>JAWNNR010000460.1:0-530750 GCA_035044725.1 Scaptomyza caliginosa
TTTGGGTTTTCACGCGATTTTTCATTGTTGTTGTTGTTGTTGCTGTTGTCATTGAAAAGTACAATTTTCAGTTTGATCAAGTTCTCAAATAAATAATTATTGAACATAATTTTTAAATGGTAAACTAACAAGTTTTATTTATTTTAATAAAATGCTGCCTGTAAATTATTTTATATATATTTATTGTTATTTATTTTGCCAGTTTTTAAAGTGCTTCCCAAATACCCAAGTTTTTCCATATGCCGCATTTTTCTTTTGCTAGACATTCTTTTATTTTGTTTTGCCAAAATGCTTAGACAGTAAAAGAAGACAATTAAAAAAAGACATAAAAAAACGAATAAATAAAACTACAGACGACTTTCGGCGTTAGTGCAAAAGTGCAAGCAAAAATAAAGTATATATTGATATATATATTGAAGTGGTCAACAGGACCAAAACTCTCGGCAATGACTTTGGCGTACATTTCGGAACAACAGA
The DNA here is from genome assembly GCA_035044725.1 of Scaptomyza caliginosa. Classification (NCBI taxonomy): domain Eukaryota; kingdom Metazoa; phylum Arthropoda; class Insecta; order Diptera; family Drosophilidae; genus Scaptomyza; species Scaptomyza caliginosa. The sequence goes on from JAWNNR010000460.1 coordinate 478, forward strand.
AGACGCAAACAACTCTAAAATGACAATGACAAAATACGCGCTGCCAGTGTTTCGAGTGCCTGTCAAACACCCAACAGTTTTCAAAGCCAGAAAAAAGCAACAAAAAAATGAATATTAAAAAAAAAATTATGTTTTAGGTATAAGTGTAAAATTAAATATAAACATATTTCGGTAATGTTCCTATATATACATACCTATATATGTATATACGCATATATATGTATATATAAACAAGGTATATAGCAAAGAAAAAATTACAACTTTGGACACACGAAAATTCAGCATTTAGCATTTTGGCAAAACAAAATAAAAGAATGTCTAGCAAAAGAAAAATGCGGCATATGGAAAAACTTGGGTATTTGGGAAGCACTTTAAAAACTGGCAAAATAAATAACAATAAATATATATAAAATAATTTACAGGCAGCATTTTATTAAAATAAATAAAACTTGTTAGTTTACCATTTAAAAATTATGTTCAATAATTATTTATTTGAGAACTTGATCAAACTGAAAATTGTACTTTTCAATGACAACAGCAACAACAACAACAACAATGAAAAATCGCGTGAAAACCCAAAAATTATGACAAAAACAAAACAAATGATGAAAACGAAAACAAAACAAACGAACAAAATTGTAAACTCTCGGCCATGTTTGGATAATTCTCTCTCGGTGTAAAGTTCAGGACAACAAATTTACAAAAAAAAACCAAAAACAAAAAAAAAACAAAATAAATAAAAAAAAACTAAATTAAAATTCTTTAGACTTTAGGCAATGCAAAAAAAAGAACTCAAAATCCAAAAATTATAAGCAAAATTACAAGATTTTGGAAAAAAAAAAGAAAAACAAAATTTCGTAAAACTAAATTTAAATCGTAGGTAAAAACTAGCAGACGGAGTCAAAATTGGGAAAACACGTGAATACACTTTGCCGCATTCACACTCTGCTCAAGGCTTAAAACAACAACAAGAACAACAACAAATTGATACAAAAGAATACAGAAATTTTGAAAACGTGTTGGAAAAATATCAAGAAAAAAGTACAAGCTTATTTTAAGCACCTTCGCGCCTTATCTTTAAGAACATAACATAAAAAAAAGAAAACAAAATGCAACCTTAATGACATAAACTTATATTTAAATACATTTAAAAACAAATATGAATACAAAAAGAAACACAAAAAAAGAAACAAAAAAAAAGGTGTACATTTTATATAGCAAGACAAGAAAATGCAACTTTCGAAAAAAATCTCCTGGTAGTTATGGCATTAATTAATTTAAGTCTGACATAAGAAAAATTGCACAAAAGCAGCTTTTAATTTCTGTTTAAACCAATTTTGATTTTGTGGAAAATCTGCCTTAAATTATATAAATAAACATGACAAGTCAACAAATTCAATGACAGCACATAGTTCGGGTGGTACACTGCCCGAAAATGTGCTTGCCCTTGAAACGAACAGCAACACATTGAAAATAAATATAAAAAAAAGAACAAACACAATAATAAATGAAGGAAAACAACAAAGCAAAATTCAAAATCGTCGTCAAAAGGCGCTGCAGATTTCAAAATTCAAAAATTTATGTATACATACGTACATATGTATATAAATCTAAAATTCAACAAAATTATGAATTGAAAAACTTGCGGTTTGCGGTAAGCTCAGAAGAACAGCAGCAGCAACAACAATTGCAAACCCAGTTTTAAAACCCAGAACCACAAAAATAGCAAAAGGTTTTCTCTACTTTATTATGCCCAAATAAAAACTAAAAATACAAAAAAAATTTTAAAAAAATTGTAAAATGATAAAAATGTTGAGTTAAACGAAAACCCCTTTGTAAATGTTTAGATGTATAATAAAAAATCATGGACAGTACTTAAGTTAAATGTTGGTGAGGCGAAAAAAAAAACGATAAGAAATTAAGCAGTGTATGTAAAAATTGTAGACAAGCAAATGATAATGATCGAAAATCGAAATTCAGTCCCTAATAATTAGTTTTAATAAAGCGTATGTATATCCACTAGACATATGTATTATATGTATGAAGATCGAAATGAATATGAAAGTGAACCCACATTTCACCAATTAAGTTAAAGAACTTTGTGATGAACTAAGATTTGCGCTCAACGATCTCCTGTTCAATTTATCGATTATTTTATCGAACCGGTTTTCAGTTCGTATACACCTTTCATCGGCAATTTCCTGAGTTATTTCCGTTACAGCATGGCAATAAGAACTTAAGCAAAGAATGAATATTTTCTCACATATCTTTCACAAACACAAACAAGAGACAACAAAACTAACAGCAACAGAAACAAATAATGCCAGGCCAATAGCGTTGGACAGTTCTCAAGCCTGAAATAAAACCAAACTGCATGGCAGTAGCCCGAATAGAAAGCAATGGGTTGGACTGCCTGCATATCTGGACATCCATGACCGTTTTGTAAACCAATAGCACTAAAGGCAATACAAAATACAAATCCAAATGGTAAAAGGCAACAGAAAATATTCATATTATATATTTATATATATATAGTAGATGCAGATGCAGAAGCAGAGCAAAAGACAAGGGTAAAGTGAAAGTTTCGAATCAAAGATTTTTCGGTAACATTTCGAACGTGTATCTTTCGGCAAGTTTCGAACAACTTTGGATTACTTAACGCTTTTGTTGTTAATTTGTTTATTTGCGACTACGTCTCCACGCACATGCACCAAACACACAATGATCAAGAACAGAAACCAAAGTGATAACGAGTTAAGCAAAAGTTAAAAGCAATTTTTGAAATGGGGCCACAACGTCCGATCTAAAGTGCCTTCATGTAACAAAAAAAAAAATAAAACCAAAAAAATACCAAAAAAAAAAACTGTTAATTTTTTATGTAACTAAAACAAACGAAAAACGAACGAACAAAAAAAAAACCAAAAACAAACTAAAATTATTAATAAAATTGTATAAAAAGAAATTAAAAATTGTAAAAAGATATAACAAATTTAAAAAACTAAGCAAAAAAAAACAAATGAAAAAGGGCTCCAAATAGACCAGCATTCAAGCAAACACCAAAACTGCCCAACACATTGGCCAGGCCGTTTTGTCTGTCTCTCAAGGGATGAAGATCATCCGAAAGTTATATTTTTGGTTAAGCAAACAAACGAATTGAGTAATGAACTAAGGACGAGCGCAAATCTTGAAGATCACTTACCCGAATCCCACAATTAATCACAATGTTGTCAAAGTTGACTACCTAAGTAAGCGATATAACATATACGTGTATTTAGTTATAGTATGTAAACTACCAAAAGAAAAACAAAAACAAAAACCAGACACAAATTATGAAATTAATGATTTAGAATTTAGGAACGAAAAAGGTTTGGATATACATTGACTACTTACGAGGCATATACAAACATACCTACCATAAAGCGCTGAGTTGCTCATTAATAAATGTATTACTTTCTATCCCATAAACACAAACACACACACACACACACACACTATACTACATTTAATTTAGATCTTAGGTGGATACGAAAAAAACAAAACAAAAAAAGCATATACATATTTAACTTGAAAGTTCAGCTAAATGATTGCAAAACAACTAAGAACGGCATACATACATGTAAGAGGCGGCAATAAGCTATAATGCAAACTAAATTTAAGCTAAACTCAACTACCGATACGATTATATGATGAAATAATATGTGAAACATTTCAATATTTGCATGTGCATACGAGGCATCTACTTAGATATGCGCACATACATATATAGGAGATAGAGGCTACAACGTGCATTGTGAATGGCAAGCAGTTCACAGTGAACGTAGGCGTATACAAAACTAAAAGACTAAAAGGAAACCAAGTAAATACGAGTGTCCCTTTTGTGCTTCTTTCACCCCCTTCACACAGACACAGATACACCTACTTCTACACACTGACACCAACAAACAGATGAACAAAACAAATATATATGAGAAAAAAAACATTATTCAGTTTAGAGTATTGAGTTGTGAGTTTAACATACTTCGAAAACACATTTTGAAGAAAAACAACTAGCGAAAATTAGCAAAATTTAAAATTTACAATTTATGAACATTAACATTAATTTATGAATATGCATTCATTTAAAAAAAAAATAAAACTAAAAAACAAAAAAATACGTGTTTGGATGCACACACTATGTATATAAGTATGTATGAATATTCATTTATCGATTACGAATTACGATTTACGATTTACGATTTCGGAGCTGACAAAAACAAAATGAAACAAGCAGACAGGAAATGAAACAATCATTCAGTTATTCTTTTCATCAATATGTATTCCGTACGTACATACATACATACATACATGCATATATGGAACGGAAGCAGAGAGCATGTATAAATGTGCAAGGGTTTTGCTTAGAACCTTTTAAATGTATTAATCATTTCGGCAACATTACGACATTGAAATTTACGATCCTTTGGGCCAAGCAACAAGAAATCGCATCGTTTTCGACTAATTGATGCGAGAGTGAAAAAGTTATAGAAAAAAACAAAATCGAGCTACGAAAATTAATTTGTGTTAATTTTATCAGAAAAAAAGAAAATAAAAAACTAAAGAAAAATAACAAATACTTTGAGTTATGCAACAATAGACCGGAATTATTTCCAAGAAATAGTACAAACAACTTTAGAAATAACTTTTATAATGTAATTATAAAATAAGCGGCTAAATAAGGCGCTCTAAACACATGCTTAGAAAAAAAAGATATGAAACAAACAAAAGCTAAAATCTGAGGGCTTAAAAAATGTACCATTATTAGCAATCTGAAAAAGTAATAGATCGGATTTTCGAACAAAATAAAAGCTAATTTAGAGCGCCTTTAAAATATGTAATTAAAGTCCCTCAAATACATATACGATTTTATTTTAATTTACAATTAAACACACAATTGTTTGTATGTATTTTGATTACGAAGCGAAATTAAAAGCCAATAAAGCAAAACACAGCCTGGCACTTATCATATTTTCAAAATTCCTAAAAGATCTTGAGACATTCTAATAATGTTTGTAAACATTTTTTTGTGTTTTATGCAATTCAGAAACTTATTCTAAATGAATTCACGCACTCAAGCAATGAGAACTAAATTAACGTACATACACATATGTAAAACTATACTTTCAACACAATATAAAAAGAAAGACAGCAGTCAGAGAACTGAAAACGATGGCATACAATTTAAATTATAAGTATATGTAATAACAATAGACGAGCATAATCCTTTACGTGAAACCCCAAAGAGCAGAAATACACACATTACTATTTACCACAATAAACATATAAACATACTATATGAATGTAATACGCAAAATGCAAAACATACACACAAATCGAAAGTTTCACAATCTACGATAGTTGCGTATAAAGCATAATATACTAACTTTATATGATTAATTCATTTCAAAAGCAAAAAAAAATAAAACAAAACAAAAAAAAACAACGGAAACCAAATCTGAAATAGTAAGCCAACCAAGCATACAAATGTATGTATTCGCAGCAAAATAGACATACATGACATATAAATACATACATACTTACTATTGGTACGTTTCGGTTTCGGTATCGGTTCCGTTCTATAATTATTATTATAATTACTTGAAATTTGGTGTACTTTTGGGAATTTTCGAAAACGTTTGTCAGAACCGCATGGCAACGCACAAAATTTGTAATTTTCTCGTAAAACAAAATTCGAAACATATGATTTGCATTTTGAGGCAGCATCTAAAAAAACAAAAAGCAAAACAAAAAAAATAACAGAAACAAAACCAAAACAAAAAATTACATTACACCATAGAACGTAACGCAGCATTATTAAAAAATGTAAGAGAAAAATTAAATATTTGGAATATAAGCAAATATGATTACATAAATTTATATTTATGCAGCAACTGTAAGAAAAGAAGACATAAAACAAAACAACAAAAAAAGAAAAACAAAAACAAATAAATGCGTGAAGGGAAAAAAATGGTAAAAACAACAACAACAAAAACACTAAACTATAATATAACATTTTTAATCGAAAAAAAACCAAAAAGAACAACACAAAAACTACTTATTTTATTGAAAATTATGTAAAATTTACTAAAACAACAAAAAAAAAACATAATAAAAGTATATTGTTTATTTTCATCTTTAAAAATAAAGTTTTAAAATCGTATAAAAATAGTAAACATTTCAACTGGTTTTATTTGTAAAATGGAGTGGGAAAAAGAGCGGAAGAAAACGGACGCTGTCCACGAGATATTAAAAAAACCGTTTCAAAGAAGCCAGTCTGGCTAAAATATGTTTGTTCAGGCACACCGTAACGGCTTGTATTTAAACAAGATTTAACTATCTGGCAGCCCGTCAGCACTTTTCAACCAATGCAGCCCTGAACATATGTTTGAATATCGATAGACAAGTAAACGCAAACGATAGTATCGAGCCGATACCACCATCTGTGGAAAGAAGCAGCACATTACGCAAACAGTGTTTCGGTTTCTAGCTCAATTGTTTACTTAAAATGTCACTCCTCAGCGCACTATCCAGGTTAGTGATGGTACACGATCAACTTAAATGCACATACGGTAATATAGAAACGCCTTTCATTCACCAAATAGGTTGAGCCTGCAGAGCAGCGGAATTGCCACACGTTTCCTTCACACAACGCCAGTACTGTGCGCTGAGCCGCTAAAGAAAAAGAAGAAACTTGATCCACAGGTCGTTAAACAGCGAGAGGACCGCAGGAAAAAGAAAATTGAGAAGCAGATAAGAAGGCTTGAGAAAAATGCTAGACAATTAAAGCCAGTCGAGGAGCTGGAAGTGCCTTTGGATCTAATTGACAACAAGGAGTATGTTACTTACATTAAGTCTCAACTGTATTGCTCTATATTGATTTGTGCATTCCATTATATCTAGCAAGCGGGCACGTAAGCTAACTCCCCTTGGCACTGCAGAGCTGGAGCAGCGTGCACTACTTAAGAAAGAATGGGCGCGCTACAAACATGATGAAAAAGTGGCAGACTTTCAAATTATTGATCGCCTCATGCAGTCACAAAATAAAGCACTTGAAGAGCTTCGCAGTGAGTCCGAGGAGCTATATCAGGCGGCCATAGAACTGGATATGACACTGCTGCCGGTATCAGTAAAAGGACCCGTTGCAACGCCCCCTATCAAAAACTATGTGAGCCCAGATGGCGATTACATACACCAAACGAATAAATGGGAATAGACTATGGGTCATATCGCTAATTGATTAGGTGCAAAAGTTTGTTACTTTGTTTAAATTCAATTAAAAAAATGTGTAAATTAATAACTTGTACTTATTGTTTTGCAAATCAATAGATGATAGCGACGACACGTTCATAGGTCTATTAGGTATAAACAGTGTTTAATTGAATTTTACATAGTAATCAGCGAAAGAGCAACATTTAATGCTAATTCGATTTCGCTGATTCTGTGAAATCTGCTGGATTGTTAGGTCTCTTGTACGGAGAATTTTACAAAAAACAGGCAGTCGACTATAATTTAACATCTGTCTGGAAAAAATAAATGAGGAAAGCCCACAGACAAAAGCTAGAGGGTTGTTGTGCGCACAGCTTATTGTAATACTTCAGCAGAAATGTGCAGCTATGTCAGTAGATGCTATCCGCGGTAACATATGGGCATAGTTACTAAGAGACATGTTTTAGCGGATTTCCAGTTCTGCCCTGTTTTGGTTTACAGAATGTGCCCCAAATATGTGCAAACTCCTGTTACGTCATGGATTCCAGATGTGAGCGACGTTATTTTTGCTATGCAAGATTGGGTGAATTTTGTAACAGCATTGATAAAAAATGCGAATCTAGTCTCACGTGTAACTGTTATGGTTTTTGCTCAGAAGATATACATCTTTGTCCAACACCGACTTTGCCCACAAATGTGTTCACCTAGCTGTTTGTATTAGTTTATAGCTTTACAATAAACTAAGAATAATACTTAAATGACCGAGCACTGCGTTTTTAAGATTTTTATATTTATTTTGAGAACAAGAATAAAACAAGTGAAAAATGCAATTGGCGGTCTTTTCGTTTTCGTTTGTTAATTATAATTTTGAAAGCACTGCGAGCTGTGTATAGTTGTTTTGTTTTTAATGTGTTTGTGTGTGTTGATCGGGCATCAATAATTAAAATCAAAATAATATTTTACTCTGCAAATAAATAATATTTATGTAAAAAAAAATAAACACACCCGATTTACCTTGTAGGTATGCAAGTTGATCGTGCTTAGTTTTTAACTATGAACAAGCTATCTAGGAGGGCGTACTACTAGCATTATTATTTTTTGCCGCGGCCTGCCGCTTCTTAACTCCCCAATTGTAAACGCGTGCCATGTTCACTTCGGTTGTTGTAATTTGATCTCTGTTGGAAAAAAAGAGTTTAGTACGTAATAGTTATAGTTATGGCAGCAATGTCATACAACGTACCTGAGAAAGTCTTGGTCATGCTCTACACACTTAAGATTGCCCACAGCAGATGTAACATTCTGCCTTAACAACGCCTCAGCCTCGTCCAGTGGATATTCGAGCATTACGTTGGCGCCCAGCCAAAGATAAACCGTTTTGGTGGGCGGCACCAGCGTCTTAATGAACACCTGATCGCTAAGCTGGAATTGCGTTTCACGTTCCTCATCTTCCTTTCGAAGCACATTCACCATTTCGAGGGAACGTTCCAGATCGGGTATCTGGGATTTTAGCTTACGGCGGCGAGTCTCCAAATTGTAGGCCATAAACCGATACTTGCCATGCTGTTCGTCCAGACGTTGCAGCACCTTTTCACAGTTCTCGTTCTCGGGCTGTGTCATAAACGTATCAATTTCTTCCTACAAACAAAACACGAGTGATGATTAATACTAAACATTCTTTACAGCTGTTTTTTTTTTTTCGTTGCAGGCCGTCTAGGTTAGAATTGGACGCCTGCCATTTGGTACTCACTAAAAATATTGCTTCTGGTATGCCGGCGAAGGTTTTTTGATTTTCCGCTAATTTTGGCATTTCTACTGTGTCCATGATGCCAGCCATTGTGATTTTATATCCTATTTATTTGTATAAATTGCAATAAATGTACAGCAGGTCTAGGGCGGCAGCAGCAGAGCACAGGCTATAATAATAAAAGTAGTGTTGATTAACGAATGTATTTATGTACCCGTTTAATGTGAATATATAGAATGTATATGAAAATGACGGACCTTAAAGTATGTTACATTTTCGAATGTAATTTAGCTTAGTAGGAACTTAAATAGTTTAAAAATCAATAAGTTGGCTTAAGAAAAATATCCACGGTATATATACCAAGTAAGTACAATACTAATATCTTATTGCATACAATATTTACTTATTTATAAATATTAATTTCAAATTAAGTACTTCCCACTGCGACTTTTACCATAATATTGTTCATCTCTAGGCTAAACAGTGTTGCCAAACACCGTTTAATAAGTTTGAACAGAACAAGCAGCAGTTCACATGTGCTACGGCGTGCTGCGGCAACCGTCTCTCAAAATTTTAGTTTTATATATTTAATTTAAATATTTTGTCATGTCGAACGGTGACAGTGGCGTCGGAGTTGTGCGCGGTGGCGGAGATGCCGTAAAGCAAGCAATCATCGAGGAGCTGCAAAATCTGCTTAGCTCGGACACAAGCGTTTTGCAGCAGGCGGAAAAGCGTATCAAGCAGCTGCAATTCACTGAAGGTAAATTTGCGGGCATTGTCAGGCGTTGTCTATTACCAACTAACTGCTGCCAATTGTAGGGTATGGCGTCTACTTGTCCGAGATTATCATGAATCAGTCGCACGAGCTGCCGCTGCGTCAAATTGCCATAATCATGCTGACGCGATATGTGGAAAATCACTGGACGGATGGCGATGAGACCAACAACAAGGCGAGTAGTGGCGGCATGGCAACAGAGCAGGCGAAACGCACCATACGAAACATATTACCAAACGGACTGTACGATCCCAACTCAAAGATTCGCTCCTCGGTGGCTCACACCATTTCTACCATAGCGGCAACTGATTATCCACACTGTTGGTCGGAGCTCTTTGACATTATTGTCAAATGTTTGGGTGGCAATGAGGATTCAATACATGGTGCTATGCAAGTGCTGCAGGATTTCACATACGACGTGGACCAAATCAAAGAGCTGGGCCCGGTGGTTATACCCGAGGTGTACCGCATATTTGACTCGCAGCAGAACTACTCAATCAAGACTCGCGTCTCTGCCATACGCACTCTGAAGCAGCTGTTTATGTCCATATCAGCGCTTATAACTGAAAAGCAGGAGCAAAGTTCAATGATGAACTCCATACTATCAAATTTTATGGACAAGCTTATGCACTATCTAAGCATGAATTGCGGCGCTGGCTCCAGTTTTCTACTGCGCTCTGAAATTATAAAGGGTGAGTCAAATAAACGTTCGAAAACATTGGTATTGTATATTATTTTCGTTTTAAATTGCAGTTTTCACGTATTTGGTTACCGATATGCCAAAGTACATAAATCCCTTTATGGAGCGCATATTGCCAATTATTTGGCAGCTGCTAACACAAATTGCCGAAACGTACGTAAAGGTGTCAGTGAATCAGACCGAAGCAAGTCCTCTGGCAAGTGGCGACAATGAAGAGGACGACGAACAGACTAACTTCCAAACGCTTATCATACAGATCCTTGAGTTTATTAACTGCATTGTTACCTGTGGCAAGCTGCGCGGAAACATTAAGAATGTACTTGCCGATTTGATCTACATCACTATTGTCTACATACAGCTTAGCGAGGAACAGCTGGAGGATTGGGAAGATGATCCGGAAAAGTTTGTCGATGATGAAGATGATGGTGGCGTCGAGCTAACCGTGCGCATGTGTGGCCGAGATGTGCTGCTGGTAAATCAAATTAAAACAATTAAAATTGTGCATTTTTAACCAAATTTAATTCCAATGCAGGCCATTAATGACGAGTTTAAGGTGAAGGCTATCCAGCCGTTGCAGGAAGCGCTGGGTCGACACTTTAGCGTTGCCGAGGCAGAAAAGGCGGCCAACAATCCCAATTGGTGGAAGATTCAAGAGGCGTGCATGGATGCTGTTCATAGTTTTCGCGACATAATACTGGAGGGTGACTCAAAGTTTGACTTGCTTAACTACTTGACAATTGTGCGCAATCTGTTAGTGCATCAGGAATCGCCGCATCTTGTTGGACGTGCACTCTGGACTCTGAGCACATACTCCAAATCCGATTTGTACAATCCGCAGATGTTAGTCGAGATTTTAGATGTAACACTTTGCAGCCTATCTCCAGACAAGTCACACATACTGCGCATCAGTGCCGTTCGTACCCTTCATGGTTTTCTACAGGCCAACGAGGACATAGAGGGTGAAAAACGTACGCTGCTTGTCGCAAAACTGCCTGGCTTTCTCGATGGGATCATGACGCTCGTGCCGGGCTGCAAGGCCACAGTGCTTGCTTTGATAATGGAGGCTCTTGCAATGATGGTCAAGTTCGATGAAGATTTCGCTTATGCGGCTCACACGAAGATCACGCCACTCACAATTGCTGCATTTCTTAAGTACGCTGAGGATCCGTATGTATTGATGAATGTACAGGATCTGATCAAAGCGCTGTGCCAGCGAAAACAATGTCTGGGTCCGTTGCAGGAAAAATTTGTACCCACAATTGTTAGCATCCTTGCACTACAGGGTGCGCATTGTGGTGAAAAGCAGGATATTGCCCTAGACATTCTCAACACAATAGTCCGATACACAGAGCCGCCTCTTCCGAGTGCACTGCTGGAAACTGCATTTCCTGCCATGATTAACTGCGTCCTACACACAGACGATCATACCGTTATGGTCGCCGGTGGCGAGTGCCTACGCAGCTTCATAAACGTTTCGCCAGAGCAGATTTGTAATTATAAAAACGGCGAGGGAGTCAGCTATGTCATGCAAGTAGCTACCGTGCTGCTTAACCCTATGAACGCTGAAATGACGGCTGGTGGTCAAATTGGACGACTTGTCATCACTATTATCACTAAAATGGGCAGTATGTTGGGCCAAACGGTTGATATGCTGCTCAAGGCCGTAATTAGCAAAATGCAGAACCTCGAGTGCCTTAAGGTCATCATGAATTTGGTGCTGATCTTTGCTCATCTTTTCCTTACCCAAATGGACGCAGTGCTCAACTTTTTATCGACAGTGCCTGGACCCAATGGTGAGCCAGCCTTACAATTCGTGCTCACCAATTGGTTGTCGCGTCAAAACTCCTTTTTCGGTGCCTATGAGCGCAAGGTAAGCTGTTAATATAATGCAATGAATGACAACCTTTTACAAATAATAACCTACCTTTTTCTACAGGTAACAACGATGGCCTTGTGCAAGCTTTTCGAGTACGGTGTAGCCACACAGGATAATCGTCTTACATCCATTACATACAAAGAATTGGTAGATGAGTCGAGCGGCGATCGCGTCCGCACGCGTTCAGTTGCCGCTACAAATCAGAAGTGGGTGACCATTCCCGCACTTGTTAAGATCTTTAAGGTGTTGATCTCCGAATATCAGCACTTTCAAGAGAGCAAAACAGATGAGCCGCTGACAGACTCTGAGGAAGAGGAAGTTACCGAAGAGGATGATGCTGCTGGCACTGCGTCCAAGCCAAACTATATATCCGATTTGTGTTACGATTACGACGAAGAAAATCTTGAGGATGAGCAGGTTTTGCAGGTGCTGCTAAAGGAGTCGAACTACACGGGCGACATTGGTGAGAATTTGCAAAAGTTTCTGGCTAACTTTACTCAAAACGAACACTTCGCCACTTTCTACGAACATCTCAATGAGTCCGAGCGTCTCGTCCTGCTGGCAAAGGTGCCGAAGAAATAAATGAAATAGTTACGGCGCATTCACATAAAATCACAGACATTATTCAAAAAGCATGTATTGCAGCCTATTGTGTTATCCGTATGTATTTAAGTGTTATGAAGCATTTAATAAATCAAAACCTTTATATTTGTAGAGAATGACCAATTATTTACTTACCGTAGTTGATTTAATAAATACCATTTTATATGATTATCCAGAAATTTTACAAAACTTGAATCAACTTGAAAATAATGTATTTTTTTCTCTCTCTAAATAATAGAAAATAATTGAATTAATATAAAGTCAGAATATATGTTATCTGTGCAATGTGTATTAACTTTTCTATTCCAAAGGCTGCTTTGATTATTATTGAATTTGATTTTATTAACTTTTGTTTTGTTAATATCTTAACATATGTTAAACATTTCACTTTAAGCGTTAAAATAAATAAGACATTTAACAAACTTAATTTAATCCAATAACTGGCTTATTAAAGAGCCACTTCATCGCTGCGTAGCTTATGCTGCATCGGAATATCAACCTTGTAAGCATCCTAAGAACATAAATGAATTTATATATCAAACATGGTTAAAGCAATTATATTCTACTCACCTTGTGGGAGTCAAAGCTGAAAAACTTTCGAATACAAGGTGTGAGCAGCACTGGATCAACTTTGTTGGGATTGTTGGTGCCAAATATGAAAGTGCTGAGCAGTGCAACAATAATAGTAACCGAGGCGCCTAATGTCGTGTACCACATGTAGGAGATGCGATACAATGGAAAAATATCCCTAAAAACAAACAACATCAGCTGGAGTTGTTACTTAACGAATAACCATTTGGCTTCACTTACTCCGCTTGTGGTGCATGCAGATGAGTAGCATTGGTGACACTGGTCACTAGAGCTGCTGCATCCCAGCTGTATGTGCATTGCTCAACGTTTAATGGCTTTGTCTGGTAACGAATGGCACCCGATGCAATTGCCCACTGTGCATTCAGACTGACCCAGGACATGACAACGACACCCACACAGCCACCCAGTATTGCACTCTGTGAAACAAACAAATCCTATTATTTCTGATGACAAAATCAAGCTTACATTACTTACATTGCCATTAATCCAGGGCATGAGCAGGCCCAAGGTGAAGATGCCGAAGAGTGGACCATTCGTTATGGACTCCAGACTCATGGTTAGTTGGAGCACAGTGCCCATATGTTCAACCACATAGACCAGACCCACACAAAGCACGCCAATGCCTACCACGACCAAGCGCATAATCCATGTGGTGGCGCAGCTGGACAAGGGTTGTTTCACATAGGGCTTAACAAAGTCCTCCAAGACCACAGCGGACATGGAGTTGAGGCAGGTGGAGAGGGAGCTTAGAGCAGCACTAAAGACGCCCGCTATGAATAGACCTGTCATGCCTGGCAGCTCACCCAACGTGTCCATGACAAACAGTGGCAACAACTGATCCCGTGCCTTGGCCAGCTGTAAATGCAGAAACTAGAATAACATTAAATTCAAAGCAATGGACCTTAAGAGTTTGCCTTGGTCGTAAGTGGATCACAGTTTTGATAGGTGGCATAGATTAGCAGGCCATTGTAGCCACACAAAGCCATCAGGATTAACACTCCAGCACAGAAGATGCACAGTGCCTTGCGAGCATCTCCCAATGTGGGCAGAGATAGATAGCGTTGTATCATGTTCTGGGAAACGGCATTGGTCTGTGTCCAGTAGACAATGCCTCCGAAAAACAAACACCAGAATGTGTGCCGCATTGTAGGATCAATACTGAATCTATAAAGACACGAATATTACTTAACATTCATTGTCTCCTTGGGGTGATCTTACTCGGGCGCCTCCAGTCTATTTGAGTTCCAAGCACGCTCAATGACAACACTGGCACCGCCGATATCCAGGCTTCCTTTAATGGCAACCAGTGCAAGAGCACCCAGCATGGACACCGCCTGCACCACATCCGTCCACACGACTGCCTTGAGACCGCCCATACTGGTGTAAAACACACATATGATGCACACAATGGGTGTAATGGTGTGGACTCCAACTACAGTCACCTGGTTGAAGGCAAGCGCTGGTACATAGATCACAATGGGCAAATAGGCTATCTAGAAAATAATTGCAAATTAGTCAATTTTAAAGTAAGAGAAGCTTAACCATTGCTCACATTCATTATGGCAAACATTACGGATCCAAAAAGGCGCAGGCGACGATCAAATCGTATCTCCAAATACTATAAGAAACATATATTATATATTATAAATTTTCTTCTTTGAATTTATATAAATGGAAGGTATACAAAAGAAACAAATAAGTCTGTATTAAAAGTTTACTAAACAATTAAGTTAAGTAAAAATAGTTAGAAGTTAAAAATATTAGAGCTTTATATTATATCACAAGATATATTTAATCTAATGTCATAACAGCTATAAAAATCTTGTAGAAAAATGTTTTTTTCCATTACAACTTAAACCAAATTAAAACGTTTTTACAATTATTTCAAGTATCTTTTATAAAGCACCATCTAATTTCTTACCTCATACGTGGACGTAATGTTCAGATCATGAAACACAGGCAAATAGAAGACTCCCATGACAATGCCCATGCCAATGACACCAAGGGCCACATACAAATATTGTGTGCCATATGAGTACACCTCGGTGGGCAGCCCAAGCAACGTGATGCCCGAAATGAAGCTGGCCACCAGTGAAAAGGCGATGGGGACCACCAACATTTTGCGGCCACCCAGCATGTAATCATCCTCGGAGACGGATTTGTTCATGAAACCAAAGTAGATGCCAATGCCAATGCAGAGCAGAAACATGGCCACAAATGCGACATAGTCCGGCCATGAAAAGCGCTGAAGCTCACCCAGAATCTGTTCGATATTTTGCATGTTTCTAGACGTTCCGATCCGTGATCCGATCAGCGGCTGTGACGATGTGTACTAAGTCGGGCTGCGCTTACATCTGACTGTGATTCATTTAAGCGTTGGGTTCCATTCGTTCTATTGGGCGCTACGCGTCATTCGGCAGAGCCGCTCTGTGATTCAATCCAATTTCGCTCAATTGTCAATTGTCGAGCAATTTACGTTTTGGGCAGCACACAAAATCCACACACATGGATTTATTTTAGTTAATCAGCTGCCGTGTTATGCTTAGAGAGAATTGCGACACTTCAGCGTTCAGTTGCAACATATTTTTCGCTCTGACCTTAGATATAAGCGATTTTGGCGCCCGTCCGCATCCCCGCATAAAAATTATTGACTCCAAACGTTTAAGAAATTTGCATAATTCATATATCAAGCAATATCAGAGTTGAATCTGTATTTATATAACTATTATTAAATAACGGAAAGTAAATGGGTGTGTGAAATAAAATAAATCGTCATGGCAGTGCACATAAAAGTGTAAATGTATCATTTCACGAAGATTATTTTAAGTGATATAACAATTAACATTAAAACGCAAATCGTACATTTTTACATTAAAATACTTTTAGAAAATGAATTTAATAAATAGAAGACCAACATTTTGTAAAATTTCCCTGCCACTTAACGGTAATAATTTCCCAATTGCTATTGCAAATAATATCGACTAGTATATCGAATTCAAGCTATCGACAACTTATCAGCCTGCCGCCACAAACTCAAGAAAGCAGCTTAACAAACACCAAAAATATTTTGTTGTTTATAAAACAAAACCAATTTACAAAGAGAAAACCTAAGAATGTTGGCGAATCCTGCTGCTGGAAGTGTGCCCGATAAGGCGTGGCAACCACATTTTGTTACACTAGAAACAACGTAAGTACTTGCAAACAGCCGGCAATATGAGTGCTAAATTTAATTTTAATGCAGCATGGGCGAAATAACAGTGGAGCTGTACTGGAAGCATGCACCAAATACGGTAAGTGCTCAAGATGGTTTTATAGTTGATTGTTTAATCAAAACTCGTATGTTGCCTTAGTGTTATAACTTTGCAGAGTTGTCGCGACGAGGCTACTACAACAACGTGGTGTTCCATCGCATTATTCGTGACTTTATGATACAGGGTGGTGATCCAACGGGAACCGGACGCGGTGGCACTTCTGTTTATGGTTCTGAGTTTGCGGACGAACTGCACAGCGACTTAAAGCATACCGGTGCTGGAATACTATCTATGGCCAACTCTGGACCAGACACTAACGGTTCCCAGTTTTTTATCACACTTGCGCCCACACAATGGTTGGATAATAAGCACACCATATTTGGTCGCGTATACACAGGCATGGAGGTTGTAAAGCGCATTGGTCTAGTGGAGACTGACAAGAATGATCGTCCGGTGGATCCGCTGCGGATTATTAAAGCAAAAGTAGAGAAACTGTAATAGAGTACAGATTTTAAAATACATTTAATAGTAGCGAATATAGTTAACGAATCTGTTGAAAACTAAACTAAACTATCTTGTAGCTCGTTCTTCAGAACCCATGATGCTGCGCGTATAGCAATAGCTGTAATGACTGCATTGGGATTCCCGGAGATCGGCAGAGGTAAAACGCTGGCGTCCACAACACGCGCATTCGCAATGCCATTTATTCTGTGATGAAAAAGGTCATTAATTAAAAAAGCCAAACGACTTATTATAAAAATCCACCTTAGCTGTGAATCAACGACGCTTCCTAGAGCGCAACTGCCGCCTGGATGATGCGAGCCAATCCCTATGTGACGCATTAAACACTCCAGATAATGATCAGACGGATGGTGTTCTATAAAATCTCTGTCAAATGGTCCGAAATTGGCGCATTCCTGCAACTTGGGCCAATGGATACGCGGCTGCATTTTGGCAAAAGCAGCAGAAGTGATAACCTAAAATAGAAACACAAAATATTGAAATGGGGTTCAATCAATCCGTTAGCAAGTAGACCTTCACGGCATTTCTAATGGCCTTAATGGTGCAGGTGACATCCTCTGCATTGCTAAGATAGTTTGGATCAATCAAAGGATTCCTGCGCATACTCTTCCTGAGCAGTGTGACAGTGCCCCTTGATTTGGGCTGCATACAATTGGATAAGACTACAAATCCCTCTTGCGTGGCATTATGATAGCGTGGAAAGACCGAACGAAAGGCCGCTCGCTTAAAGTTTGATAGGGTCATGAGGGCACTTTCATCTATTGCGCCAACACCGGAGAATGTAACTCCAAATGGCAAAGGTTCCTTATAGCTTGCAATATGTCCTACCACTCCAAAATTACCATAAGCTCCAGTGCCGCTGATTAAATAGTTTAAGATGTTCATGGGACTAAGCAATGTGCGCTGATTAAGAGTTGGTCCAATAGTGCCAATGGAAACGTACAGTGGCATATTAAAGTGATCATGCAGTCCCTGACCCACGAGTGGCAAATGATGTTGCACGGGTAACTTTAGCTTCTCTAGTATTGTGCTATCACCTATGCCGGAGGCCAGGAGCAACTGTGGTGTTTGATAGGCACCCGCACAGAGGAGCAGCTCGCGTCGCACTTTAATCTCAAGCTCCACTTCTTTATTTTGCTCATCCTTGATGCCAACTAAAATTGAAGTGGCTTTCAAAGAGGACGTTGGCGATAAATTTATTCGCTTGACCAGCGCCTGTGGCAGCAAGCGAAGATTTAAGCTATTAACCACTGGCATTAGAAACTGGTGCAAAACTGAGTGTCGAAGTCCATTTTTGATGTTGTAGGTAGAGCGTCGAACGTTCCACGATTGGAGGGCAAATTCTTCTTGCAATTCATCAATCGCTTGGGATAACATTGAATAGTCACGAGGGATTTCATATAAATCCACTTTCTTTGGCGTGGCTGCCGCCATAAACGGACGCATATTCGCCCAGGACCATTCACTTAAGTTGTGCAGTCTGTGCCAGGAGTCAAAGTCAGGAGGATGCCCATTGAAATGCAGCATATAGTTCAGATTGGCTGATCCGCCCAGACCTTTGCCACGTGGTAGATACTGTCGTTGCTCAATCAAACCTTTTGACGAGTGCTTCTGTGGCACCGATAGAAAGGACCAATCGTTGATGCCTTTTTGCTGAAACGTTGTCAGCAATGGAATTCGACTTAGAAAGCCAAAAGAGCCACCTGCCTCTACCAGCAACACACTGCCATTGCTGTGCTTAGTTAGTATGGAGGTTAGCGTCGATCCAGCTGTTCCGGCACCAACTACATGAATATCAATTCATTTTGTAGTAATACGATTTAAATTTAAGATAACTGCTTACCAATAACATAGTCAAACTCGAGTTTTTTATCTTCAAGTGCCAACACATTTGGAATATTTTCTTGCAGCAATTTTGACACTAATATTAACAATGCGGCAATGCAACCAATTATAATGGCGCCAACGCAGAGTATTTCTTGAAAAACAAATACTTGTACATGTTTTTTAAATAATAGAAGGTATTTGCTTATTGACTTACTTTGTAATTGTTTCCCCATATCGAAATGGTCCCAGTAGATGATGAAATACAACTATTTAGTTAAAGAGGAATGCATAAAGCATAAGAAGTAAGTCGTCACTGGCCTAATCCAATTAAAAACGCACTTGCTGCACTCGAGGGGAGGAGCCGTCTGTTTGAATTCGAGCGCGCGAATTTATATTTGCCTATTGGAGGTGTTATCGTCATTCCAATTGGTCGATTTTTAAAATACGTTGAGGCCATTTTAATCACAACGCATAATTGTTTGGACTTTATAGTGCTTATTCATAAATTTTATATGCTTTCGGGTTGTTCTTGCAGCTTTACGATCAAGTTTTATAGTTGTCATCATTGTTAACAAATGATACTCCTTCACGGCTGTAGTAGCATTAATGTACTTTTCGAATTTATCTATGCGTAAAATAACAGCTGGCACATTTTGTGTGAATGTCAACGTGTCACCAAATTGTGGTAATTGCAGTGAAATTTTGTACGTCGTTTTCATAATAGTATATGTTTGTATATATTCTCACATTGAGCTGTTTATCGCCCTCCATTGTTATTGAGCGCTCTAAACAGCGCTTTATTGGATCCGCTCAACGCTAACAACGGTAATAATATGCAGACGCCGCTTATCACTTGTTGTTGTTATGGTACCGCAACTGAAAATCGACGCAGCAGCAAAAACAAAAGCAACAACAACAACAACAAGAGGACAGCTGCTTTTGATGAAAAGAAAACAAAAGTGGATCGTCGAACAATAGGCAGATACAATCAGCAAATGATTCGCTGTCAGACGCACTTAGAAGTTTAAAGTCAACAGTCGCAATGTACATTGCCTGAAATGATTATCATTAAATCGTAATTACCACAGCAGCCAAAATATATTTACACATACATGCGTATGTATGCCAATAGCAACAAGTGTCCGTGTCGAATGTTTTACAATGGCAATGCAACAGCAGCAAAAGGAATTGCAACAGCTGATCGACTTGCTGCCCATCGAAGAGGATCATGTTATACAGGTGAAGTTCATTAAGCTAGAATGATGACTTTGAAATTGAATCTTCTCAGTTTAAGATATTACATCAAAATTTCATTCAATTGTTTTTGCGTCTTATTCGTTTTTTAACGTTTCCGCATAATACTGATTTCTTTTTATTTATGTATGTACATATATTTTCTTAATGTATATATATTTTCCAGTCTCTTATCAAATGTCTTGGTGGAAACGGCGTTCCATCGCACTATGAGAAAGTGCAAGCGATGCTCATTGCCTTACCTTATCCCACTCTGCAAATACTACAGATTCTATATAGTCAGTCCAAATTCCACATTGGACGTATTGTCAGCACTGCACTGAAACAAATGCTTGATGATGACAATGATGACACATCAAACTCCATTTTGGCTACAGCGAAGACATGTTTCCTCAGCGTGCTAGCAAATTTTCCGCAACAAATCTTGGAGCTGGCAACAGTGCAGCAAAAGCTAATAGATCGTCTAGTAAATGACTCATGTTTCAATAATGAGCAAATAATGTTGGCTCTCTTGGCACGCCAAGACTCACAACTGTTGAAGACGATTTTACACAAACACCAGCAGCAGCAGGAAATATTGTGCAGCAATGCAGCTCCCACAGTGCAACTTGTGCTACAACTGGCCCTTGGTCAAAGGGAACATTTTGTGCCACGAGTGTGTCAACAGCTTAAGAACTTTGAGTGTATTGATGATCAGACTTTGCGCAATAACTTACTTATTCTGCGACTTTCCAATGAGTTTGCGCTGGGCTCACAGACCCTGGACGAGCTGGCCCAACTGGACCACGTGCTTGCTGCCTTTGATTTAGCCGCTGTGCCTGCTGAGCTTCAACCGGTGCAGCAATTTTTTTATGCCGACTTTCGCCGCCTGGGCGTGCTGCTCAAGTTTCTGCAACAACAGCAAGGTGGAAACGCCTGCAAAACAATAAAAGTTGATACACTGCTGCGTGCACCAGGCGTCCTCACACTGATCTATGAGCATGGCATACAATGTGATAACGAACTGGTAATAAAGCTCATTGAGGACACCTACAAGTGGCAGCAGCAAACACCGGCTCTAAAATGTGTGCGCACCGAGGAGTTGGAAACCTGGGGCTACTACACAGCGTTGTGTCATGTGTACAATGTGATATTGGAGCTACATGAATCGAGTGTTAGGGAGCAGCTTTTATTGCTTTCCGCACAGTTGCGCCAGCTGCGCGATCTTGGCACTCTCTGTTTGCTTCTGGAGGATATCTTTCAGCTGGTTTTCTTGCGCTGGGAACAGCTACAAAATGCAAAATCGTGTGATGGCGATGACGATGATGATGAACAGTATGTGGATGATGAGGCGACGCCACCACGCCGAACACATACCCCAACAGCACAGAAACGCCGCTATGGATTTATTTGCCGTGCACCAGCCTTATATGCACTATTTAGCTACTTGAAGAGCTTTGTCACCAAGAAACTGCACACGCAGGACTTTAAGTACGCCACGGAGGTACAGCAGCGAAACTTTCAGCGCCTGGTGGATGCCGTCAGTGAGGCGCTTTGGAAGTTCAGCGTTTTACAGAAGATTGAACAGTCGCTTACGAAGGCAGCAGCACCTGCGACCGGCTGCAATTTAGAACCGGAACAACTGCTGCAGCTTATACAATTGCATAGTCATGCACGAGAGAAGGCGTCCAGTGATGATGAGAGTCGCGAACGATCCTATCATGCCTCTAGTCTGACAAGACGCAAGTCACGCAGGCAGCGTCGTGCGGCTAGTTTTAGTGGAGCAGCTGAAACTAGATCAGCTGACGCCCCAACATTGGCACAGTGCCGGGCAAGAGCACAGCAGCTGCTGCTAAGCGGCAGTGCACGCAATAAGGAACCAGAACAAGCTGTGACACAACCAGCCGATCGCTCCATCATACCCAAAATGCTTAGTACTCCAGAGCAATTGGCGATTATGGCGCTGGCGCTTAAGAACTTTAACGATGTTAAGTACATTATCGAGGTAAGTGGTCGGATAAATTGTGGCTTTTTTGTTCTTAAACGTATAACCAAACTCTTGTTTCCGTTAGACATTTCACCTGGAGCAAAGTCAGCTAAACCGCGAGCTGCAGTTCATGGAACATCAACAGCTTATTAAACAAAAATTGGCCAGCATCTATGCTAACTATGAGACCTTGGCTGGTGAAGGCAATGAAACTAAAAGCAACAGCACCACCACCGTGGAACAAATCAAAAGTGTTGCCGCCAAAGGGTTTGAGTTATCGAAGATAATCAGCGTTGTGGATAATTTCGCGCAGTCACAAAAGTTGCAACATAGTGCCGAGCTGCGAAGCCTTCTACAGCGGCACAGTGCGAATGCTCAATATGGTTTCTTGCAGCAGTTTCAGGAGCGTAATCTGAATGCCTTAATTGTATGTGATTTAATAGTGAATCTCAGTTTTAATCGTGAAATTACGTGCAATTTGCTACTGGTGATACGACGACAGCAGCAACAGCAGTTGCAGCAACAGCAATCCTCTGGGGATAGTTCAAATGATGGCAATCCTCGTGAGATTGGTGCCATGTATCTTATGGAAAATCTTTGCGAGTGTATGCGTTTGCTAGAGCGAGCTGGTCGCAAACCGGCGCTAAACGAGCTACTTTGCAGGCACACTTATGCCTTAAGACCAGCTCCATTGGCATTACAGCTGCAGCGCGAGGCAGCCTTTACTACACTGTACCAAAAGGATTCATCTGATTATGCACATTCGCGAGAGTTGCGTGTCCACTCATCGCTCTTTCAACAGCTGAAATCAAGGCACAACTACTATGCCCGCTTCTGTGGGTATATGCAGCAACTAGCTCGTCTGCTGCAGCTGCGTGATCGTAATTTAGAGTATCATAATACACAGCTGTTGCGACATGATCCTTATCAGATTATTGGTGAACTAATCTATGACTGTGACATTACACCACTGGAGATCGAGGCCAATGTGGCTGCACTGCATCTGAATTTGGTACATGTCATAGCACTCAACATTTGTCCACAGCTGGCGGAGGGAACTGCTAAACAAGCCAAGCGCTCTGTGCCGGTGCAAAAACAGGAATCCATACACAACTATATTGCCCAGCACAATCAGCTTCTAGCTCAGTTGCTTCAGGCAATTCAACTGGCTGATCTACCAGCAATTGATCACCTCGAGACGGGCTTAAATTTCAGCTACCTGCGCCAATTAATGCAGCTGCCAGAAATACCAACTTTTGCTCTTATGCATGAAAATAATCCTGTGATGGCAGCTCTACATGCCTATAAGCTGGATAGCGCTACATTGGAGCGTTTGCAGCTAACCCAAGAGCAACAGTTGCGCATCCTCCTGCTGGGCATTGGCGGACAGGGTGGTAAGTGTGATATGAACCTTAAAACTTAACATTCAAGCTAATAGCCCTTAATTGTTAATCTACAGAACGCATTACTCAACTGAAGAATCGTATCGATCGTTTGATTAGTGCTCTGATTGCAGAGGATCCGAAGAAAATACAACTAGTTGCCCATATGAACGATTTGGGCCAAAGAGCGCAACTGTTGCAGCAATACTTTACGAAAATATCTAGCAGTCAACTGGCAAAGGAACTAATCGAGCGAACGCTGCAACATCGGGCGGCGGAACGTGCTATTCCACAGTTGCTGCGACGCCAACTGGAGCACACACTCTCTGATATAACAATTTATGCAAGAGTCTCGGCACTACTGCAGTTTGAGAGCTGGCCACAGGCGTATGACTTTGGCCGGCAAACGCCGAATGTGATATTCGAGAAGCTGCTGGAAGGTAGGCATTATGAGCTGTGCCACGAATGGTGTCGCATGGTGCAGCTTACGGATTCAGCTGGGCAGCAGCGTGTCTGCCTGCTTACACTTTTGGATGCACTGTTAGAGTTGAACGATGAAGATGAATTAGATACACATTTGTTGCACATTGCGGAACTGTTTCCAGCTACGGTGTTAGTTAATTTTCTGGACACGCACAAGGACAAGATGCGTTCGCTGGCGCTGCTGCAATGGATGGTTGACTATTTGCAGCGACATGCTCGCGATCCTCGGCCCTATCTCAATTACCAAATATCACTGGAGCTGTTGCGACAACTGCCCCACGCTGAGCGCTCACACTTCTGGGCACTGCTGCAATATCCCTTACTAATTGTTGAACAGTTGGTAATGAATACGCGTTTTGAGTTGCTCACCAAGCTGCTGGAGCCAGTGCGCACCAAGTTGCAGCAGCGCATTCCCTTGGGTCCATGTGGCTATTGCTTTGAGAAGCGTGGTCACGCCTACGATGTTCACAGCAGCAGTACAACTAGCAGCGGCGACAAAAGCACCGGCAAGCTGACATTTCAGTTGGGACAGACCAGTTCGGAGGCATTTATATTGCTGAACTTTAACTCATATCAAAAGGATCATGTAGTTGGCAATGATTGCCTGGATCTGCTGTTGCGAATTTATGCCAGCAAGGCATTGGATTATCACATTGCCGATGTGCGCGCTGGACTTAGCTCGGAGCAGGGATCGTTTGGCACAGATGTGCAAAACTCTTTGGATTCATTGTGTGGCGCCTTTCAGGTGCCCAAGCAGGCACCAAGCCGCGAACAATGGACACCCGATGCAGATGCAACCCACTGTATGTGTTGTCGTCGTTCTGCATTCACTATGCTCATGCGAAGACACCATTGTCGCCGTTGTGGTCGTGTTGTTTGCTATGCCTGCTCCACACAGCGCATGGTCATTCCAGAACTTTATGGAGATGTCGAGGTGCGTGTGTGTAATGATTGCTGTATTCCAATTGCTGCAGACAAACCGCTGCATATCAACGAACCCTCTGCTGTTGGACTACGTTCTCCTTCGAGTTCGGCTGATTCATACAAGTGGCGTCTAAGTGGCATCATTACCCATGACAAGCTGTTGAGAGAGGAGTTCTGCTATGAGCATGTACCCAGCGTAGCGCTTAGCTTGTCCATCTTACGGCATCACTTGGATCAACGTCAGTGCGTAGATTTGTTGCTATTTCACTGCCGCAAGCTGGAGAAGCTCATAGTGCCGAATCCAGAAGTTGACTATGAACTGGTTGCTAAAATGATGAACTGCCTTGCATTGGCGGCAAAGGTAAGACCATATTTTTTTTATATTCAAGTTAATTTATACTAATTTATATTTTCCCCTAAGGTTCGTGGAGCCCCTAGTGAGTTTGAGACCATAAGAGAACACTCGGAGATCATTATGGCCGTGGTGCAACAGGGCTGTGAATCTCTAATACCAGCTGGACCATTAAACAATCACAGTATGCGTCAACTGGCCGATGCTTTAGTTGAGGCAGAGCATTGGAAGCTGGCATTGGAGGTTCACCTTAAATGGGGCTTCGCTACGACAGGTGTGATGGCAGCCCATGGTTTGGCCTGTTTGTGCGCTGGATGCTATGATGCAGGTAAGCAATGTTACTTTGCGGTCTGCTCTAATCTTATTAGCAACAATTTTAACAACAATTGTTTTCTTGGCAGCACGGGAAAAATTTGCACATTGTATGACTCGTTTATCCAGCGAGGAGCAAAACAGTTGCATCTACAAGGACATATTTGGCAAGGACTGGACAATCCAAGCATTACAAAATACCACACCAAAGAAACGTTCGCAACGAGGCCCCGCCTTGCTGCAGGAAATTCTTCAGTTAATTGCAACAATGCCACAGGCACAACCACAGCCAGAGACGCTGCAACGTGCCTCGCTTATTCGTAACTCGAATACCTCGTTGGCTTCGCTTTTCTCGCGTCGTCGAGAGCCGTACGTGGTGCAGACGCCTCTGCAAGAGCCGGCACTTAATGTGATTAACGCCCTGGCCAATCTAAAGCACATTGCCAAGGGACAGTATGGGGAACCGACTGTAAAAAATGGCACTGAAGACAATCTTCAGTCGCGTGCCTTTGAGGAATCCCTGCATTATGTTCTCACGTATGGCAGCCATACAGACATTCTACAATTTCTCATGCAACGAGATGAGGTGCGTGCGGCACTGCGCTATTGGCAGCATCAGCAGCTGGATCCGGAGCTCTTTATACTGCATATATTCCAAGTCTCACTGGCCGGCGGTCGTTTGCCATCATTGTTTGAGGAACTGCAACAAATGGATGCCGATACACAGTTAAGTTTGTGGCGTGTGCCATTGCTGCAGACGTGCAGATACTTGGAACAGCAACAGCATTTCAATTCGCTATACCAGCTGCAGCTATTGCTCAAGGATCCAGTGCGTGCAAGCATGACCTGTGTCAAGTTTTATCCCTTGCACTGCGAAAACTTTCAAAAGCTGCATGCAAATGCTCAGCATCTAATATCGGCCCATATGCATCTGCAGGGTGAACTAGACCTGGCTCAGTGGGAGCATCTGCAGCGTGAGCAACAACAGGCGGCAAGTAGACGCGCGAGCGTTGCGAGCTCTAATGCTGCCACCACTTGTCTTGCAATGCAACTCGATGCACGTGCTTTGAATGGTCACATTAATACTATACGGCGCCAAATGGAGCTGGCCAAGTTTTTGGCACAGTGCGAAAGAGAACAGGCGCCGGTGGGCGGTTTGCTTTGCACACTGCAAATACTGAAACAGATTCGATTGGAACCGGCACGTGGCACTTTGCCCACATTGTTTGATGGCGCTGCGGACAAAATTCAGCTGTGCATTTTGGTGCTGCTTTGTGGCAAGAACATTGACGAAGGCTTTGGCCTAGCCTATGGGTATGTAAAGACTACGTTACTTATAGCATCGTCTGCATACCTTGCATTCTCTTTTATAGCATTATGCAGGACTACAAGTTGGCGCCGATGAAAGTGTTTGGCGCCACTGCCAAATATTTAGCGAAAAACGAGCGGCTAAGCGAGGTAGATCGCCTGCTTGACTGTATAGCCAGCAACAGTGGTAGCACTGCGGATTCCGATGAGCTGCTTTCGATTGCTGTTAATGCCGCTGTGCATAGCAATGAGCCGGAGACAAAGCAGGCGTTGGATAAGTTAGTGAAGCGCATTGGAAACATCGAACTGCGCATATCTTCATACATATTTATAGGCCAACTGAAGTCGGCTTACTTGCTGGCCAACAAATATGAGCGAATTGCGGACATACGCAAGATCTTGAGACAGGCGGAGATGACCAATCAAATACATATTAAAAAACTGTGTGAGAAGAAATTGAATATAAATTCCACCCCAATGTCGCCACCGCTACTGTGATAACATATTTAATCAAGGCAATGTATCAATTATCAATATTGTAGCTTTATTTAAAATAACTTTTATTGTAGTTAAATTGATTTTAAATCTTTTTAAATACCTACGTGCTGGTCAAGTATTTCAGAACCATTACTCATTGCTCAAAGACTTTCCCACAAAGTACCAAATTATATACGTATATAAACATTGTCAATTTATGGTATTTAACAATTTATTATAATAGTGTGTAATATTTTATTGATTATTATATGAAAAATAAATACATGTAAAAGGCGCTCAGCTTTAAAATAATCGATAAGATGGATGGCAATATATGTATATCGATAAATAAAACAGCTGAATGCAAGTGTGTTAAAATAAAAATAAATCCTCATATGATATTGTCATAAATTACCTTAATGCGCACTGTAATTCAACGCGTTAGGGCCGCCAAGGTCACGGGTAAACAAATTATGATAATCTTTCTTCGTTTAAAATTTTTTATACTCTGTGTTTATACCGCTGCAGTGCTTGATGAACTGGTGTCCAGTATTGGCCCCGGCCTGTGCGTGCTGGTAGGCATAAAGGCGAGCGACACGGCAACAGATGTTGAATATCTGTAGGTAAATATATAATTGAATATGTGCAGCGGTTTTATTTAATTAAACGTCAGCGTGCGTAAGATTCTTGCTTTGCGGCTGTTCGAGGATGAGGGCAAGCGTTGGCAGAAGTCTGTCAAAGACTTGGAGCTAGATATACTATGCGTCTCGCAATTTACTCTATACCATCGACTGAAGGGCAACAAGCCTGATTTCTCAGCAGCCATGAAAGGTGAAGATGCTAACCAGCTGTACAATCATTTCTTAGATCGTCTTCGACAATCGTATGACAGTAACAAAATTAAAGGTAATATATTTTCATATTGATTCAAACTATTTGCTTATATATTTATATTGTTAGATGGCAAGTTTGGTGCTTATATGCAGGTGCATATAGAAAATGATGGACCAGTTACAATTGAGCTGGAATCCCCTCAACCAAAACAATCTGAAGATTGTGTGGACAAATAGTTTGGTTTAGCCAATTTATTTTTTAAAATAAAAACATTTATAAATACGAGCCACGGGTAAAACTACATTTATTCTCATCTGCAAACTTAAAACTAAAATTAATTGGTGCACACATTCTTAAGCTTCTAACATCTCCATGTCCTCCACGCCGAGACCTTCTTCAAGTCTCTTTTCTAATTCGCGAGCATCGACATAGGTGATCTTCTCTTCGGGCAGCTCCTCATCCATAAGCGCCGCTTCTTCGGCCTCCTCCTTGGCACGACGCTCCTTTAAGCCAGCAGCAGGTGAACGAATAAGCGACATGTTGCGTTGCACATCCTTGACATCCATTTGGATCTCGACCTCGCGGCCCTTGCGCAGACGCTCCATAACAAATTGCTTCTCGCGACGCTCCTTGATCTCCGTAACCCTTTTAATAGCCACAACAGCTTTTTGCCAGGTTTCTCGACTATATTTAAGTGGTACATGGCGACGCCTCTCGAAATCGAAACTGGAATCAATAGTTAGCTCTTTGCCAGCCGCCTTGCGATGTGCCTTTGTCCATGCTACCTTGCGTGGATTCTTCTTCTTTTTGAAGGCCTTGTGACACTTTCCTCGACAGAACTTGAATGTCTGCAAACAGCAACAGGTATTTGTTAATATGCAGTGCGGCATAAGTTAATTATAACCATAACATGTATGGGTAGTAAAATATATGAATTTTGTTGATATGGAACTTACTTTGCAATCATTTCGTACAAAATGAACGCCGTGGCCAGGATATATTTTGCTGGAACAAAAGTAGCACGTTTCAATGCGCATTTTTACAAATTATGAAAATAACTTGTAAAAATAAAACGCAAAAACACTCAGCACATGTGCTGCTGAGAAAGAAGAGGAGTAAGTTGCAGGGCTGCAAAGCCAATATCGATACTATCGATATTGAAAACATTGATCAACTCTTCATTATTGGGGTCCGTGTACTTTTAGTTTTTAAAAGAACATGTATTGTTGGAAATTTTGTTGTTTTTCTCTATCCGAATAAATAAAGGATTTTAAAAGGCATACATATTGTTTTACCTGTAAATAGTCAACGTTGGTATTTAAAAAAATGGTTGGCCCTATAAATATTTAAGTTTATTTATATTTGTGAAACATTCTTTAACAAATTTTACATCAGCTTTTTACGTTTGAGCTATTTCAGACGCTGATTCTTGCTCCTTTAAAGACTGCTTCATGTTAGCCACATTGTTTAGCTTTGCCAAACGTTTCATCGTCTCCAGCTCTTTGATGAATGTGGCCAGAGCTTCTTTAGTTGTTGAAAGGTTGGAATCTTTGAGATCGGTCAGATTTTCCTCGTTTTCCAGTTCTGTAAAATATAAAAATCATTTTATGAAATTAAAATACTTTTGTAGTTTAATCACAAAGGCAGCTTACCATCCATTTCTGCTTCAATGTCATTAAGCCTTTTCGCAAGGAGTGATTGTTGTACCTTGACGTGATCTATTAAGCGGTACTGACATTCTTCAGGATCAATTGCAGCCTCCGGTTGTGGCACATGCGGAAAACCAGGTGGTTCTATCTTTGGACGCTTCACAGGCGTAACAGCCGCGTCTGTCTGATCCTCGTCCCACTTCTTGGCCCAAAGATACAGCTTAGGGTGGCAGCGATTGCGAGCAATATTAATCTTGACTTGCAGCGAGTGCATGAAACGCTTAGCATCTAACAAATTGCCAGTTAGCGTGTGTGAATGCTTTAGCAGCTCAAACTTCTTGGAAGCCTGAAGATTGGGCGTATGATAGCCAGCTACAGGAAGTTTTCCTTCAAACAACCAGTCCTGATCATGCTTATAGCGCATTGAATCGCGTACACGTTGCGGATTACGGCAAATATAGCAGACATACTTTTCCGGAACGTCTGACTCCTTGACAATGCCGTGGCAGCCGCCGTGCTGCCAACACAAACATAGTTCACATTGTATCATCAGGCCATCCTCTTCACCATATACGCAAATGCAATTAATTATTTCCTCCTGCCGCATGCGTACAATGCGTATCAATTCTCCGTTCTCCTTAATGTACTGTGGCGTTTGGTTGGCCAGTGGCGGCGGCGGTGGCGGCAAAGCTGCATTTATGTCAACCAAATCGTTTGATGACGATCTCGGCACCAAATCCATGTTAGCAGGTGAGCCGGCTGCTGTGCCTGTAGCAGCAATGCGTCGCTTTTTCGGATCGTTTCGCACCTCTGGCATAGACGTGCTATATGACAATCGGGTGGCCTCGCTGTCTACACCCACTGTTGGCAGGCTGCGAGTGTTACCAACTGCAGCAGGGATTCTTTTCGGTTCAATAACAGGACGCCGCTGTGAACGTTGTCTACTACTCTTACGTGATCCCGATCTTTTAGATGAAGGACGCGAACGTTTACCGGAACGATTGGCTGCCGGGGTCACTGGTGTTGCGTCTATTTGGTCCAGCGACGCAGTTGTCGTAACTTCAACTGTCGAGGGTCCAGCAGTAGCTACTAACGGGGAGACAACTGATTGGGACACAGTTTTTGGTGTCGTTGGATGTTCAGTTTTGTTTAATGCGTTTGCATTGGTTGGCGAATTAGTTGGAGATGCGTCCTGAGCCGATGGCGATGATTCAGTAGCTGCAGGGTTGCGCCGGAAGGAGCGCGATTGTTGTATGTCCTGCTGGTGCAACTTGGCAAAGAACTGCTGGTTAGGTATTTGATTTTTAGGCGTCTGATCACCCTGCTCAATCGATGAGGGATGCGTCCGCTTAACAGCCAGCTCCTGCATCTTGGGACAGTGACTAACGTGCCTATTCAAAATATTATTTAAATTTACCAATGTTTGCATAAATTATTTCACTATATATATTGTATTTGACTTACTCGGCAAGTTCCTTGTGATAATGGCGAATATGAATTTGTAGAAAGTCCTCTTTACGAAAGGTTTTGCCGCAACCCTCACGTGGACAAACAAACAGATTGTCAGTTATTTGTACTTTCAATCCGCCAATGAAGGCTGTAATTAAATGGAGGAATAAGACAGCAATTTTACAATTTTATGTACAAATGCCAACTTACCGTAGCCATTTTCCACAACGACGCCGGCAGCCTCTTCCCCGCACAGAGCTGAGCTGACATCTACTGCATCAGACTCAACTCCTTGGGTTTGTGGTGATGGCGACATTAGCTCTGCTGGCGGCACCAACGAGGCCACTGGTGTTTCCATGTACTGACTCTCATCTGCTGCAGTACGTCGCGTAGACATTGCCGCTAAGGGCGTAGCTGTCGATAACTTGCTGCTATTAAGATCCTGCGACGTTGCAGTGCTATCCAAGGATATATCCATTGGTTTTGGTTTGACTGGCTGCTGTGGACTGTAGTCGTGTGTGTAGACATAGGCATTTATGTCCTTGGCACGTCGACGGTGAATACTAAAATCGTATATATCCGGATTGTAAACCTTTCCCTGCGACTCCAAAAACACTTTCAAATCGGACTTGGAGCGGAAACGTTTGCCACTGGGCGACACAAGAATGACATCCCACTTGCCCAACACATTGGAGCGTTGGTACATGTGCTTAATCCAACCTTCAGGCAGTCGCCAATCCTGAACAATTACCGTTGGTTTTTGGTGCTCACCAACAATTAGAAAACCTTCTGTGCCAATGGGCTGATCATTTACCCAGTGACAGGTCCATTCGCCATCATGCGGTATATCGGGAAGTCCAAGAGCAGCTGCAAGTTTAAGACAAATTCAATTTAAATCAATAATAACACTTTTATTTAGCGAAAATTACTAAAAAGCCCGATTTCCATGTATATTTATTATGCCGTTTATCGCCAGGGATGCAATCAAAAAGAGAAAAAAAATCTAACCGTCAAGTTTTAATTTTATTTGCACTGTTAATCGAAATGCAACCGGACAAATGCAACAAGCTAAATTTATTTTTGTTATACGATTGAAACTTAATTTTGTTAGACTTAATTGCTAGGCATTGTATGTTAATTATTGTTCTACAAAAACAGCGATACAAGTTTAAAATAATCGCTTGCAAATAATTATAATTTACAAAATCAATAAATTTGGGAATTTATTGCTTACCTAAATCCAAATTGGACATATCTAGCAATGGCCAGTCTTTGCGTTGTGGTGTCACCTTACTCTTCTTATTGCTGCTTGTTGGCCCTGAGCTTGGTCTTTTAACACCAGCTCCAAGTGGAACTGGAACTGGAGCTGCGCCAGCAGCCGAACCAGTTACCGTAGATTCGATAATAGTTTCCGCACTTACAGCCGGCAACTGGCGCGGCAACTTGTTCATATGAACGGCACGCACATTCTTTGTGTAGCCATCGTCGAAGAGCACTTCGTAGGTATCGTTGCCCAATATCTTCATGATGGTGCCCGGAAACTTGCGTGGTCCCGACCAGCGCGCCATGCACTTTTCCTCTAGCTCAAAAACGGGCAAGATACGTGAGCTAATGCGCTGACGCAAGCGATCCGATTTAAATCCAATCCATTCCTGATAGCTCCCGTTTGAAGAGGGCATCGTCTTGAGCTTACTGTTGCGTTCAAAGCGTATGAGTAGCGTTTGCTCTGTGTCGTTTACTTCGACGATGCGTGCCGTCAGCCAGGTGCCATCAACGCTTAGTGCCTCGAGGCGTGCACCAATCGTTATATTTGTGGGAGGTCCATACTTGGGAGGTGTGACAGACACTGGTGAATTGGTGCTGCTGGTGTCTGGCAGCGTTTCATTAGCTGCCTCACCTGTACTGGCAGCGGCGTCATCGGATGCAGTTGCATTAGCTTTGCTATCAGCAGATGCAGCAGCAGCCGCTTCAATTTTGCTGGTTGTTTCCTTGACTGCTTTTGCCTGGGCTGCAGCTTTGTCTTTGGCAGCTGCCTCAGCTTCAGCGGCAGCGGCTGCATTTCGCTCGGCTGTCTCTGCGTGTATTTGGGCAACTATTTGATCAACAGTCGCCTTAATGAGATCCTCACTGGTGGCACTGTTGGTGGCACCGCTGACATCGGAGCCATCAACCGTTGCTTGTTGCAATGCCCGGTGATCCGCTTCGATTTCGGCCGGCTCCATTTTGCCCCACGGAAAGACAGTGGGAAAAACGCGCGGTTTTAGCAAGTATTTACCATTGCGCACTTTATTAAAATCGAGACGCCGAAAGTGACGCGAACAAACAAGCACACTTTTTGTAATCTGTTTATCGAGACTGGTGCGCGAGTTCTTCATCCATATGGCACGTATCACGGGTTCCATAGGAAACGAGTGGTAGGTGACACCATGGTGCTCAGGGCGACGCGATGTAGACTTACATTTCGAAACGCAGCAACGGCGTCCCATTCTGTTCGGTTTATGTATTACCAATAAGTATGGAACTTGCAGAATGTCTGCAATTATTTTTTTCTCGCGTTAGTTTCAGCAAAATGCGCAATATTTATGTGCGTGTGCTCGAAAATATTTAACATTGACTGGCTTACTGGAATGACACTACACTATTTTGTTATTTCAAACGTAGGCCAACTAGAAAGAAAACAATTTTAAAGCTTTTTCCTTTGTTATTTTGTAAAAAATAATGTTTTAGCAATGCGTTTTTAGAGTATTGTGAAAATTAATCTATTTAACATTGAATAAAAAAGGAATGGTGTTATTTAAAGCACAATTACCAACACTGTTCACACTCGATAGCTTGTGGCGGTCTGCCGACTAGTGTGGTGTAATTGATTGTTTTGGTGAAGTGTCATAGCAGCTAGCTTTAGCAAGTAATTAATTTGTGGTGTAATTTGAATTCAAATAGTAATAAATTTATTTTCAAATGTGAATGCTCTGAGGATTAAACGTTAACTACATGTATGTAGTGCATTTTGTAGAAAGAGCAATTAATCGATACTTGCATGCACCACAGCATACCTACGACACTCATTTATTATGTCCAATGCATAAAATGTCACGTGAATCAAGGCGCATTGTGCCGCCCCAAGGCCAACGACGGGAATACCTATTTGAAATGCAATTAAAGTTCGAATTTGTGCTGATATACACGTCCACGTTCACGTCCGCAATAAGCGACACCTTGCAAAAACCACACTCGATTGCAGACTCAAATTATAAATATATATAAAGTGATTACAAAATGTTGCGTAAAATATTTGTAACTTAAACAATTGCCATTATTATGCATACCATAAGACAGAAAAAAAGTCAATCGGTGGCGCCTGATGTTGGCAGCTGCTCAGGTGCCAAAAAGTTCAGTACAACAAACATACAAATTTCCAGCCTTGGCCTCCAAAACCAAATGTGTTAGCCGTTAAATTAGTCACAAATTGCGTTAAAAAAAACACGATTTTTTTTTAAATATTCTGCTTAACTTTTTTTTACTTCAGGAATAGAATTTTTATAAATAAATAAGGTTTTTGAAAATATGTCAACCTACATTAATTAGCATAAACTCAATGTTGTTTATAGAAAATTCAAGAATAAACATTATTCTCGATTAAATTAGATATATTTATATATACTTGTGCATAAGTAACGATTTTCAAGTCAATTCACGATGCGAACATAAAGCAAAACTTTAATTATTATTTCTTTATAGGCTTATGTCGCTGACATAAATAATAATTACTAATCTGTTTTTAGTTTTTTTTTTTTTCTATGTCCCAGTCAAAAAATGTGACATTGACAGCCAAATATGAGTTGGCCAAACAGTGAGGCCAACTGGCCAAGTTTGAGAGGAGGAGGGGAGGGGAATTCCGTTTCAGTTTTACATAATAATTTCACCTGTTATGAGAAATGTTAAACGCCCCAAAATATTTATTTAAGCTATTCACACTCTTGAAAATGGGTCGGCTCCACCTGTCATACTCTCTTTTTGTGCAAATATCTGATGGATAACAGCACACACACACGCAGAGATCATAATTAAACAATATGCAAGCTGTGTAAAAAAAAATATTTTCAATGTACCAAAAAAAAGAAAAATTTATTAAGTATTAAAACAACGCAAACGGCCTCACTTTCTCCTTCAATGAGTACATATTTACATTTACCCAACTCAATGCTTAAATTGGCCCGTATGAGCTGACGGACGACAATCCGGGGACACACACACACTCGCACACACACATTGCGTAATTTTAAGTTTTTTTTCTTTTCTTTTTCTTTTTAATAAGCAAACACAACGCGCCTCAGCCTCTCAATCCGATGTGAAATATTATTGACACTTGATCGTTCAGTTCCTTATCATAAACAGACATCAAATACGCCCAGTTAAGTGCGTTCAAATTGAAAGCCATAACAGTAAATGTTACTTTTCGCTTTTTTTATTATTATAATACGCATCTTTTTGGTTAGCTAAAAGACATCAAAAATAACTACACGATTGACCCAACTGAACAGAAAACAAAACAACAAAAAACACTTCAATTAAGATCAAGTAATTAAGTTGATTGTGCATAAACTTGAACTTTTGCTTTTTGATGACAAAAAAAATAATATAAAGAGTATGGAAATAAATAAATAAAACTATGCAATTTTAAATACACTTTACATTTTTGTAATAGAGGATTTTCTGTGCCTTTTTTTAAATACTAAAAAAAAAAAATATTTGTTATGTTTCTAAATAAAGAAAAATATTTAAAAAAAAAGAGTATTTAAAAAGCATTTTAATTTTGTATCCCAAAATGATGGTCACTTTGTTGGGGAACAGACGACGTGATCACAATGCCAGCAGGAATTTCCTAATTTTGGCCAATTGCACGTAATATTTAGAAATAAAACAATTATTAATAGTTGCCCAATCTAAGCTAAGGTAATTTCTTATTATGTAAATATATAGAAATAAATTTGAAAACTATTGTTAAATAAAGCTGGGCAGATTTAAACTTAGGTCTTGTAACGATTTTCAATATAAAATATCATAAATATTGTATATCAATATTAATAAACAAAAAGTTTCCTTCTGTAATAATGATTCGAAAAGTCGTGAAAAAACATGCTTTAATATGGTTAAGGCATTAAGAGCAGCATTATCCGTTAATACCAAGCTATATAGTATGTAACGAGCATCTGACAACTTCTGATTTTATTTCGGATGTACTACATGGGAAATGGGGCCAATTGGGCGCCTGTGCCTTGTCATGCTTCAACGCACGTGATCAAGAAAAAAATAAAATAAAAAATGATAATGAAACATGTTAAAATGCCCAAAAAAGCGACAAAAAGACGAGCAAATATGTATCGTACTTTTCTGTTGTTTTTTTCGTCGTTGTTTTGAAATACGTGAATGCGTTCAAAAAAAAAGGCGCTTTGAGCCGGCCGCGGTTTGGGCCCTTTCGGCTGTCTGGTGAAATTTCGCCATTGATGTACTCGCTGCTGTCGTTATTTTCTTTGCCGCCGCCAAGCTGACCTTGATCTGAGATGGAGTCGCGACTTGGGCTTGGAATGAGAAAAAGACCTATATTATTTTATGCTTATGCAATATCACGTACACACATAAATATGTAAATCTTCTTGGCTTGTTTATGTTTTATGCCTTATGTAATGGTTAAATGGGAAAAAAGAAAAACAAAAAGAAAAGAAGAAAAAACGATTATCATCAATCCATCAATGACTAAAATCTAATCGTATGCAGTTTTGTTATATTTCCAAATCACTTTGGTTATCACAATATTAATTTCTGAACCTATTTCTCTTTGTTCCGATTTCGTAGTACCTTCGAAGAACCCTTCTTCCAGTCGATTCATATTTATTTAGCCCCATTATCAACAATACTTTCCTTTATTATCGCATTATTTTCGCGTTCTTTTCCTATTTTAATAACGATTTCAATTTGATCGTAAAATGCGTTTAAGTTAAGTGTTTAAAATATGTCAAACATCTTTATGAATATGTTTTTTTGATATATTTACAAAACTCAAAACAGTTAACACAATATACCATTACCATATGAATTTATTGCATAAATTATTGCCTCAATTTTTTGATTTACTTTAATCAATCTTATTCTCTCTCTCTCTCGTTATTTACTGTAATCTTGTTTTATTTATAGCATGCTTCAAGCCAGATACCCAATAAATATGCATAACGAATTCCGCCATTTAACGGAAAACTTCCTAATTGAATTTGAAATTGCAATACTCTGAGCTTCAGGGTAAACACTGTGACACCTGTGACTTTTGGCAAAGAAAAAAAAAACTCAGTTTAATCAGCAATAACTGGGTTATGTAACGATCGACAAGAAAGAAAGAAAATAGCCTTTTTGCCATCACCACCAATGGCAAATATTTACTAAAAACAAATACAAATGGCGTGCAGAAAAACCCAAAATGCATTAAATTATGTAAAGTTATAGAGAAGGATGAGATTTTGTGTGACATGGTCGTTGATTTGTTTATCTTGCCAATTTGTAGCCGGTAAATAACATACAAATGGCCAAGGTGCGCATTCGCACTGTTAAGTGGTGCAAAAATGTTGGGCACCATCGACGCATCTATTATGGATGAGCCGAGCAGTAAGTACATTGGCTCGTGGCTATAGTCAATGCAATCGCTAGTGGAAAAGGTAACCAGGCACTTAAAATTCAGTATCGCTAGCGAAGCAGCTCCAAAAACAAAAACAAAAACAAAAACAAAAAACAACGAAGAGCCGAAGTCAAAGCCGAACTGTGAACGTGGCCGAAACATCATTGGCTCATATATAAGACCGGGTGTTACCAAAATATTTGTGTCATTGCAGTTGCTTACTGTCGAACGGTCGCTCGTTTGTCGCGAACAATTTCGAATAAATTCGGTTTGGTTGAAAAACGAAAGTGCGTGGGTGTGTGTGAGTGTTTAAGATTGAAAAACAGTTGGAAAAGAAAAGAAAAGAAAACAAAATGAAAGCGTTCATTGTTGTTGGCGTTTGTTTGTTCAGCCTGCTCAGCTTGGGCAGCGCACAGTTTCAAAATGGTCGTTTGGAGCCACCGAATCCTCAGCTCTGTGCCCAGCGCATAATTCACGAGAAGACACCCGATGGCAAAGGGTGAGTTGTTCAACCCATTAAGAGAAGCAATTTTAATCACACTTTGTTTAACCATTTAGTTACTTCTTCTCGTGGCGTGATCCGCAGTTGAAGGGCGTCGAGGAGGATTGGCTGACTGCTAGAAATTATTGCCGCAGACGTTGCATGGACTCCGTTTCGCTAGAGACCAGTCTGGAGAACGAATGGATCAAGCAGCGTGTTGTGGGCGAAAATGTAAGTTAAACATTTTAATATCTATTTCTATCAAAAGACTTGAGCAAAAAACTTTGCAACTTTTACTTGAACCGATTTTTTTGATATTCAATATTAAACCAAAGTCATTGTTGTTTAAGGCAACAAAAAAAGGTTTAACAAACAAAGATTTGAATTTAAATTTATATTAAAGTCTTTTGTTTACAATTATGTCACTACTGTTTTGACAAACTTAAATAATTTCTTTGTGTTTGAAGTGTGCCAAAGTTGATCGAATTATGAATTGGCCACGTTAATGACCTTAATACCAATCGAATGTGTTATTGGATCGATTTCATTATATATTTCTAAAGCAAAAACCTTTGACATTTATCACACCAACTCAAGTTCAATGCAAAAGTTAAACAAAAACTTTTTTTTTGCCACTCTTTTATTATTGTTTTTGATTACATTTTGCGCACACGATACGTTGGTTATGTAACTAACAAAAAAAAAAAACGACGGACAAGTGTCATGTTAAATGGTTGTTGTTGTCTGCATCTGTGCAGGTTGACCAGGGGCCGGCCGGCCAACATCTGCGGTCTGCATGTGAATTACGTGAGAAAAACTGAGATTGTAATGAAAACGAAAGTTGAGTGTGAGCAAACATCAAAGGAAGTACAATATTCAGACGTGTGTACAATGAAAGAGGAAGTGTTGTTTGCGTTTTAAATGTTTCCAGGTGAATCATTGCCAATGCTAAACAAAAGACTTAGGCAACGAACTTAACGCACTTTGAGCATCGTTGTGAATTGGTTTGTGGTTAAGCGTTACTTAAGCCAAAGAAAAAACACATTAGCTTTTCACCTCTGAAATCTCCATAACAAGTTCTTAAAATCTATTCTCTCCCTTTTCTAAAAACACATCGCTTGACCCTAAATTTGAATGCATTTCTTTTGAACCAGTTTAATTTGACCTACCTACATAAGTGCTGATAAGCTTAAGAGCCTTAAGCTGTCTACTTAATGGCCTCATATCATGAGAGCTCGCTCCACTTTTACTTTATATCAAGATCCATAAGAGCCAAAAGCCAAGAGTCATTTCCCATTCCACATAATACCAAAAAAAACGTAAGCGAATGCACCTGTAAAACTTCCGCAATGCTGCAATTGATTGATTGAACTCTTGAACAATTGCCCGCAGCACGAACAATAGAGAAACAATTCATTTAAAGCTTTCCGCTCAATGGAGTTTTCCCTCCAAAAGGGCACAGCATTAAGCACTTGACTGACGACGGGCATAATACATACCAGTATTTACCAATACACACATATATATATAAAATAAACAGTTTTATGACCAGTCAGGTGAAAGTGAGTGATGAGCATTGCGGTTGTTATTTGCTGTTCGTGGTGCTTGTGACTCTCTTTAAATGTTGACAGGGCGCTCTCAACGAAACCAACGGGTGCGGCCACGAAGGGCGCGACTTCCACTGAGTTCGCTTTCAATGCTGCTGCTTTTGCCAGAGTGTCTATACGATTGTCAGACTGGTTTTTTTTTGTTATTGGGCGTTTGAGGCCCAAACCCGAACCCAAACCCAAATGCCAAAAGCTTAAATTTCTACTAGCTGCAATCGGTGTCAACAACAGCAACAGCAAGTGCAATGAACTTGAACTAGTTTAAAAGTTGAGCTTAGTGCAGGCATTTAATATTGTATTGGAGAGATTTTTTTCGAAACTTAAGTAAGAGTTGTGTTTATTAAGAATTTTCTTGCGTTTAAGACAAATAATTTATAGGTTTCTACAGATTCTACATAAATATACTGTTCATATAGCAAATCCCTGGGGAATAAAAAAACAATGTTCATAAAATAATCAAGTATTTCAAAAGTTCAATGTGTATTTTACGATAAACATGAATATATGAAGTTATTACAATAATTTTTTCTTAGAATTTATAGAATTAATGATTTGATCAAGGGTTTCTGATATTCTGTTTAAATTAACTTGGATTTAGATAACAATTTAAATATAACATGCTTTAGTTTATTATCGTTCTACTGACTAATCATAAACTTATTTGTGTTTTTTTGTTTTGCAGGTAAAATACATTTGGACCAGCGGCCGTTTGTGCGACTTTAAGGGTTGCGAGCGTCCCGATTTGCAGCCCACAAACATCAATGGCTGGTTCTGGACCGCCACGCTGCAGAAATTGGCACCAACCACAGAGCGTTCCCAGGGTGATTGGTCGCCCACCGGTGGCATTGGTCTGCCTCAGCCCGATAACCGTGAATTCAAGCAGAACGGCGCACCCGAAAACTGTTTGGCATTGCTGAACCAGTTCTATAACGATGGCGTCAACTGGCACGATGTCGCCTGCCACCACAAGAAGTCCTTCGTTTGTGAGGAGAACGATGCATTGCTGAAATATGTACGCTACACAAATCCCAATTTGCGCATTTAAAACGCTCAAGTTGTAGCAGCTGGAATTGGATGTGGAGTTGGAGCCTAGAGCCGTGACTCCAAATAAACCAAAAATGATATTTTTATGTAGCTACTGAATGGGTATATGCGTTGTGTATGATTCCCAACGAATATGCTCATTTACTTCAGTTAGTTACTTTTGAATTGTCTGTTTAAACTTCCGGCTATCCTAAAAGTCTTACGCATGTATTTTTGTAACAATTTTTTCCCAGTCTCTGCGCTCTGTCTCATCAATTAGTTTAATTATTACTTTTGTATTAATTTATGATTTTTTTAAATTATAATATAACATTCAAAAAACGAAATAAAAAACAAAAACGTTGTCTTTTTTAATACACTTTCTTCATTCAACCATCTCATCTGTTTTGAGGGCTATAACTTTTTTAGTTTCATATGTCTAAGGTGATTTAAACACTGGATTTTGTTTTTGTTTAACTTTAGCTTGAAACAAAATTGTTCTATCTCAATTAAGTTTAACAGAAAGGTCTAAAACTTTCTTTTCGCACTTCGATTTAAAATCAGCTGTTTTCATTTACCGCCATCATTACATTGATCAATGTATCGGTAAATATCCGATAACTTAGAGGTGCCAACCATCGATAAGCAGGTTTCATTGCCAAATCTTTTAAAATTGTCAGCATCGATACTTTATATTATCGAAGTGGCTTGTACGGCTGGTGTTGATGTTTATAAAATTTGCTGGCTAAAAATGGATATTGGCGAACTGTTGGCATTTAAGGCAAGTACAATGCACAATACAAGAAACTGCATCTAACTATCGAGCATATTTTGAATACGAAAACCAACAGCCCGAGCAGACACCAAAGCGACCACATGAAGATGACGATGAGTTCGCGCTGCCGGAGCCGACTGATATTGGAAAACGGGGCGGCGGCAACGATGAGAAGGCCAAGCGTATGCGCCGTATTGCAGAAGCCAAAGAAACAGCCAACTACAGAAAACAGCATGGTGGTGATTCAGGAGCGGCTACAAGCTCAGGCAACGGCAGTGCATTCGAATTTGATCCGGAGCTGTCGGAGGAAGAGCGTCTTAATATATTAAAGTATGTGGAGAGCGAGGAAGCCGAAGGCGATGTGCTTGATGAACAGGGTCTGAAGAAGCTCATACTGGTATTTGAGAAACGCAATTTAAAGAATCAAGAGATGCGCATTAAATTTTCCGATAGTCCAGAGAAATTTATGGAATCGGAATTGGATTTGCATACAGTGATTCAAGAGCTAAAAGCAATTGCAACAGTGCCGGATCTATATCCGCTGCTCGTAGAGCTGCACGGCCTGCACAGTCTGCTTGAGCTGCTGGCACATCAAAACACAGACATTGCAGTTGCCGTCGTCGATCTGCTGCAGGAAGTCACAGATGTGGACATATTGGGTGAAAGTAGCGAGGGCGCTGAAGCGTTGATCGAGGCCTTGCGCAAGGAGCAAATCTGTGCATTGCTGGTGCAGAATCTAGAGCGACTCAATGAGCAGGTGAAAGAAGAGGCAGATGGCGTCCACAATACTTTAGCAATTGTAGAGAACCTAACCGAGATCGATGGCGAGTTTGTGCGCGAGGCGGCCACACAAGGTCTACTGGCCTGGTTACTTAAACGGCTCAAGGGCAAATCCCCCTTTGATCCGAACAAATTATACTGCAGTGAAATATTGTCGATACTTATACAAACAGAGAATGATAATCGGCTACTGCTTGGCACGTTAGACGGTGTGGACGTGCTGCTGCAGCAGCTGGCCGTGTATAAGCGTCACGATCCGGCCAGCAACGAGGAGCAGGAGTACATGTCCAACATGTTCAATTGCATGTGCTCAGCGCTAATGGCACGCGAGAATCGCGATCGTTTTCTCAACGGCGAGGGTCTGCAGCTTATGAACCTTATGCTGCGCGAAAAGAAGATGTCTCGCAATGGCTCACTCAAGGTGCTGGATCATGCTATGGCTGGCCAGGATGGACGCGAGAATTGCAACAAGTTTGTTGAGATACTCGGTCTACGCACCATATTCCCCCTTTTCATGAAGACGCCCAAGCGCAACAAACAGCGTTTGCTCTCCATCGATGAGCACGAGGAGCATGTGTGCTCTGTGATCGCATCCATGCTGCGCAACTGCAAGGGCACACAACGTCAGCGTATGCTTGCCAAATTTACTGAGAACGACCACGAGAAGGTGGATCGTTTGCTAGAGCTGCATCTTAAGTATTTGGCCAAGGTGGAGGCCATCGACAGGGAAATCGATCAGCAGCCCAAGGTGAGCGAACCGTGCATACCTTATACCTTATTTTGTTAACCTTTTCGTTTTTGTTGGTTCTACAGGATAACAGCATCGATGAAGACGAGGAGGCGGAGAATAACTATATAAAACGCTTAACTGGCGGTCTCTTCACGCTACAGCGCATTGATTATATACTGCTAGAGGTTAGCTCAACCACGGATACAATTAAGCAGCGTGCATTACAAATTTTAAACTTGCGCGGTGCTTCCATGAAGACAATTAGAAGCATAATGAGAGGTTAGCTATCACTTATGTAATACTCAAATGTTTGTTAATTTAAATCGTTTGTATTTTGCAGAGTATGCTGGAAATTTGGGTGATGGTGATACCGATTGGCGAGAGCAGGAGCAGACACATATACTTTCTCTAGTCGATAGATTTTGATCCAACGCCCCCTCCTGTGCAGCTAAAGCCCACTCTGACCAACTGAATATAAGGACCTAAATATTATATTTTGATTTTCCTATAATATACGGTTAATTTTGATTATTTTGAAATTTTTGAAACTATACAAACTTGTTTTATTCAGTACAGTTTATTTACAATTTATCCCATCTGCAAAATTCGTTTTGTTTACGCCAAATCAATAATCAACTTGCTGCGCTTACTTTTCAATTCCT
Organism: Scaptomyza caliginosa; assembly: GCA_035044725.1. Classification (NCBI taxonomy): domain Eukaryota; kingdom Metazoa; phylum Arthropoda; class Insecta; order Diptera; family Drosophilidae; genus Scaptomyza; species Scaptomyza caliginosa. The sequence continues at coordinate 44,721 of JAWNNR010000460.1, forward strand.
GCTTTTATGCTTCGTATATTTTAGTTTAATTTCTGGTTATTTATTTTTCCGTATTCTTGTCCAATTTCATAATATAATTACAATTCTATAATTTTCCTTTCTACACTTTCATAATTTTGTTACTTCTTTTTCGGGCTTTTGCCTTTGTCTTCTTTCTTTTCCACCTTGGATTTGCTTTCCCCCCTGGATAAATGTAAATTAGTAATTGGTATTGGATGTGCGTTTTTTAGAGAAAAATATATGCTCAATCGTTTGATAATAGAATACAAAATATAAACAAATTGTTGATCAGATCAGAAAAATAACTTTAAAGTTTAAATAAAGAGTTGACAAACGAGTGAACATAATATTCGTTTTAAGAATATAAAATTATAAAGCAAACTAAGGTGTTAAAGCATATTTTGTATTAATATAGAATTTAAATTTAAAGCAAACTAATTCAAATTGCATAATACACGTCTAACTACTTCTTAAGCAGTGCGTTGTTTCAATAAATTAAATGAGTTTTTAGCAAAAAATCACGTTCGACGTTATTGTTTCTTTTTTGTTTCACTTGTAGGTTTGCTATTATATTAAAGTTTCGTGCAAATAACATTTGTTTCTTTTTTATGCATACAATGTTTGACAGGTGCAAAAAACTTTTAGCTCTTAGAATTATTCGAAATTTTATATATAATAGTAGTACGACGTGGTTTGTTCAAAATACACAACAATGACAAGTTTCAAGTTGAACCTCATCTTAAAGGTCATCGGGTTATTGCAAAATTATTCAATTCATTTAATTCAGATCGAATCGATCGATGCGAATATCTAACTACTAAGCGATCAATCATAGTTTGTTTTTTGTGTTTTTTTTTTTAATTGTATCTAATTCATGAAGTAGTTTGTTTGTGTAATTTGTGTGTGTTCTACGTGGGCTTTATGGTTGACTTAGCCGTTTATTGGATCGATCTACTTCTGTGCATCGGGAATCTCGAAGTTCACATCCATGTTCATTTCGCGGGCCAACGAGACAATTTGTGCCAAATGTACAGCCATATCGGCAGCCTTGTCCAAATCATCACGCGCCAAGATCTTCAAGCCCGATGAACGAATCAGCTCGCGGGCCTCCTTCACCTTAGTGCCCTGTAATCAATCACAAGCATCAGTACATAAAAATCACTGATAGACATATGCTTAAAACGTACCTGAAGACGCACAACGATTGGCAAGTTAAGGTTCAGATCCTTGGCAGCAGCAATAATGCCCTCGGCAATTACATCGCAACGCATAATGCCACCGAAAATGTTTACCAACAAGCACATGACTTTCTTGTCGGATGTAATGATCTTGAATGCAGCTTTAACAGCTTCGGCAGTGGCGCCACCGCCAACATCAAGGAAATTGGCTGGCTCGCCGCCATACAGCTTGATAATATCCATGGTGGCCATAGCCAGACCAGCACCGTTGACCATACAACCAATGGTTCCATCCAGGGCAATGTAATTCAAATTGTATTTGGCAGCTTCAACTTCCTTCGGATCCTCCTGGGTCCAGTCGCGCATGGCAAACAGCTCTTTCTGACGGAATTCGGCGTTGTCATCGAAACGCAATTTGGCATCAAGTGCAAAAACTGTAAATGTCAATACGAGGAATTAATAAAGGTAAATTCTTTATTGCAATTGCATATAACTCTAATGATAGAATGCCTAAAACAATACTTACAGCCTTTATGCATATTAGTGCAGCATTATGATACGATTTCAATTAGTTTCAATATGAGAAATGAGTTAGTTGTTAGAAGAAAAATGACAAACGAGTTAGCACAAACATTAGTTACAAAACAAATGAGCGGGGTAAAATCAACTTACAGCCGGTCATAGCATCTTCTGCATAGGGATTGATCTCAACCAGCAGCGCATCCTTTTTCACAAACAGTTTGTACAAGTTCATCAGCATGTCAACATGCTCATCACCTGAGTCACCCAGACCAACCTTCTGGATTATTTTGCAGGCCTGCTCTTTGGTGAGGCCCGTTGTTATATCGATGGGCTCGTAAATGATGGCATCAGGGTTCTCCTTGGCAACTTCCTCAATGTCGACGCCACCCTCCTTGGATGCAATCAAAACGGGACCCTAAGCGTGGCGAATAAACAAGTTTAAAGGTTTATGTTTTGTTTTTTTTTACGAATTGTTTTATACAACTTACGTTAAAGGCACGCTCCATCATGACGGCAAAGTAGAATTCGCGACGTGGAAATTTGCGTTCGGCAACCATTACCTTCTTACATAGGCGACCGGCTGCACCAGTTTGCTTGGTAACCAGCAACTGATCAATCATCTTGGAAGCATATTCCTCGGCGCTTGCGGGACTGTTAATAGTATAAAAGTTAGTATTTAGTAGTAATATACGCAGCTATTTGACTTACTCAAATACAACGCGGACACCGCCCTTTAGACCATTCTTGAATGTACCCTTGCCGCGACCGCCAGCAAGAACTTGCGCCTTGAGCACCAGATTATCTGTTTTCAGCTTTTGCGCAATGTCTTGTGCCTCCTTTCCATTCTTGGCAACGGCAAAGCTGTAATAAGACGTTGACTCATTAGTACTATTAGTAATATTTTTCGAGATTGTCCAGCTATTATGGCCTACTAAACCCAAGTCCAAGCCACTAATTGTTTAAATGACGTCAAGTGATACGATTTCTTATCAGAATACTGTCTATAACTCTTTCTTTTGCCATTAACAACTTACAAGTAATTGCGGCAATATAAATATTTAAACTCTAACATTCGACACATTTAATTATATTTTCTATATAGAACCTTATCAGTGCATCCATCAACTCATCAGCTGTCGCTGTATACATTATAATCTTATTTGTATTTAAAGTATAGTATTAACAACAAAGTCCATGAAAAAGCATCGTTCTTGAACTATGGACTGTTAATGTTGATTTATGCGTACATTAACACTTTTCATTATATATTCACTTACCGAGGTGTTGGGATGCTACTTTCGTTAAGCAGTGTGTATGAGACATGTTCCTGCACGTTAAGGTTTCTTATTTGCTGCAGCCCAATTGGGGAGTATTTCAGGATCTGTAAGCAATAAACAACAACAGTTAGAAGTCACGAGTTTCTGATTGGATATGTAAATAATGCAAAACAAAATGACGCATATAATAAAACCCGTATGTTTGTATGTCTGTGGGTCACAAACAAACAAACACGGGAAATGTAGATTTGTAATCAATAATATTAGTTAGGAGCGACGCTACGTATAACGGTAATCAAATCTAATTTGCAGATTAAATTTTTCATTAGTGGGCTCGCCGACGGCAGCAACAGTTGACATTGCTTATTGATAAGAGACGCATATTTGCAGTTGTTTGATGTTCAAGGTCTTAAATTAATATCGCACACTGACAAACGTTGCGTCACACACACGTATGAACGCATACATTTAAAACAAGTAAAAAACAAATAGAATGAAAAGACCGCCAGTCAGGTGGCTGCTTGGATCTGTGACTCTCAAGCGAGAGCGCGAGAGTAACAATGTTCACCTTGTATTTTTTGTTGTTGGATATTAGTTGCTTTCTTGCAATTATGTAAAAGTTTGGCGAAAAGTTGTACATTTGAATTCGCAGCACTAGACTTACCTTTGTTACTGTTGCGGGTTTTACTGTTTCAATCAGGGTACTGCCTGCACGTGCCAAAAAAGAAGCCATTTTTGTCTGAAATATATGAAAACTGATCTAAATTTGTTGGCACTTATTTCTACACAAAAAGCAACTCACTTCGTTCGCCTTCTCAAATATAATTTTCGTAAATGTTATCGATATAAACTTTAGTATTTTTATGCGGTCACACACCGAACAGCTGTTCTTACAGTTCAAAGTCAATTGTTATATCGATATTTGAGAAGCGCTTAAATTAAACAAACTAATCAAATATTTTTATTTTATAATTTTAATTAATAATATTAATTTTCTCTGTCTTCATAACAGTTAACGCAATTTCGTAGACATCTCTCTCTAGGTATCTACAAACGCGTCAAATTGTAAATGCATATCGATAATTTTAGATTACGATTGTTAAGTTAAAAGCGCAATTTGCAAGATTGTGCCATTTGAAAAATGTGTTTATAAGTAACAAAAGAATTGAAATTTTAAGCAATTGATATATCTGGCTTAATTGATTAACTAAAGCAAGAAGAGCGAATCATTGGTAATCGTTAATTGTACGGTTTCTGCAAATGCCAAATAACGGAACTTAAGGCTGTAGATTTCAGCTGATCCGTTCACAAAGACTTGTATTGCAAGTAAAATGCAATTTTACCAATTTTATCAATGGTTAGAAAAGCAGACTTTTTACTATCAGCAATGTTTGGCGGTAGTACAAAACCAGAGCCGTGCTGAAATAACTGAGATGCGATTACGACTGAACAAAGCGATTGAAGCTAAAAATGAACAAGCTCACCTGTGTAAAACCGCTAAAGAAATGGAAAATAAGGCTCGTGCAGAAAACGAAAAGCTAATTAACGAAAACAAAGTGCTGTCAAGTGCGCTCGACGCTGTCAAAGTCGAGATAACCAAGATGAAAACACAACAAGAAAATCAGTTGGCAAGTGTTTCGCAAGAACTGTCGGTTCAACATGAACAAAATGCACTGCAAGAGGACAACATTAAGGAGCTTACAAGGCTTAGGGAAAGCTATTCAATGGTAAGCTATAAGGCGTAACTTTTCAATCGTTATAATTTTTGTATCTTGCAGCTAAAAGCTGAGCATTGCCAGCTTAAATTGGAACTAGAAGTTCAAATTGGTAAAATTGATGCGTTGAACGCGGTGAACGAAATGCTTTTAAAGGGAAACGAAAAGCGTGATGAATCCATTGCGAAATATAAGAAAAAGTTGCAAAACTATGTTAAATTAAGCTCATCATCCGATAGTGAAACACAAGCAGAACAATTCCCTTCCCTTCGTCGAAGTATTGCATTACAGCCATTCGAAATGCAACAAAAAAGGGGCTCTGGCAGAAAGGCTTTGCATGCACTCAGTTTGCTTGGAGCTGAGAATACCAGGGGTGAGTAACATTTCTAAAAGAACTACGATTCACTTAACATCATTTATTGGTGTAGGTCCCTGGTTGTGCTTGCGTTGTGGTGCTATTGATTCTCCCATTTATTTACCATCATATGCCGAGTTTCGTCAGCATTTAATTCATGTTCACAAGGAGAACATTGATCCAGCCTTGTGTGAACATTGTGGCTGGCGTTCCGGCAGCGATCGTGAACTGGATTTACACAAGTACAAAATTCATCAGATTGAATCGCTATTTTATAGATTTTCAAAGGTAGCGATTCTGGATAACTTTAAAAAGGCTTAAAATATAATATCCCAAGTATCGCATAACTACCTTATAAATACCTTAACTGGCTCAATGTCTCGAATTATGATGGCCTTTATTTAAAAATATTTCTCACAATCAATGACCATAAGATAATTTTAAAAAAGCAATAGGTTAGCAGCTAAAAATAGAACCTGGATTAGTTTTACCTTTAACTTTAACTTTTGACCTTTTTAAACATTAACTTTAAGCCTTAATTACTATATCATTACCCTATTTAATTTTAAGCTGTGCTACGAGTTGTTTTAGTATATCTATTATCTAACTGCTTTACTTTCAGTTAATAAGCAAAAATTGAGTTTTCTTTGTTATGTGAACTTTTGTTTACTTGTAAAATAAAAATTGTTTACTTCTTTAACTTTTGAAATTTGGTTGACGTACAATTATTTAAAGCAACTTTTACTAAGAACTGTTATTGAAATCATAAACAATATTATTTAAAAATAATAATTGCTCCCTGTTAAGCGAAGTTTTTCCATATTTGAACTCGCCCTTATTCTATTACCAGTTCTTTCCTTAAATAAAGTACACCTTTTTTGTATTTTTTCCCCCTTTGTTTTTATTTTTGTTTTATTTTTTTTACTTTTTTTTTTGGATTTTACATTGCTTGTTATGGTTGGACATACAAAAAAAAAAATTGGTTACATCATCATACAATACGACATTTAACATACATATACAGATAATAAATTAGTTTATAATTATAATAATTACGCAAATGAGCCAATTGCTTGGCACAAATGGCAACACAAATTTCAGATTCTAATTCAAAGAGCGTACACTGCCAGAAAACACGCCAACATACCGCGCACTCGTATGACAAGCGTGTTCAATACACAGTGTACAAATTACAAATATAACAAAGGAAAGAACGAAAACACGAAAATTGCGCAAATGCTTGACTTAATAATAATGCTTAAGCACAAGTTCAATTGAAACCGCGGTATTGATTTAGTGCAAGCCAATGGTTTAAGTGAAGCAAATGCATTTTCATGGATACAACAAGGCTCATGGCTCAGATGTATATGCATCCTGGTGCACAGAGTAGATCAGTTCTTATACATGAGCATGAGCATTTGTTGGCCAAAAGAACATAAGAAAGAGTTGAAATACAGTTAATAACATTGCAATGTTAATATATTTCTCATTGAGCTCTGTGCCAGAAACGCAATGAGAAATGTTAGGGATATTTGAAATTAATAGAATCTAATTTGTTGTTGATTGAATTTTTGCAAAGCGTTTTTGGGATAGCAGCAAAAAACAGTTATGCAAAAATTCAAAATGCAACAAATTGTAGATTCCAAGCATTTTAATGATTAAGAATTGAGAACATAGAACACATATATATATTGGACAAACAAACATGTAACATTTAACACATATATTGATCACAAACAATTGATTACAAACTAAAGACTAAAGACAAAACGAAACGCACATAAAACACATTAAAAAACAAAAAAAAAAAACATACATATAACATTCGAAAGTAATTTTGTTTTCCTCTTGTTGGTTAAAAACAGCGTGCCGTCAAAATATTATTTCTAAAATCTCTTGTACAAGCTTCTTAGGTGCCTGGTGCCTGGTGCCTGGTGCCAGCCCGGTCTAACGCTTAGCAGCCTCTAATTATAATACTCCACATTTTCTTCAATCATTTGCAGCACACGCTGCCGTCCAATTTTGTTCCAGAATACATGTGGCTCCGATGAGCCCGTCACGCAACGTGGCCCGCTAAAAAGCAATAAAAAAAAAATAATCAATTTAATATCCAAGCGATGTTTGAAAACTTTGGAAAAATACTTCTGAAAGCAATCGAATCGTACGACGCCATGCTCGTTGATCAGGCACGAATGTATATCAATAACTTTGAGATGTCGTCCCTCGCTGCGTATAAACTTGTTAAAACGCGACACCTTGTCGCATGTGTGCTTGTCGTGGCGATAGTTGGCCAACGGTGCTAGCGTGGTCAGCACAGGCACAAATCTTCGATTGTGCATCTCCTTGATTAGCTGACGGAAATCGTGCTCGATCTGCACCAAAGGTCTGCCTCGCATTATGTCCACCGAGCCGATGTTAACGATGATTTGTGTCATCTCGGCCAGTTCCACGTGGCGCAGCCGTTGCCGTGCAGCACTTATTGTCTGACCAGAGATGCACAATCCAGACTGCAGCACCTTTTCATCTATTCCATAAAAGTATGAATTGTAAGTTAAAAAAAAATTAGCTACAGTGCCAAAGGCTTTAACTCTTTCGAATACACTTACACTTCTTGAAACGGCACTTGAGCTCCATGCGCGCCAAATACAACAAGAAGTCATCGCCCAGCAATGGAAAATCTAACAGATATGCATCATAGTCCGAGTTGATGGTGAACATGGAGTCATGTTGCGATGGACATGACAATGTTGTTGGCGTGGGCGTAAATTCATGACGTCGCTTATGTGTATATTCCTCTACTTGCTGTTGTTGTTGTTGTTGTTGTTCTTGTTGTTGCTGATAGTTTTGGTGTTGTTGCTGTTGTTGTTGCTCTGCCGGTGGTGCTGCCTGTAACTGTGCAGGAATCGAAGCAGTGGAGAATTGTTTGTTGTTGTTGTTAATATTATAGTTGTTTAAAGCTGCTAGCTGCGGTAGCTGATATTGATTGTTGCTATAAAGAAAATAATTGATTTAAATTAATTTTATTTTATTTATTATTTATTAGGTAAATAATGGATTTTAGATTGAGAAATAAACCAAATGTTTTTTTAAAAAGAGTTTATTAGTTTTGACAATCGAAAAAGAAGATATTAGTATATAACTAATACTGTATTTGTAATAACTGCTTAACCTAATAAAATGCCTAATTTTAACTCAATTTCCTGGCAATAATAAAAATAACTGAATTTTCTGTTAACCTCACTTTTCTAGTAAGCAAAAATTTCATTTCTGTTTAATAATACTTGTAAAATAAAAAAAATTACTAAGCAATTAAGTTTCAAAATAATTCTTATCATAAAATAAAACGTAGAAATACAACTAACTCAATAACTTGAGAAATTTAACACAAACTAACTAGTTATATTAAGCTTTTGTTTCTCACTTACAGATGCTTCCAGTTGTCCTGATAGACACAGTTGGGCGTCAATGCAGCCGTGGCCAAGTGCTGCATTTTAGCCACTTTGACAGCTGAAGGTTTCTCAATTCTGTTCAGATTGGAGCTCATGTTTGCTGGCATACGTCGCTTGTACTGAGATTGCCACAGACGTGGTGGCTCCTGTGAGGCATCAATATCTTTGTGACTATCTCGTTGCCTCTGCTGTATTATCATCTCGTGCAGATGCCGTGTATCCTCCGTGGGCTTGATGTTGAATAGAAGCTTGCCCGAATCACAGCACTCGGCTGTGACGTGTGGTATGGTAAGCAGAAAATCGGTAATGTTGTCATGCAGCGGGAATGCCAGGCCCGTCAATTGTCGATATTCCTCTGTGAAAAGTTTTGAATATAATTAACAGTGTTGTGAAGCGACTAAAGCAAAAAAGTTTCACGGAAAGCATCAAACCAAACACGTGGAAGTTTCGCCAATGGTTTTTTTATAATGGAGAGAAAAGCGGATTTAAGATTTTTTAGCATTACAAATCTGAATATTCCTTCTGTTTCAATATTTAGTTACTTTTTAACAGATTACAATATATATATTCATATTATAAAACACGCGTTTAATAGCTTAAAGCTTGCAATTTTAGTTCAAAGCTTAATAAAGTTCTATCCAAAAATAGGAATTTATAGAGGATTTATTTCTTTAAGTATTCTAAAGCCAAATTTTACAATCTACTCACTTTTGATGCTCGATATCGTGATACCATTCTGGGCATTGGCCAGCAATATGGCGCGTATTTCAGCATCAATATCGGGATACTCTTCGCGCACCCCCAGATATGTGTTCTCCATGATGGTCATGTTGGAGCCAGCGCTGTCGATGGAATTGCTTTGAGAGCTATATTTCGATATAAGGGTCGATGAAAAGAGCGTGGCAAAAATTTGCAATTGCTGCTCTTCCTCGCCCCGTTGCTCCGTCTGGCTGATGCGTTGAAGCGGTGCTGCTGGCCGTGCACCCGCTAAATTCTGGCTTGCTGTGAAAAGCTTTTTAAATTTTCGCAAATACGTAGATTTTTCGCCTATAAAAATGTTGTAGAATTGTTCACTGCCACGTTGTTTCTTCTGTTGGTATTGGTGTTGTTGAAGTTTTAGCAGCTGCTGGCGCCACTGCTGAAAACACGTGGTCAGCTTTTTTCTTAATGCCGTGAGGCGGTGGTTGTAAGTGTTCGGCACGCTGTTAAAATTACTTCTGAATGTCGCCATCGTTTTGTCGAAAATGAGTTCACCTCTGACGAACTCATCAACTCTCTCTCTCTCTCCCCATTCATCTTATGCTATGTGCCAAAGTTTGTAGACTTCTGTGTTGTGTGTGTGTGTGTGTGTTGGTATTGATCAATGCAATTTGGCAACTGTGGGAGCACAATAACTGCACTCCAACAGCTTGAGTGATTTAACTGTTTATGTGCATCGAGCACAGTAGGGTGATTCAGTATTTGTTATTTAGAAATATTCTTTATATTGCTTTCGACTTATTTAACTACCCTTCTTTATTGTAGTCCTTACAGATAACTAGTTCCAATTAAAAAAAAAAGTTTTTATTTTATTCAACTTTGCGTTAAACCGCCCTAATGAAAAGCAATTGCCACCTTTAGGCTCTTTAATGAGTGCATTAAATTTAACGCGTTTTCTCTTCGCTTGCCAGTTGTTTTTGTTTTTCATTGCAGATAAGCAATGCATGCGTAATAAGTAATAACGAAAAAATAATAAAAATTTGTAATGCAGCCTCCGGCTCTCTCGCTCTCACTCTTTCTCTTTTGCAGTTCCATTGAGAATTACCACGTGCAGCGGCAATCTCCAAAATTGACTACCGGATAAAAATAAGTTGCCTGCGACTCAACTCCCCAGATGATTATCGAATAATTTCCACCTGCGAGCAGGCATAAGACACAAGACACACTTGAGGGTAAGCCGACAGCATTGATGGATGGATTGTTGGATGACCAAGACACCCTCTCTCGCTAACTTACGCTAACCAGGAAAAAGGAAATGCAGCAGACAGATGGCAAACCGAGTGATAAACAAAGACAGTAAGACAAAGCGAGAGAGAGAGAGAGAGTAGTCCCAAAAATATGTAAGCAGAGCTTTAAGCCCCCCAATTGACCAAATCTCTGTTAATTGCAGAGGAAGTAACAGAGACGTGATGCGCAATACACAAACATGAACATCGAACATGTGAAACAAGATTCCCTCCCAATTTTTGGGTTTTGTTTTTTTTTGCCTTATTTGTCTCATTAATTTGAACGATTTGTATTTGCAAGTGTAATCTGTATTTTATTTCTACTTTCTAATTCAAGTGGTTTGATTTGAGGAAGGAAATAATGGGAAGAGGATAATTATAGTGGGGGAAACTTGAACTCTTCTTGCCAAAGATTGCCAAAATTCTACAGTTGTAAGTGTTAAATAGAGAAAGTTTGTATATACAAAATCAACGGATAAATACTTGTAAATTTAAACTTAGTTTAATGAAAAGAATTTAAGTTTACAAATAATTTATTATTTTCTTTATGTATTTGATAAAAAAGAGTAGAATTTTGCATTACAAAAATGGTGCTTCAAAAGTTTTCGACTCCACCTTAAATTGTTACTATTTAGCATCATTCAGCTTAGGATTAAACTCATAGTAAAAAATAATCCATGCAAACTGTTATGCTTAATTATCTTACAAATAGTTTTTGTTGTTCTGTAAACTTAACAAGTTAACATTAACATAAGCTGAACACGCTCTATAAAATACCCCGCTCAGATTGGAGACCAATGCAAAAATACAGGTGTTTTTTTTTTCTCTCTTGACGTTGGCTTTTGACAGACGGATTTTTGTAGGAGTGCGTGGAAGCTAAATGCAATTTACCGCCTCAAATTATAATTATGGGCGATACTTTGCACGAGGCCGCATATTCGCATAAATTATGAAGCTACAACAAACTTGTTGTTGCATATTTTACTATGCTACCACAACAACAATTACTTGATTCAATTTATGCATCTAAATCCAAGAAAAAATTCATTATTTACCATGTTGTGGGTGGCCACCTGCTAATTTGCCGATTGTCGTTTGATATTTCGTTAGATATTTATTGACACCAACAGCAACAAGAGGGTAAAAAAATGCATGGAATGCAGTAAAATAAAGTCAAGCTCTTTGTTAACTGGTTTCGGGTTTTGATTATGCCGCTGCTGTTAACAGGTAAACAAAAAAACAAACAACACACAAATTTCCTCTGTTTTTCCCCATATCACTTTACGAAGGCGGAAAATATAACGTATAAGATAAGAAGAATTTTTTTGCCGAAACGCCTAAAACGTGACAAAACCGAGAAAAAAAAAACATTTTTTGTTACGAACGTGACAATTTTATGTTACAGAAAACAATGTTAAAATCTAATATATAACAAAAAATCAGTTAGGCCTGTTTTAGCTGTTACTTAAAGTAAGTTAAGAATTGCTTAAAGTTTAATCAATATTTTTAACTTAATTAAAAAAACACAAATGTTATTATATGATTATTTTCTTAAAATTTGATTCATTTTGATTTTAAGTTTTAATAAAAAGTTACTCAGAGCCATAAAACACAAAGTAAACTTAAAACCTTAATATAAAACACTATATTAATAATTTATTTATTTATTGTATAATTGACTTTTGTATTTATTAATTTTCTTACTAGACAAATACAAATATTGTATTTTATTTTTACATTAATAAATTCCATTGATCTTTTAAAATACTCTTATTGATTGTTCCCATTATTGCATACCTTTTAATTAATTTCCCTTCGCGCCTCTGCTTTAATACATTCAGCTGTTAGTGTTGGCAACTTTTGATTGCCAATCGTTCGTTTCCTTTAATTATACTTATCCGTTCAATTTGCGGCTGAGCCAACAACAACATCTGTTACAATTCAACCGTATGATACGGACTCTGGGCAAAGGAACTAATCAGGCCAAAAACCAAACTTAAATACGTGTAATTAGAGCTCATTTTGTGAGCCCCTTTTGAGCTCTCTCGAAAACAGTTACCAAGTAATGCGGACTAGCAGATTGCTCATTTCTGATAGTATGTACATGTATGTGTGTACACATGTGCGTGTGTTCCTTTTGAGCTCGAAATGGCAAACAACTTTAGAAAAATAGTTAAGCAATTGAACTGTTTTTGGGTGTAGGTGTAATTAGCTGTTTACTTCCGATTCCTGTAAATGTATAAAGCATTGAAACTCGCTTATTACTAGACTTTTAAGCGTATACTGCTTAAATTTATATATTTTTAATATTCAAAACAGTATTTTAAATATGATTTCCCTACTTAAAATGCATCACAACTAGACCGTATGCATTACGCTATTACAATTACGATATTCGAAATGCAGTACAACAGCGCAAAGACAATTTCTTTGTTTTTTCACAAACCAAGAGAGAGAGAAAGAGTGGGAAAAAGTGAGAGAGGCAAAACAAATGCAATTACATTACACACTCGCGAGCACATACACACACAAACAAAACAATACACTGTTATCGCTTGCAATTGCAGCTGCTGTAGGAAAATGCAAGAGAAGCAACCACAGTGGGTTACAGTGGTTTGTTCATCCTAAAGAATCTGTGATAATAAATTGGGATTGATTTTATAACATTAAACAAAACCATGTTTTCATAGGATTTCTTGTATTACTATATAGAAATCAAAGCCATCACACAAACGCTGCTGAGAGTGAGTGTTTAATTTAACAACAAAATCAACACATCGAGCCACTGTGCGCTCTCTGTTTTGTGCGGGCGGTGTTACGCTCTCTCTCTCTCTCTCTTTGCAGTTCAGTTTGTGTGAGACACTCCGTCGCTGTTTGAAACCAAGCCGGTTTTTCAGTTACTTTCTGACTTTGTTGAACGAACGTTGTGCGAGCGGAGCAACGAATTGAAAACGGCGTAAGCGCCAATAAATGGCGCGCGTTTGTGTTTTTTGCGTTACGATTAACAACAATCAGTATAAATAATACAAATATATACAAAAATTTGCAATAATAATCACAATAATACGAATATGCATGTTAATTAACAACGACACCAATACTTATATAAGTGTGTGTGTGTATGTGTGCTTGTGCAAGTGTAACGAAAAATATAAAGTGCAAAAGGTAAACAACAAATAAATAAATACAAAAAAAAGAGAAAAAAGAAACGTCAAAATGACGCGCGAAGAAGAGGAAGAAGTGCGCTTATTGCTCTCGCGGCACCAGGAGCGTATTATGCTTGATCTGGGCAGCACAGATCTCCTAGCGGTTCTTGTAAAAAACTCCGTGCTTAGCCAATCCGAAGAGGACTTGCTACTGAAACCAGCTGCCTCAGCAGCAGTAGCAGCAGGAACTGGAGCGCCCTCTAGCATCGGTGCACTGACAAAGCGCAAGCTCAGCGCTGTCGCCAGCAGCAGCAGCAACAGCGGTAGCGGCGGCAGCGCCAGCGTCAGTGTCAGCGTAGGCGGCGATTATAGCTCAAGTTTAGCAGGCTCGTCGCGCAGTGCAAGTGTTAACGGTGATCACGATCCCACTCAAAGCTGCGACAATCGCTCCCTAACGCCCTCTGTCGGCGCACCCAGCGATGCCGAAATTTTACGTTTGCAGTGCGACAATTTAATTGAGATCATTGCCAAAAGTGGCTTTGAGAAGTTTAAACAGTTTTGCTATGCCATCGAGTGCGAGTGTCCGCAGCTCATTGAGGATTTAATTAACGATCGTCTTAAAAGCGGTAAGTGACTAACATTTCTACAGCTTTAACTCAACTTCTAAATTCACAGAGCAAACCAGTCATCGTTTCTAAATTTTGTGCCTAATTGTGCTTGATCGTTTCTTAAATTTCCCGTCTCAGCTAATTGGTTTTTTCTTATGTGCTTTGCATACATACTCGCATGTGGGCGTGTTGATAATCATTGAGATTATGTCTAAGATTATAAAGGTATATAATTATTGTTTTAATGGAGTGACACAGGTGACATTTGGCACCATTCCATAAATATCGTATCTATACTTTTTTGGTTTAATAATTCCCAGGCAAAAAGGGAAATTTATTTATCGTACTATGGAACTTTTTGCTAAAATTGTTCAATTTTGGTATTGTTTCTGTTTAATGAGGTTTTTTGTATTTATATCACATATCATACTTATTATTTGTTGCGTAGGAGTCTTTAATGATAGTAATAAAATGGATTATTACAAATTAGATGCATATTTTTACTTTAACTTAATGCAAATTGTTTATAATGTTTCTGCTGTTTGCTGTAACTTGAAATTATCAATGTAAATAAAGTAAAAAGTTGTAAAAATACAGGGAATCTGTTATCTGAATGAACGTGTAATCAAATAAAAAACAAATATAATCTCTTAAAATTACATATGTATATGATAAGACCTGAACTAATTTGTTTACTGATAACAAACTTAGTCTTCTCAAAGTGATAACACACAGATGTTAAGGTTAAAATTGTGAAAAAGAAAAAAACGTAAAACACAAAAAAACTAAATTGTAAACTTCAACAATTCTTTGCTACAACTGAAAAAAAACCCTTTTAGCTATTTTTGTTGTTGTTTTGAAATGTTAATCAAAAAAAATTCGCACAGCTGTTGTAGTTGTAGTAGGGAACATCCACGCGCTGTGATTCATTGATTCATTGACCCACAACTTATAGTTCAGCCAACCGAACAATATACATACATGTGTATTTGTGTGTGTGTGTATGTATGGGGCCAAGGAACAGAACATGTTGTTGTGGGTCTGCATGTAAATTTCCCTGCCTAGACTTGTAAATTACCCAAACGCTGACAGGCAGCAGCAGGCGAGGAGAAAGAGAGAACGAGAGACAGTAAGTGAGAGGGAGTGAGGGCGGAAGCAGGCAGCAACAGAATAAAACAAAATTGAGACTGAATCGCGCAGCTAGAAAAACAAAAACAATGGCCAACAGGCAAAATATAAACTATTGTTGTTATTCTTGATGTAGTTGTTGTTTGTATGTCTGTTTCCCTAATGAAAAATCTGTTGCTTTAAACAGCAAACCAAATAATCAGACTACACATAATACATAGAAAAGAAATAACAAAAAAAAAAAAAAACGAATCAACCCAAACAAGATCAAAAATGAACTAAATCTGTTCTACGAGGAAGTTCTCGAAAGGAAATTACCCTGGGAATTTATTATTTTATGTGTAATAAACTATAAAACAATATAAAACGACAAGTATTAAAATAAAATACTTACTACTGCTCAGATTAACTCCTTTTTTTTTACTACTATTTGCACAACTCTATCAATATGATACCTCGCATTTTATTCCCTTTTCGGTGTACTCAAAATGGCAAAAGCAACAACAACAACAACAAGAACAACAACAACGAGCTGTTGTAGAAATAAGGCCCATGGCCAAAGTGTTATTGTACATAAGGCACTCGATCACGTTTTACGATTCTGGCCACGATTACAAGAAACGCGTTACGCGTGGTCCAATGTCCATGGGGCCGACATGTATGTATGTATGTGTGTACGTGTGTGTGTGTGTAACTCTCCGTTTGTACAACTGCCACAGGGTTTGTAGTTTTTTGTTGTTGTTTGTGCGTTGTATTTTACTGGCTGCTGGCCATTCATCATTATGATCAGCTAACCGAGGCTAGGCATCATAATCATAATACTTACTCACTTACTTTGGCCTGAAGAGTTGACGTTTCGCTTTTACTTAACGTCTGCTCCGTCTTCTACTTCTACTTCTTCTTCTTCTTATGTATTCTTTTTCTACAGAGTTCTATTCTGTTTGCTAATTTCTTGTACGTGCTCTTCTTCTTGTTTGCTATTGCGCTGCCGACTGACTGTGACTGCTGATGCTTCTTCTTATTTAACAACTTTGTGTTTGTTGTTTCTCTCTCATCTCTTTGCCTCCGCCACCTCTCTTGTGTTGCTTCAGGTAGAAGATGGTGCACAGCCAGTTCAGTTCCCTCGTTCGTAAATTACAATTATTTACAGCGCATAATGTTTGCCTGAAACCGCTATGCCCATCTCTATCTTTCTTTAATATCTCGCTCGCGCTCTCAGCTCGAGTTGTCTGGTTTTGCCGCTCATCTGCGGCGCTCCCTTTTGGCACTGTCTTTTTGCGTTTGATAATTTATGCTGCATAATCTGCTCGATGACGTTTATCGTTTGCCATTCCCCTCTCTTGTTCGCTCATTTTGCTACTGCTCCTGTTGTTCAGTGATGCCAACTCAGCCATTTTATGGCTACTTTAGGATTACAGAACATAAACTGCTAATATATTTAAATCTTAGTGTAATATTATTTTTTAAGCTTGCTTTTACTCATTTACCTTTGATTGGTTTTTTTTGTAATTCTGCAAAACAAGATATTATAAAGCTTAAAGATTATGAAACACTTAGTTTATTGCTTTTTTTTAATGTAGTTTAGCTTTTTAAATTATGACAACACTGCTGCTGTTTGCCACCCACCCGCTCTGCACTGTTCAACATTTCCTTGGCTTTGTGAGCCGCTCTTATCGCTCTTGTTCGTCATTACTTTGTGTGTTTCTCAGTCTATGTGTGTGTGTGTGTGTGTTTGTGCTCTGAGAAACGTTTCCTTTTATGTTTATTTGTTGATTCTTTGATTTCGCTTTTTCTTTTCTTTTTCTTCTTCATATTCCACTCAACATCATTATGATGTTCCCGTTCACCTTTCGGTTTTTTTTTATTTCTTCTCTACTTCTGCTGCGCATGAGCATCCTGTTTTTATGACCGCCTTCGTTATTGCTGCTGTCGTTGTCGTTGTTGTTGTTGTTGCTGTTATTGTCAAAGTCCTACTTAGTTCAGTCCCTCTTTCTCTTTCTCTGTCGATCCGTTCCGTTTAAGTAGGTTTTCATGACGCGTTTTCAACGTTGCTGGCTTTGTTTGCTCGCCGTTTCGTGGTTAGTAAGCATTGGATTTTCCGATCAACTCTTTCGTTCCAGTTACAAACTCAGGATGTGCCCGGCGCCATTAAACTATTGGCTTGTTTTACTGGCCATTCCAAATAGTAGGTCGTTGTGTCGACCACTTGCTGACCGCTGTTGTTGTTGTCGTTGCTGTTGTTCTCTTGAACTTTATAACAGTCTGCTGCTTAGCCATTTCTGCAACCAATTCGATTGGTTTGTCTCCACAAAACGAGTTTTGCGATATAAGTTTTTTATGGAAATGCGCTTGAGTTGCTGCTGATTGCTTGAATTATTTAATCACATTTGTTTCTCTACAACTCTTTTTCTTTATCGTTCTTATCCATTTACAAAACCGAAATGAGTTCAAGCTGTTTTGTTCTTAGATTTGCTTTGGTATCGTGAACCTAAAAAGTTATAAAACTGTTTATAGATAAGTTTTTAGCTTACTTCTGGGTGGTAAGTGGATCAATAATTTAATAGTGTTGGCAATTCAGCTGATTACAACTCAACTTCATTAGGCATTCAGTGTTTAAATCTTTATTAATTTCGGTAGCAGTCAAACCAAAACTTGCCTTTGACACAAATTGTAGGCAGTAACTTCCCCAACAGTGCAAGCCCAACTTTTGACGATGTCTTTTAAGCCGCTTACCCACACAACTGTCACGCTATCGGCCGTTGCTTTAGTTCTCTTGGGTTAACTTGTTTACGTCTCTTTTGCCCATTGCTTGTTTCTACGCTCTTTCTTTACAACAAATCCCCCTGAAAGGTGTGACTCATGCAAAGCAACAACAATACTCACTAATGTTGTTGTAAGACCGTTCCCCAATAATAAACACACACACACATACAGATACAGCTTACTTGATCACCAGACTGGCGTCTCTTTCATGCAACTGTTCTGCAACTGTTTTCTGCTTGCATTAACTGTACCCTGTAAGTTAAAAAGCTCTTGGTTGTTTTAGGTTTTGATAGAACTTTGTGGTGAACTTTTTTAAAATATCCTAAATTGCAAATTAATATTTTTCTGTATTATTTCTATTTTTACTTAAATCATTCTTCTTAAAAAGTTATTACATTTTTCTATAGCTTTTTCTAAAGTAAGATATAATATTTTAACACGTAACAAAAAGTTTGTTTTTTTGGTAAACACTTAAGTTTAAACTTTGTTACGTGGTATCTTCAAGTCAATCAGTTTGACTTGGTATATTGTTTGTTGCCTGTTTGCTTGCTTGGTTGCTGGTGGTGCAGCTGATAAACTTGACGCAGTCGTTAGCCTTTTGGCAGTTGCCAGTTGGTTGAAGTTGCAGCAGACTTGTCAGATGCAGACTTGCAGCCGCTTTAACTGTTTCCATTTCCACTGAATAACAACAACAATAACAACAGCAACAAATCCGTTGTGTTTACTGCATTTTGACCTGTGGCGAGAGAGATGAATATAGCAAAGAATATATATATATATATATAAATTCATCTGCGCTCGCCGCATGGCGTTTAAATGCAGCTTTGTTATCTGTTTTTGTTGTTGTTGTTTTTGTTATTTTTACAAGTCATTAGCTTTAATTTACACACACACAGACAAGAAGTTAGAAACTGTTTTCATTCATAGTTTTCATTACGATGTTCTGGCTCATAAATTGCAGCTAGCAGAACGTAAAAAAAATAAAAGTTACATTTACAACAACGCTCGCTCTTAGTTACTTATTTGATTTCTGTTTTGTTTTTTGTTCCTTAGGCCCGTTTGATCGATTGAACGATTGATCGCTTTCTATCTATTCCACTCCGTTCCGCCTTGCCCAGCTTCAACTTCACTCCAACGACTCCCAACCCTTTTTTTCTTCCCCACCTTACGATTATTTTGGGCATTATTATTATTCGTTTTGTTGAGCTTTTCAAGCTTGATGGCACTGCCACAAGACAATTTTGTTTTCCGATCATATCTTTTTTTTCTTTTCCTTCTTTCCCCTTTTTCTTTGCCTTGTTGTTAAAAATGATGATTGATTAGTTTGATCAAATGTTGACCCTTAATGGCCGTATATATTTTGATAGTTTATTGAGTAAATGTTTGTTTTAACGCATCGTTGCACAGGAAAATATCGAAAACTCTTTAGGGTTTCTGCTTGAATGCAAGAAAGTATTTTAATCAGATGCTTGCAGCTAATTATATATGTATCTATAATAAATTTAAGATTTATTTATTTGTGTTTTTATTTTTTTAATATTTTTTACTTTCATTGAAAACGTTGAATAATTGATTTTTTTTGCCTTGCCAAATTAATACTTTTTGAATGTTTGGGCGTTTAATTGTCTTGGCCTTGGCTTTAAATGATATAGATCTGGTTTTACAGTAGCCAAACCAAAACTTTATTGTTGTAGGCAAACCCACACTACATACTGTCTCCACTCTTGACGCTTTTCGCTACAGTTTTCGCCAATTAGTTGGCGTCGAATGCCAAAGTTTCAATCATTATCATCTCGACTCGCGGACAACAGCACAAAACATTTTTTTGGCTTGTAATTGAAAACAAAAAAGAAAGTTTGCCAAGAAAAAATTAGACTATGTCTTAGAGGTTGCTAGTTGCTGTTTGCTTTTGTTGTTGTAGTTGTAAATTACTACAACAACAACTGGCTTTTAAGTGCGTGTTTAACATGGTCAAACGTAGCTCCGTTTACTACGTCGCAAGAGTTTCCCCTTAATAATGATCGTCTTGGTGTGTTTGTCGGGGGTGGAGTAGGAAAAGTGTGTGTAATTTGAAAATAATTGAAGTGCTTTCAGTTGGAAAATGGGGCAAATTGGATTCCTAAACCATTGCCCATTCGCTCACAAACTACAAACATATATTCTGATTGTTGAAATGTAAAAGTTGTTGGTTTTTGCTTTAAAAAATATACTATCCACTTTTTTGATTGTTCACAGAATTGGCAATATAATCGATCATTGTTTAAACAAGAAAACTAATCAAAAAAAGCAAACAAAATGCTTTTAATAAGCAATTAAAACTCTCCACTGAATGCCATAAAATTCTTTCAGCTATAGCTGGACTTGCCATAAAAGTAATGCGATCTCGTTATCAAGAATTTATTTACATTTAATGGAATCAAAACACAAAACTAAACATGACGCTTCTTTTTTTTTTCTAACATTTGTTTCTTGTGTTGTTTGGTTAGTTAGGCAAACAAAGGGCGCCAGCGGGCTAAACTTTCATCTAGGGAGGACCACACACAAACACACAAACACACACACACACACGAACAAGCTGTAAATGTGTGGTCAAATGTGATTTTTGTGGATCTTAGATTCATTTTGATTTGGATTGACACGACAGCTGCCGCCTCGAGCTAGTTGTCCAAAGTTGTCGTATTCGATAGGAGAAAAAAGTTTAATGCCTTCTTGCCGCACAGTGGGACAGCGGCCTACATTCTGCCAAGCATCTGCCACAATATTTGCTTATTTTAGCAAGTTTTTTCTCCTCTACCATATTATGTAAATAAATAAATCAAACTGAAGAAGCGCCAAAAAATCTCCACCATCCATATGAAAAGAAGTGGAATAATTTCAAAGAATCCATTGATTTAGTAGCTGGAAATGTTAAACGTGGTCATGTCTCTTACTTGAGTTAACTTCCTAGTTAATAGGCGCTTGGGACGATAAATCAGTTCATATATGCCCTGTGATTATTAATCAATATTAAGTGAATATAAAAGTTCAATTGGCTTCGTTGCGAAAACTACTTAATTTTACTCTGATAATCTATATCGACAATCTAAAGAACATTCATCTTATTCTCGTGAAGGCGTCTCAACAGCTAGGGCCATAAATTTCTTTAATATGCAGCGATCTAAAAGTTTTTTATAGAAAAATTCAAATTATTATGATCTATGAATACTAACTGCTGCAGCTCATGAACACTTTATACCTATAACAGGGAACACAGGGATGGATGAAGGGCGCCCAGCTTCCGGCTGGGCTGAGCTGCGACTTGCACTGTTTATCTCAATCATCGACAGCAATTCCAGCCATGTCCATGGCAATCAGCAGCAGTCCAACCGCCGGCCAACTCCTCTCTCTCTCTCTCTCTCTCTTTGCTCTTGTTTTTTTTTTTTTAATGAAATTTCTTAATTGAAGCTGCGAGCAGACGCCGGACGGTAGAAACAGACATGTTTTATGCCTTTTTGTTGTTGTTCTTCTTGATTTGATCTATATATTAATCAAGTTCAGGCGTCTGGCGTCTCTCGAGAATTGCAATTGGCTTGTAGAAAACGAACGTTTCTGCTCTGACTTTTTGTTCTCTTGTTTGTCTCCGCACTTGATGATGATTAAATTACTGAGATTTACGTTTAAGTCGATCTTCTCTTGCTTGTTGTTTATTTTATATTTTGATCATGAACTCGCTTTATGTAAATTTATTGTTGTCGTTTTTTTTTTGTATCTCTAACTAGCGTTGATTGTCTGTTTAACTAAATAAATATTTTTTTAAGAAGCAGCTGTGTTTGGTTCACAGATATATTTCTATTTTACTTCACTAAACTAAGTTTGAAAAGTTTTCCCCCCCTCCGAAAATGAATGCTTCGTTGCGTCAGAGTTCCAATTATTCAATTTCTACGCATGTTAGCTGTCTGTTATTGCGCACCTGTGGCAAGCCACAAAGGTCAGTTAACAAACAGAGCGTTGATTGGATGCTATTAGGCGCCTTTTGCCAATCTATCTCTATGCGTGTGTGTGTGTGTGTGTTCGACTTACATACACGTACACACAGATATAAATGTATCTAAATTGAGTACAATTCGATTCAATTTGAAATCGAAAACGCAATACAATGCCAAATTATATCTCTTATTGTCGAACGCTTTAAGCCAATTGCAGAGATACAAAGTAAACGCTAAGGTGTGGCGCCATTTGACGTCATAATAGTCACACACACACACAGACACACAGCCAAGCCCCTTGTTGAATGAAATATGGCATTGATATCCGCTCTGACTAAACTCAATTCAGATACTTGCAACCATCTTCATCATCGCGATGTGTATGTGTTATGTTTGTGATATTACAACAGAGCTTGGGGGGAGGGGGAAGAGGGTCTATCCATCTGTCTGTGTGTGACTTCTGCGGCTGTGTAAATATTTTCCTTGCACGTGCCGGACAGCGGAAATGCACAAAACACAGGCCAGACACTGGGCAAACTTCCTTCTCTTCGCTCATCCGTTTCGCAGCTCTGTAAATGCATTTTTGGTGCGGATGCATTCTGCAATTACTAATGCAATTTTATGCGTACACGCTGCATGGCGGGAGGGTTAAGCGAAAAGGGGCTGAGTACAGGGTAGGTCGTCCGACCTTTTAATCCTGTGGGAAAATTGCAATTTCTCATAACTCCCGTCGCATAAAAATAATTTATTTATTGCGTGTTGCTCTGGACTTGGCCGCTGCAATTGATAATTTAATTTCGCACAATTATTATAAATTATTTTTTTTTATATATGTCTACTGCTGGCAACTTTACTGCTTATCATCATCATCATCAGCATTGTTATTGCGGCATTCGTTTACAAAGAGAGATGAGAGTGAGAGAAAGAGAAGGAGACAGAGCTGGCAATGGAATTTATTGCTATTATCTGGCCAATTTATGGAGTAAATAATGCAATAATAAATGACATTTGTTGACAATTGTTGGACAAATATGCATTCACCTTCAATTAAACGATTTATTCATGTCTGCAACTGATTACAATAGAAAAGTTCATTTTACAACGGGTTTAAAGTTTATTATACAAAATCTTATTGCTGAGCATAAAAATATTTGTTTATTAATAATATTTGTATTAGTTTTCATTACGATTTGTATACAAACTCCACTTTGTTGGTAACACAAACCTTTTAAGGGCCACTATAAAAACTCAAGACGCCCAATTATATCTAGCTTACAACAACATTCGCCCACTTGCCATTCAGCCATAAGTCAAGTGTTTCCACCATAAAGTATCTCAGTCAACATCTGCCTGAACGATAACAACCTACGACCCAAAGCCAGTTAAAAGATACATTTCACGCCTCCTACGTGAATATATGAGTCAAATGAAAAATGGGAATAAAATTAACTACTTACGAAAGAAGCCGCTGCCTTTTGGCCATATTGTGTGTGTTGTGTGTGTTTTAACTAAAGAGGTTCATTAGGTCGCTAATAATAAACAAATTGCAACAACTGCCAACTACTACGAGTGTGTGTGTGTGTGTGTGTGTGTGTGTGTGTGTGTGTGTGTGTGTGTGCCGGAGGAAACACCCACGCCTCCCCAAAAAGCAATAAATAAATGTATAAAAAATTAAAACAAGCAATTAGTGTTGACTGCAGTTGTTGACATGGCTGGGAGTATACTAACCAACTATATCTATGGCATGGCTAATAAAATAAATACAACGACTTGAGCTCTCTCTCTCTCTCCTTCTCTTTCTTTCTTTCTTTGTGTCTCTTTTAAAAAACAAATGTAGCGTGAAATCACAGCACAAGTAAAAAATAATAAATATTAACTCAAGTGTTGCATAAATTAATACGTTTTTATTTTACACAAGGGAAAGATGAAGAGAGGGAGAGAGAGAGGGAGGGGAGAGAGATTAATTTGCATATCAGCGAGCATGGAATCCACAATAACAACAACAACAACAACAACAAAAAAATTGCAGGCAAAGCAAGAAGGAAATTGCTATAAATTACATGCACCACATTTTCATGGCTCAGTTGATTTTTAAAAATACTCGCTACACTATAAAATTGATGAGCATGCTCAAAATTAAACTGCAATGCAGAAAAAAAGTACTTCAAAGTATACGAGATTGTTACAAATTGTGTGAATAAAAAGGAATAATTAACTTACCACCGATGTTATTTTAACTGAAAATAGTTGGTAGAAGCCTTAAAGCTCTGCTGTTTAATGGTTTGTTAAATTAAATATTGAAAAATGTATTAAAATGTTATATTAAGGCGTTGATTAGGCAGCTTATTCCTTAATTTTCTATTAAAAATTTGTAGTTATATTATTTTAAGGTATTTAAAACCATTTTATAAACCCAATTCAAACCAAGCTGCTTCTAAATCTATTTTATATTAGTGTACAAATATTTTATTTTATTTAATATTTTTAAAGAGACTAAGACTAGATGGCACCAAGTTAACCTAGCATAACTAAAATACTCTCACATTTTATAATAAGCTTTTTTTTTTTGCTTGCTAATTACATGTTCTTCGATTTGAATGCTTCCAATTTGGTCTTACAGACCCTAAACTTGTCACTCTATTTTCTTTATGCTAGCTTACGCTCTAGTAATTTATAATTTTTCCTCCCAATCAGCCCATGCAAATGGCCATAGCTAGAATTACAAGAAATGCCGCTCCGCCCACATGTCACAAGGCTGCAAGCAACAGATGTTCAGCTGATTGAGCGTCATCTTTGTGCCTGTGGGGCACGCCCTGTCAGCCTCATCAGCTCCACTTGGACAAGCAGCGGCAGTGGCAGTAGTGTTTCGTTGGTCTGCAGCTACTTGAGTTGACTGCCACCTTCCGCTGTGTGGCACCTTCGTTTAACATAATTTGTGGCCGCCAGTCATGTTTTTACGACACCCGCTTTAAGTGGCAGGCACTGTGCTTTGATTTTCAATACACAGCGCAAACCAGCTTCCATCTTCTGCCTATTTTACGGCACGTCAACGTATCCATCCTTTTAGCGTGTCTAAAAGCTACACTTGAAGAAAATTCGCTGTTTGGATATAGAAACCTTTATTATGCCATGCCAGTTGTTTTCTTTCTGTGTACGTTACGTTAGTCCAATCAAACACATGTCAAATATTGTTGTTGTTAGTCCTACTGATGTTGCCTGTCGTCGTTGTCTGGAGCAGACTGCATTCACTTTCGCTGCGTCATGTAAATGCACTCACCGACCACGCTAGCTGGTTGTTTTTTCTTTAGCCCATGTATTGCAAACAACGTCAGCTGGTCGAGTCCAAAACAGCCACTGTCCATTTCCATGTACTCCATATGGAGGCGCACACGTTGCTTTTGTCTGTCCAACACCGTGTGGGCGTCTCTCTCTCTCTCTCTCTCTCTCTTAGAAACAACCCAAACCAACGCTGAAATGCGCAAAAAAAAAAACATTCATCTACTTTGCCATCGACATCGTTTGCGTTGTCATCGTGGACAAACACATGTAGTTTGGCACCCACACTCGCTTTTGCATATTCGATATCGATAGCGATGACGACGTTGATGTCGATTTCCATGTCGATGTCGAATGGCAACTGCCAAAGCTTTAAGAGAGCCAGACAAGGCAGCAGGTCAGTGTTGTGCTTTTGCGTGGTTTTCACATAGATTGGCACAGTGGTACGAGGGCATTGCAAATGGGAAAATAATTAAATACATTTTAGTTATTTATTTTATTGTATTAATTACTTTCACGTTAATCAGCTGAATTTTATGCCAAAAATAAAACAAAATTATGCTTCATGATTTATTTAATATATAATTATAATAAAATATTATATAGATAATACTTTTTTTTTCTAAAACTACGCCTTTCTCTAAACAATTTCTTTAAACTGTTATGGTTAGACACAGGAAAAACTTATTTTATTAAAAAAAGTTTCAAATTTAAGAGTAAAAAGTAAAGAGAATTTAATTTCGTTCATTGTCAATCAAAAGTCTTTAACATTTTCAATTAGCACCGTAACTGAATTCATTTCCACACCCAAATGCACTTTACTTGTTAATTTGAAATTGAGTAATTAAATTAAAAAATTACAAATGTTTTTTTTTTCAAGCATTTTGGTGCCACTGTGCAGTGCCTGCGGCAGTCGACTTATTAAAAGTCAATATATTTTTACATTTTTTTTTGCAACATTGAAGTTAAATGACGGAAATTCAGTTATTAAAAGTCGAGCAAAAATGATAGATGAGTTTGAAAACTCAATTTGCAGCAAAGTGGATAAATGGATGCTCAACCAAAAGAAAAAAACCTAAAATGCATGGTTGATAAACTGCTTTAACTTACATTACATTCTCTCGTTTTAGTTTGTTTTTTTTTTGTCTGCCATAGAGCTGACAGGCCACAAATTAAATAGGAACTGGCAGCTAGTACAAAGTACAACAAAGTGGTTTAGAGTGTAGTACGGAAACGGAAATGTGCTAACGCCTGCAACTTTCTGCCCACCTGCCCAGAATCATTTGTGCTGGCTCTTCTGTTCCCGGCAAGCGGTAAAAGTCTAGGCTTCCGCGCACGTTCGAGATAAAAATCCGGTTCATGTGTCCGTAGAGCCAGAGCAAAGTTGACTTGGCAAATGAATTAACATTTTGCATGTTGGCGCAAAAAGTCCAGAGCCTGGTCGTGGACAGGATAACGCCAACATCCTTGCATGTTTCTACTGTTCCCAAAAAAATGTTTTAGCTCTTTTGTCTGTCTGTTGTGCCCAAGAAGCGGAAGAAGCATCGCTACCAAATGGTACATAAAACATTTGCAGGTTCCACTCCACTTCACTTAACTCCGCCCCGCTTTTACTCCATTTTTTTTTTCGTTTTTGTTTGGCCGGGTTAACGCCTTTTTGGCTTTAATGGCACAACTTTACCGCTTAAGTGGTATAAACTGCAGTCCGCTCGCTTAGAGATGCATATCAATTTTGGGCAGTACAGAATTGCAGGAGCAAGTTTTGGCTAGTGGTTTTTTAGTTTTGGTTAAGAAGTCGCTTTAGATTTTCGCATGCTACTTGTTCAATAATTTATTGCCAAAAAACGAGCAGCTCTTTGTTTAAACCAGCATCGCTTTAGTAAAATTGTATAGTAAAATATATATTTTTAATAAGTGTATAAGTTGAGTTAGTCAAATAAAAACAATAAACAAATTAAAATTTATGCACTGTTTCGTCTTGAACCCATGCATATTTGAATTCATTAAATCATTCAAATAGGTTTTTTCTGAACCAATTTCTTAGCTCGTGAGAAAATGTTGCATTTTGTAGCGTTCACAAGTATTTGAGGCAGCCAAGCTTGGCGTTTCACATAAATCAAGCAAATGCAACAAAATCAATCAAAATGCACTTCAAAGTGCTTAAAAACTTCACACCCCAACACACACACACACACGCACACCCATTAGACACAAATTTGTAGAGTTTTTGATGGCATACCATTAGAAAAGTGCAAGCAACAACAACACAAATGCAGAGCGTAATTATTATTAATTTGTCAAGTATGTAAAACAGATGCCCTATGCACCAATGGGTCGAGTCGTTGCGGCAGTAACGAGCGCCAGGGCGGGTGTCTGCCTGGGGGCAATGCGAGAAACAACAGTTGCACTTACATTTCAGTCCAGATGCGGGCATAAAATCGTTCCCCTCTCTTTTGATACCCTTTACTTATTAGGTGGGGTATAACAAACTGCTTTCACAAATCCAAATTGGCAATTTAAATAGCTAACAATAATAGTATTCTGGTGTGAAAAAAATTATAGTGTTATAAACGCTTTTGTAGCTCTAATTTACGGGGTATTTCCCAGAGGAGTTTTGTAATTTGGTTGGCCTGAAAAATTGTTGCTGTTGTTGCCACGCGCCAGTTGGAACGAGCATTGCATCAAATCGTTGGCCGAAGACAAAGGGAAAGTGGAGAGGAGCAGAGAGCAGCCAGACAATTTTAAATGCAAATCAAAAATCGGCTCTGACAGGCTGGCTGGCTGGCAAGCTAGGGGCGGCTAAGAGGCATCTGTGTTTTGCGCGGTGGCAGAGACAAGTGCAGACAACACTTCCCGACAGACCAAATACATAGTACATATATATAAATATAGCATCGGTCCGAACCAAATTTGTCGGCAAATGCCTTTGGCTCTCGTGCATTTGCCGCTGTCTCTATCTCTATTTATATCCATTAAATGCATTTGTGCACATTTTGAAATCGTGGCACATTTACATTTCAGCTTCGATCTGGTTGAGGGTATTTTATTTGTAGTTGTTGTTTGTTTGGGTTTTTAGCTGTTGCCTTCCAAGTCCAATCCAATTGTGTTTTGATTTCGTTTTGCCATTTGGCATGAGCAGACAGTTTTTTTGAATGGTAGCAAAAACCGAAAACTGAAAACCAAAAAAAATCTAGATGAAAAGTTCGAGTCGATTTAGCAAAAGTTCAGTTCAGCATTTGACAGAGTCTGTGCAAGGGATGCTATAGATGTATTTAGGTAAATGTATGTGCTGTGATTACTTTGAAGTTTTGGCAAACTACTTTGTATGTATGGAAACAAATTGTGTCAGCTGGGAAAACTCCTAAAGTTGAACAGGAAACAGCTTATTCATCGATGTAACTCAATTTTGATGTCAATAGGTGAAAGTTTTAATTGATCTAGTCTATAAAAAACTTATAACCATTATTTGTTCTCATTGCTATAATACTATTTTAATTGGTTTTTTTATTGTCTATCTTAATCTGAGCAAACTTCACATGGGACAATCAATTATTAAACATTTGTATTTACCATTTAATTGGCTTAGCAAATCATCAAGCCAATACCAATTAAGTGAGCTGAGTTTGCAACTTATCTGATCTACTTTTATGCTTATCTATGTGCATGTGATTACAATGTAGAGTTACTATTTTTAGGCACTGTACCTTTCGGAGCAATCCTTCTTGATGCATTTCAAGCGCAATTGGTGTCATTGTCCTTGTGCATTGTGCCATGCTATTTGCCAAGTTACCAAGTTACCAACATTGTTGTTATTGGCCAAAAGCAAAGCGACGAGCCGCACACGTTGCTTTTGTTTCACTACGTAGAATTAACGAGAGCATACAATATATATATGTGTATATATATAAATTTGCATAGAGCTGCCGTTGTGGCAGTTGCCATGAAATGGGGAGCAAGTTGCAGGCTTCGCATTAAAGGATTTAGAGCTCTACACTGCGCGCGCTTAAGCTGGAGGCCAACAATGGGTTGCACATAATCCTGTTAGTTTATTTGCCCAGCAGCCCCAACCGAGGCCAGTGTCAAGTGGCTACAAACAATATGGTAAACCGACAGGATAGACAATGGCAACACATCCTAGACAATGCATTCTCTATCCCTCTCTCTCTGTACTAGGGGAAAATGGTAATGAAGATGAAGTCGTACGAATGTTTTCCACCTTTTGAGGTGTCCAACTGTCAACATATGTACAAGTATATGCAAACACTTGAAAAATAAATAAAACTCTAGTTTTTTTGACGGTTACAATAGTTCAGAAGAATTCCAAATAATTCGATTAAGTATAAGTTTGGAGCTAAGTAAAGTTTCAATTGATGGAATCCCCTGTGTTTTTGAAAGTTTTGTTCTTTTCTTTAAGTGCACATAAGGACAAGTGACAAGTCATGTTTGTTGTGCTCAAAATGGGAAAACTCATTAAAAATGTAAAAGTGAGACCAAAAATTGTAGACAATTTACACACACACACACACACGCACACACAAAACAAAAAGACAACAGATACAAGATAAGTCACAATCATGCATTTTCGAAAATGCAAACAAAACGTCAGCAAAAAAAAAAACAACATCCTAGAGCTGGCACCATTAATCTTGGCCATTGTTCGACCAGTGCCTGGTGTCACAGTTATAAATTATGCATCAGGCTTTCTGAAGCAACTGCTGCTTCTGCTGTAAACCACTTTAAAATCGATGCTATGCATATCGAGTGACCAGACAACCACCACCACCACCATCAGTACCACTAGCAGCAGCACCACCATTACCAACAACTACTTATTTGCAAGTAGTAGTGAAGAGGAGAGACGAGTGCTGAAATGCAACGAAGCGGAAAATCAAATAAAACGTCAACGTTGCCCGACGCGTTGCCGTCAAACTGAGTGTCACTGAGTGAAGGGCCAAAAAGGGCAAAGCCGCCAGTTTGCCAGACGAGCCCACCCGGTGGTGCGTTGGTGGTTTGTACGCGATGCCATGCCCTTGCCACTGAGTACTGCCCACGTTTTACAACGTACTATGTTCAAGTGTCAATTGGTTTACTTCTCGGCGGCCACTCTGTCGAGTGTCTACTGTAGCGGCGTGTATTTCTCTTTAGCTCTTGCTTGTGTTTTTTTGTGTTGTGGAGTGCGCCATTAAAGTGGCTGCATTTAAGCTAACCTGAAAGCTGAGCGTGCATCGGGGCCAAGAACTTTGAGCAGTCGCTTAATATGCATAATAATGCATAAATAAAAATAAAATGCGCCTTTCTGCGGCTGTTAGCGGCATCGACTTCTTTAATGCAGTCGGTAATTTAATAAGTTGAAAACGTATTAAATGTTCAAACCCAAGGAAGTCTTAAGTTTTCTATGCTGTTTATTTTTAACTTAATATTGCAAGTGGGCTTGAAAGAAAATTGCTTGGTTTTATACGTAGAAGCAATTTGTAAAAACATAATCTTCTCCAGCAATATTAACTCTGTATACTTATACTATTTACTTTAAAAGTCTGCTTCATTTGTTTATCGGAGAGAGAGAAAAGAAGCTCAAGTGGCTTTAAGTAGTTTATGGGTTTTAGATGCACTTCGATTGCATTAATTTCCTTCTCATCGAGTTCATTGTGGGTTAGCAAAGTGTGGCATGAAGCCAAGTGCTGAAAAGCCACTTAATCGTCTGTGAAAATTCATGTCTATCGTTTTGTGTAGAACTGGGTCAATTGCCCTTTGCGGGGCATTGCATTTTATCTGTTAACAACAAATTTATGTTTATGTTTTCGAAGAACCTAAACAAAATCAAAGGTAAATTCCCAATCGCCACTTGATTTTGTTAAGAATAGAATGCGTTAACCTAATTTTCATTATAAACAAATATACTAATGCATTTTTATTTTCTCTATTGTTTATTTCCAGGTATGTACCATTGCACCAAACCAAATTCCTTTGATGGGAGGGTTTGTGTGTGTGTGTGTGAGTAAGTAAATTCAATTAGCATAAAAACTTCTGACTGCAATGCACAATCCACAAAATGTCAACAACTCTATCACCAAACGATCAACACGACACAACAACCACAACGCAGAGCGGCTCTTGGCATCACTGCCACGAAAAGTTGGCAGCAGCTCAAATCTGTCAACGGGGCAGGCTTGGAGTCCGTTCCACCCAAGGTTCACCTGTTGCTGTTGAGTTGAGCGCTTAACAAGTTTTCAATTTGTAATCGCGCGTGCTTTGAATACAGCTAAACAAGCCAAACAATTGTGCGGCATGGTGCACAATGCCCGGATCCAAATTCAAGTCAAGTTCCAAGACAACGTTGACTCCAGGCCAACTGAGGCACGCGCGCATGCGCATTTTGTACAAATATGGCTGGGAGAGGGAAAAGGAAAAGCACAGGAGAGGCCTGTTTAACCGCAAGACGGACACAAACATTTTTTTCATTACGCACATGATCCGGCCAACGATGCGATATGAGCCATGTCCAGACCAGTTCTCCTCGACTTCGGTTCGAGTATTTAGTGGCAACAGATACTCAATTATGCTCAGTTGCCAATTCATTTAGTTTTTTTCTTCTGTTTTTATCATTTGCATGAATTGTAATTTATTTAATGATGCCGCACTGAGCATTCAATACATGTAATACAAAAAAAAAACAATATTACATTTAAGACCTATTTGTAATTCCTCTGCTTCATGGCTTGTAAATCGTTAAGTCACAGGCTTGCATTTAATGATTACCTGCATAAATACTACAAACAGTTGACGGTCACAACATTAAGTCGATAAATTTATTGCTGCCTGTTAACAAAACGGACTTTGTACTATTCTGCTTTAAGAATCGTTTCTAAAAAGCTTTCTTTATTCGCTTCAATTAACAAAAATGCAGAATTTTATAGATTGTCATTCATACTAAGAGTATTTCTTTAAATTATTAACAAAAAAAAAAACATATATATACAAAAAAGCTTAAAGGCTTTAAATTCGATTCAATTTTTTATAATAATATAACAAACTTTCAAAAAAAAAACATTTTAAGATAAATTTTATGTAAAATATTAAATTCAACATCTGCACTTAAAGCCTTAATGATTTTGTTATAAATATTGTTGAAATATAATTTGGATTATATTCGATAGTATGTAAGCAATAATATTATCGATCTGGCAACATCGTTCGAGAGCAATGAATTTTCTCTCTTTTTGTTAGTTTGTAGTTACACACTTCTTTTTGTACTGCCATCCAGTGCAGACCTTTATTAAAATAAATCACGCAACCTTCGATTAAAATGCTAACAAATGTTTTAGCCACTTTTTAATTTTTCACACCTCATAGAAACAGTTTACACATATAATCATTATTTTATGAGCTCTCGTTAAGGAAATCTACAGGTCTATGCAGTAAGTCATAAAACTATCAATTTATGCAACAGTCATTACAAATTCATATCGCAAAACAGAAGTCAATTCAAAATGCTTTAAACGATTTCAATTCTTTTTAGATATATTATCTTAATATTCTGTGGCACCTATTGTAAATTCCATAACACGAGCAAAGTTTAAAGCCACAAACAGTAAAAAAAATATTTTTCATACAATTTCTGTGGGCATTGTTATTATTGTTATGTATAATTTGCATAGTTTGTACTGTGTAGTAGCGTGGCGTGAAGCTGTTGCCATTTTTAATTCAACAATAATTTATTTACGACTTGTTTTT
The DNA here is from genome assembly GCA_035044725.1 of Scaptomyza caliginosa. Lineage (NCBI taxonomy): Eukaryota > Metazoa > Arthropoda > Insecta > Diptera > Drosophilidae > Scaptomyza > Scaptomyza caliginosa. The sequence goes on from JAWNNR010000460.1 coordinate 77,819, forward strand.
ATTATTGTTCTTGTTATTGGCCTCTCTCTCTCTCCCTCTGTGTGTTTCTATAGCTTTTATTATATGATGATTATTATTTTTGTTACTGTTGCTGGCATTGTTTTCTTTATTATCAGCTTCGTGTTGGGGTTGCACGTGTTTGGCTTGAATAAAATTGTTAAAAGCCAGTTAAATATTTTGAGTGTTTGTGGGCTGGCAAATGGCCAATTCGGCGCAAGCTGCTTTGATGTCGAATAATGATGACTGAAATGGGGGCTTTAAAAACGTAACAGTTGTTCCATGGCCTAAATGTATGTACATTCTTAGGCACTTTTACAGACTTCCGCCTTAAACTTTGTAAGCAGGCCATTTTTGCTTGTTGAATATACCTGATTACTTAATTATTTAATAACTTAATTTACTTTGTTATAATTTTCATCCAAATAGTTCAAATTGATGTTTTCATTTGTATTCCAATGTAGATAATTTAAATATACAATAATTAAGGAAATGGATTTTGATTCAATTAATCTGAATATAAAAAGAGTTACATTTCAGTACATTATTTATGTTGTTAAGTAAAATCTAAATGAATTAAACTCATTAAATTTCCTAATATTTATAGTAAAAATGAGGAAAGAAATATTTTTCAATCAGTATATAGAGCTTTAAAACGGCATTAATAATATTTTTACACATTTTTTTTTGCCAACGCCATAGCTTCAACTAGTTTTAGTTATTGATTAGGTCGAACCGTATCTAATAACTATATCAAAATGCAAGCCATGCAGTTGGTATGTCAAATTACATATACAATTGTGTATGCGGTAGAAAATTACACGGATCGTTTACAAATTTGTTAAATAACAAATTGCAGTGACCAAAAGGCAGAGCGAACGAACAAGTCGACATAAACAACTGAGCACGTTAATAAATCATTTTTGACCAAAATGAGCCACCCTTTTCTCCAATGAGCTGCGTGTCCGACCATTTTTGGCCAAAACCAATCGATCAATGGACCAACAAGGGGCTGCCAATTGGACAAGTTGCCAACTTGCCAAAAAATACTGCCAAATATGCCAAAATGCAGGTGGCAAAATTAGACACAAAACACAACGCCAAATCCATAAAGTAAAAAATATATATTTTGTGAAAATTGCGCAAAATGCAATAACCTTTTTTTTGGTAGCAAGCCATTTTTTTTTATGGCAACACAAAACTGACAACGTCAGCAATTTGTTTTCTGCGTATGCGATGTATTTTTTATTTATCACAAATATTTTTATGTTTATATACATATAGTTTGGCTGTGCCAGATATTTGTTTGTATATTATTGGCAAAAATAATTGCAAAGCCGGCGCCACAAAGTCTTGCCAAAAAAGTGGTGTATTGAATAGCCACAAAAATTATGGTCAATGTACGTTGGCAATTTTTTTGGCTAGACACATGAACACATAATACCCAAAATACTATTTTTGTATTGGTATTGAATAGTGTTTAGTGTTCGTTTGTAAAACAAAAGGCGAATGAACAAAATCAAATTCATCTTTATTTTGCTTAACGACTTTAACTGATGACATCATCATTGCTTATTGTTTATAGTTATTTGCTTCTAAGTGGAAACAATAAGCTGCCTTTTCCCAGTTGTCTTTTTCTCTCTCTCTACTTCAATTTCAAACGTTAACGAAAAAAAAATAAAACAAATTAAAATTACTCAGCAGCGTGTAATATTTGACGCCTGTTGAAAATGCAGCAATGCAAAGTATTCCAAACAAATACGAATACGTATTAAAACATTATATTACAATTTAATAAAATTTATCACACCCGCGCTGGCGTGTGATTCGAATAATTGCTTTACAATTCACCGTGGCCATAGCTGTTGAGATGTTAATAAAACAAAAATAATAATGCCTTTGGCATACAAATTGCTTGATGTATTATATTACACACTCAAAATGTTTACAGATAAAATGTGAATTTTTTTTTTTTATTTTTTTGTTGCTGCCAGATATCAGGTGTGGCTGCAAGTATTTTCGCTATAGTACATATCAATCCACACTTTTGCTGTTGAGTTATGCATATGGTATGGTAAAAAGGCGCCGCAGGTCTTAAGAACTAACATGACAGTATTACATATGAGTTGCTAAGTAATATTTATGCACGCTATTTCTTTATACTTGGTGTAATACTCGATATTTGCTCATGCCAAACACGTAAGGAATATAATTTTTTTTTTGGATTTTTGGTGTGATCATTTCTTATCTTTAACTGTGTATCTTTCGCATATATTTGCAAAAAATCATCAAAGATTAATTTTTTCAGAGCGAAATATGTGAAACAATAAAAATTTATTGCTTAAAAAAAGTATATATTTTTGAAACTAAGTTTAATAAACTAATTGTTGGCTAATGAAACTCCCATTAAGCATAATTAAAAAGCTTCTACAATCCGCTTAGTGGCATTTAAGTCAAGAGGAATAAATTCTTTTCCTTATTTTTTTTTTAACATAAGCCTCATTCATTAAAAAGGCAATAAAAGCCATTTATCATCATTGGCTTAAAATATAGAATTTATGACCACTGGATGGAAAATAAAATATTAAAGGTATTTTTGAAATAAATTTGTGCAAGGGAAAAACAATTTTGTAAATATTGTTAACATTTCGTTTGTTGACACTCCTTAGCCCGTTGTTGTTGTTGGCTCAAAGTGCATTGCTTTGGGTTCGACTTGAGGCTTATCGTTAAGTTTGAAAATAAATTTTAATTTTGTGAAGGGCATAAAAAACTTGACACTTTCACGTCAAAGACTTTTATGACCGCCGCCAAGTTTTTGTGGAAGTAAACTCAAGCGAAATTGAAAACTTGTCAATCCTGTTCGCAAAAGAAAAAAGTTGTCAGGTCATTACGTGCTCGCAAAAGGCTTACGTGATTTCCAGAGAATTGCTAAAGTTTTGGTATTAGCCAAAATGAAATACATCGATCATATACTTTGCTTAGCTGCTAAACTTAATTAGCCGCCATTTGATTTAAGTATTTTTGGCCAGGCACAAACCTCGAATTCGAGTATTATTATTTTTGGGCACGCGCAACTTGCGTTCTGTGTTTTTGCTGAATCTGTTTGTACAAAGCAAAAAGCAAAAAGTATCTTAACACATAACCAAACACCTCATTAATTTTATGAGCCAAAAGGCAAAGAGCTTAGCGCTTGAAGAGCTCCACTCATTAGTGGCACAAAACACACATACAGAAGAACAAAAGCAGAATCAAATTGTAGAATCAAATCAAAACCAAACCCCAAACCAAACCCAGCCAAGCCTCTCAAATTCAAGTCTACAAGTTTTACAGCCTCTTGGCTTTGTGTTTTTGGTTGGCTAAACATAGTTTGTTGTTGCTATTGTTTGCTTTTGTTGTTGTTTGGTCTGTGCTGTGATTTTATTTCTCTTCATATGTGACCATAAATGTGAGCATTTGTTTATGTATATTTCAACTCTTGTGACACGCCATAAATGTATGCCGGTCACCAAGTTTGCAAGTTTTCGACTTATGAAAGCAATATTTAAAAACCAATTTTTGGCTGAGTTACACAGCGAAAGGTTAACCAAGAAACGCAAGCTAAAAGTTTGACATTAATAACTGCAACGTTTGGCTTGACTTGATTCCCTTTGGAGTAAAAAAGGTAGTTTGACAGTGCAATAAAGTTGGTATGCTTTTATTTCTTGGTTACGAAACACTAAAACTAAATGAAACTGAAACAAGCTTAGACATTTTTATTTAAAGCCAAGTTTTAAAGCTTTGCAAGTCGTAATCCATATTGATTTATCTGCTGTGCACAATTGTCTCAAAGACTTAAGGTTTATTGCAAAAAAAAATATAGTTTCTAGTATATTATATGTGCGCAGTCATAAGTTACTTTTCCAGGTCAACAATTACTGTCATTGTATTTATTTTGTTTATTATTGATCTCTTCCTTATAGATATGCATGTGGTTAATGTATTTTTATATTTATTGCTTGTCGTTGGTTCAATGCACAAGCGACACTTGAGAAAAAACAAAAACTTTTTATCTTGTTTTTTGTTTGTTTGTTTTTTGATTCTAGGCTTACAAAAAAAGAACTTTGACAGCACTTGACTTTTCAATTTTAATTGACAGACGAAAAGAAAAATATTATAAATTTGTAATGTTTTTAATATCCTAATGCTTTTTAATATTTGTTATTTGGATATGTTTAACACAAATAAAATAAAAATATAAATGTAAAAAGAGAAGAATATTACTTTAATTTGGATTCATAATTCAGACGGGGACATTTTTCCCTAGAGATGACGTTGTTGTGAGATATATATTGTTTAAATTAATACACATATATAAAAGTGTTCTATATATATAAACGCATACTGAATTTGGCTTGGTTTTTTTTAGCAATTGTTGATTTTTTGTGTTATTTAAACTGTTTTTGGTCATGTTGACGCAGTGGTTTTAAATGTTTTAGGTTTTATTTTGATATTTTCTTAGTTGTTCACAAACTGTTTTAGCTACAACAACTTGAGCTGTTCGAACTGTTTGCTCAAGCGCACCTTTTGGACACATTCGTGTATACAGTTTATACTAGATACAATGCACACACATCGAGTCTTTAGATACACTCTTGGCTTTATGTATGATATGTATGTGAGAAAATACAATCGTTGTGCTGAACTTGGTAGCCGCGTATTTTCAGCCGAGTGGGCAGCGAGTCGAGATTAAATATATGTTTAAATATTTATCAAATGTGGGAGCGTGCGAGACAAGTTTGTGAGTCAGTCAAGAATAGAGTTGAATGTATGGATTAGAGGGAGATCGGCGCTGACGACGAAGAAGGGGCAGCGTGGGAGTGGAGAAGTTGTTTCGAGTGTTAAATGAATGTTAAATATTTACACTGATTTATTTGGTGCATTAGAACCGTTCACTAAGTGGTACATAAATATTGAGAATGCTGTTTGCTGTGTTTTGAGCTTTTTTTTTTTTTTACAATTTGTACTTTATGCTATGACATAGTAGCTATACAAACATATATATTGAGATGCTTATCTCATTGAGTTGTGCATGAGATTACCACAGAAACCGCACCGGAAATGCGATATCCATCAGTCTTGTTTGTGTGAGGCTGTACAAGACTGAAACGAAGCTTTCCCAGGCAATGAGACCGCACAAACTGTAAAGTGAGATCGACCACAATGAATGTCAACCCAGTCAGTCGCTCACTCGTTCAGCTTCTCAGTCAGTCAGTCAGTCAGTCTGTTGCATACTTGAATGCAGCAATCAAGCACACACACTCATCATATTGACAGGCATGCTTCCTTATAGCCATGCCAGCTCTCTCTCTAATTGCAACTGTCTTGTAGCTATCTAGCTAGCTAGCACGAGTATGCTACACTTTTCCTAAGCCCAACTGTACAGGATGTATGCAGCGCCAATTGCAACTTGGACTCAGACTGTACACCCAGTTGTCATACTTCATGCAGCATCATCAGTGTTGTCCAATTTGTGACCATCTAAAAAATAGCTTTAAATGCATTTTAATTTAGCAGTTTTTTGTTTTTTGTTTGAGTGTAAAAACTACTTTAAATGTGAATACATTTCTTAATACTTTTTATTTGACAAAAACAGTAAAATGGCTTTAAGATATTAGAAAATCATTGTTCGAACTAAAGTTAACATACCTGGAAAAAAACAGAAGCTAAAATGCCATCACTGTTCAGCCATAGACACGTCAAAGTTGCAGTGGCTGTTGATGTTGGTGCTGCTGCTGTTGCTGTTGCTGCTGTCTTTGGTCTCATGTGGAACGCTTTCTGCTGATTTTTTAATTATTTATGCTTAAGACACGTTAATGATTTTCCCTGGAATTACATAGATGCAACTTGCGTCTGTCTACTACATCAACTTTTGTCTTCTGTTATTGTTTTTTTTTCTACTTTTTCTTAAAGCTGATACTAGCCAGCTGCTTGCCACACACATAGATACAATTTTTCGCTACGATTCGCAATAATTAAATTTGTTTTATTGTTCACTGTTGACCTGTAAACCGATTTCTTGAGCCAACTGCCAACTGTCAATTGCTAACTGACCCCGTTCAAATCGGATACAAAAACAAGTTCTTCGGTCTTGCTGTTGCTGACAAGTGTCTTAAACTTGAGATTGTTATCGCGTTTGATTCAATGGAATGTTGTTTGCGAATGGTTGTCAATGTTGAGAAGAATGCCAACGTTATAATTAAGAGTTAATGATTGCAAACAGTTAAGTAGATTATGATTCAGATTGAGAGATTTTAAATAAAGATGTCGTAAATGCCTATTAATATACATCTCACTGATTGCCTATTAAGTTGTCGAGATTTTAAAACAGAGCAGAAGTAAGTATCGATTAATTGAGATTAAATCTCTTTAACGATGAAATTCATTACGTTTTTTGTTTAAAAACATAATATGCTTCAATATTCAAGTTAAAAGGTTGCAAATGCAATGCCAATGCATTTAATAATAGACTTTGTATCTAATATGTTTAGCAACGCAGTTCATATAGATTTTATCTAAATTTCAGCACCTTAGTTGTATGAAAAAAGCTACTGAAAGCATGCTTAACATTTAAACAAAAATCAATCAATCAATTTGCTAAACAGCAAGAAAAAATCAAGCATTACTAATTTGAAGTTTACTAAATACTTGTTTGCAAAAAGAACTAAAATTCTAAAAAGAACCTTGAAAAACCGGATTTGTGAAATTTGCTAGCTTAAACTAAATGTTTTTTTTTAAAAACCATTTAAAGCATACCTTTTAACTTTTCTGCTCCCGCTTTTTTAACACATAAATAATTTAACTGACATTAAATAGAATTACTTTTAATTGCTGTCGCTAATTGATCAATGAAATTCTATTGAAAATTAGCGATGTGATGGCGATTGGGGCGGAAAAAAAATCAATAACACTGAAAACCTATTCATAACCAACATGACGATTGTCATTGAAATTATTTACTGTATATAATTAAATTGAGGTATAATATGTACAAATAAATACACACACATTGTAGCTTGTTAATGCGCTTATGTAATGTATTTAAGTTTTATTTGTCGGTTTCATTCATTCTAAGAGTTGCACTCAAACACGACTCATCATTTTCGGACAGAATGACACAAACACATGGGAGTGACAACAGATGTTAATTGTCGATATGGTTGCACGTTATTGCAGTTGCAACACTGTTGTTGTTGTTGCTGTTGTTGTTGGGCAACCTTCATGGGCCAGCATCTTGGTAACGACACGACACTTGGTCTTGGCATGACAATTGAAATGCAATTAACCGGCCAAGTGCAATTAAGTCGACAATTACCAAGTCAGCGTCGACAGCATCACCCCAAAGTTGCGACTCGTTCATAATTGCCTTTAAATGTTTTGAGGTTTATTTCGTTTCGTTTCGTTCGGTTTGGTTTTTTGGTCACTGCTAGCCGAGACTAAGGAATTGGGCAACACTAGCAGCAGCAGCAAGAGAGTCGGCAAACTCTTTGTATGCAACACGCCTTACATGCTGATTTAATTACATTTAGAAGCGGGTCAAGCTTGCAGCTAAGCAAAGACTTGAACCCAAGTTCAATGAAGCTGTCAATGTATATGTAGTATATTTCTGCTCTCTCTCTCTCTCTCTGTCTCTTTATACTCTCAGACTTTATTACTGTTTTTGTTTCTGTACTATGGGTAATTATTTGTGCCCCGGCAATGGGGAAATTAGTCTAATGTCCCTGCTCGGTCGCTTAGAACTTTGCGGTCTTCGCACGTTCCAGTTTGATGCTCTGCATCTCTCCACTCTCCACTTACTCGGTTTTGTCGTAAAATGCAACTGGGAATGGGCAAAATTAGCCTACATGCAATTAGGTGGGAAATAAAAAATGCTCAGCGGCAAAATTTGCTTTTAATGAAGGCGCTGGCTTTCAGGTTGAGAGCAAATTGCGTAGAAATATTTGCGTTTTAAAACTAGGTTAAGAATTGCCATAATTGGTTTGCACTTTTCAATTGTCGCAATAGAGAAATTGTAAATGCAAGGGAATTTTCTTTTGCTGCTAACAAAAAAACTCTTAAGAATAGAATGTAAATCGGTTGTAATTGCGTGAGAAGTAAGTTAAATGATTTCGTTACTCGTTGATTCCAAACAAAGGGTTAAAGAAACAGTTGTATTTAAGACTGGTTATTGGATGATGACTCTTTTTATTTAACTGTAGCTTAATTTTATGACTTAATCTGTAAAGCATATTATTTATAGATCAGAAGCAATGTCGTTTTGAGTAAAATTTTTACTTAATCAGTATATTGCAAAACTGATAATAAATAATAAACTTTATAGCCATTCTGTCGAATTGCTGCTGCTCTTTGCTGCTCCACTTGCATTGCCAGCAGTTTTTAATGTCTTCCGTTCGCATTTCAATTGAAATACTACGAGAACTGTGTGTGTGTGTGAACAGTAAAATATGAGCCATAAAATGGGCCAAAAGTTGAACGGAATTCAATTTAAATAGAAATTTAAATAAAAGTGCTTGTAGCAGCGATTTATTTGTGTTCTTTGTTTTTAACAACTTGGACATCCTTTAAGGCTTTGGCCATTTATGTAGAATGAAATTTGAATTACGAACGCAGAGACGACAGACTGGAATCCATGGCCATGGATGCACTGAAGCGTGCGAGGGGCAACAGCTGCATTTAGCGAAATTTTGTGTGTCATAGAATATGAATACACTTTTTTTTTCTTAGGTAGAATTGCAAATTATATATATATATATGTTTTTTCTTAATACAAAGGGGATTATTTCGCTTGTGTGTCACATGTGAAAAGGGAATTGTTGAATGCAAAAGGGTTGATTCTGGCATACACACACACACACACACACGTGTGCCTAACCAGCAACAGACTGCTTGAGGGGGTGTATCAAATTTCCTCAAAATCATTATAAAAACGATAAAGCGAGAGGCGGGGGAGGAGGCGTGGTACGCGACCTTATGAGCTGATTGTCAAACAGGAAGGAAGAATAAGTATTGCATATGCGAATATATATCATATACTATATATGCTTTAGCATATATCCACTCATATTAGATATTGTCAGGCACATGCCACATGCCACATGTCATATGTGCCCCTGTGCTGTGCCTCGTTAGGGTTGAAACTCGAAGCCGGGCCAAAGCAATTACAAGTACAAACACTTGTTGTAATGTCAGCTGTCAATAGCACAAGTTTGCAATTGCAAATTGCTAAGGGTTTATCCCTAAAGTCGAATGCAGAACAGATTTCTCTTACTGCTAACAAATAAAAATATTATATACATTTAACTGGGTGTATGGATGGGATAACGAGAGCTGTCAAATTAAATGAGCTTAATTTCATTCTGAATTTCATATTGAAAAAAAAGAATATACTTGTATGAAATAAGTTGAGACTTTACTTATTATTCGCAATTTGTGTAAAGAGAAAATGTTGAAATCGCTTTTCAGTTCTATGTTATTAAATATTTAATTGACATGAATCAATTATCAAATATTTGTTCGACTAATATCAACAAAAAAAAATATATACTAACAACATTTCTTATATTTTTTAGTATATCTAATATAATAAGTTCAGTATTCGTTTCACATGTGTTTGTATTTCTTAACGTTAACTAGTTAGCTATCGGATGCTTTAGTTAGTATAAAGTGTAATTAACGGCAATTGCGCTTTCATGAGAATTGTAATATAAGCTTTATACTCTACTCGCTATGCCACACCCACATTTTGAAAATGATTTTTTAACGAGAACCGAGTGCATGATCAAGTCAATTAGTAAACAGAATAGTTTGAGCACAGCTAAACGTTAATTAATTGTTGCAGTGTAGTACTTTTAGTATAAAAAAAGACGTTAGTCATATTGAAATAGTTGAGATAATTTGTAACTAGTCAAGTTAAGGAATATGACAACAATCACTACGAAGCTTAAAAAATTCTATCTGAAAAACATTCCACAATTTTGATTTTGTATAAGATTTATAAGCAAACAATTTGTGTATAATTAATTATAGACTTTTTTGGTTTTTGTATGTTCATTTCCTTTTTTTTATGTTTTGTTTTTTGAGTGCTTCCTCATAACAACAATAAAAAGCATTTTTAAAGGCCCCTTCAAATTTATATGCCTACAAATAGAAGTGCCATCGAATTAATCGCCACTTTTTGTATTTTTTTGTTTGTTTCGTGTTGTCATTTTGAGCTTGCTCATCAAATCGAGGCCTATAATGGTTTCTGGGCCTGTGCTCTTGACCTTCAAACCAAAAAAGCGTAGTAAACGTAATCGCTGCTACAACAAATCCGAAAATAACTTAAAAATAGCAAAGGAAAAGCCATTTGCAGAACAAATCAGCATCGTCATTCATGCAGAGAAGAAGAAGATGCTGCCAGCTCATTCATAATTCGAATTGTCGAGTTTCTTCTATCGTCGCGGCTTTGATGAGTTGCCGCACTCGAGCGCACTTGAAAGCTGACTTTTGATGTTTGAAATTGTACTTGAAAAAGTGCTACAACAAAATCGTATACATCAAAACGACAGTTGAAGGCGGAACAGAAATGTATTTTGTATTAAAACAAAGAGTATCTAATGCTAATAAAATTGATTAACATCACGCAGTTGCCAATGTGATTGATGTCTGTTCAGGGTTGAAGTCAATTTAATTTATATATCTGCGACTATAAACCGCTGCTGCTGCTGCTGCTGCTGTTGGCTCTGTTAATCCCTCCGCAACATTTTGGGGCGCAACAGCTGCGATTGCGACACTTTCTGACACACTCGACACTGTGGCCAAGCTTTGTTTAATCCATGTGACATTTTGTTCGACACTGCATTGCGACAAATTTGTTGCATATTGTTTTGGAAATTTAAACATTTAAAAGCCGCTCATTATGCCTGTGATAAATGGCTTCAGCATGCGCCCAGCTTATGCACTTAATCTCTTCAATTTCCACAGTTTATTCCCTTTGCTGGTGTGGCTTAAAATCTTTCAAATGTTGAGCATTAAATGAATATATGATTTGACACCAGCGAGAGTCGATAGTCTGGTGTTAAGCTTAATTAATTGTAAGCTATGCAGTTTATTAATTATGCGAAATGTTGAAAATATCACCACATTATAAATTTAAATATGCTTATTAATTATATAATGCCTTATTAAGTAAATTGATTTTTACATTGCGTGCTGACATGTTAATTTTTACAACGATTATTTAGGAAGTATTTTTTATTGGTTATGCTTATCTGAAATAAAAAAAAAATTTCAACCTTACACTTTAAATAAATATTAGCTATTTCCACATATCCCAAATAAAAATGAAAATGATTTATTATGCTGTATACCGTTTTATTATCTAATGTGAGCATTTAATTGCACAAACACACACACACACACACACATATTCCAAGTCAACTCTTTTGTTGTTGATTCGTATCGCATATCACATATCACAGAAACACACACTTCACATATCATATATCACCGAGTTAATCTCTGAATGGTAAGCTTAACTTTTCCTCATTCAACTCCAATACATAAGTCGCCTCTTTCACTAAATTGCACAATTCTTCTCTAATTGAGAAAAAAACACACATATATATGTGTGAGTATTCATTTCTCTGGGGTCTGTCTGTCTGACTCTGGTGTGTTTGTGTAAATCGCCTTAGCCTCTAAAAAAATTATGTCACTTGCAGCTTTAACAGCTATAGCATTGTTGCCGCGTAATTGTTGCAACAATTGCAAAGTTTATTTATTTTGTTTCGATTTTAGTTTCTGCTGTCGTTCGAAGTAACTTGACACTCGAGTAAAATTGGCGCGACATTATCTGTCTGCCTGTCTGTCCATCTGTCTGTTTGTCCCATTGTCTGTGGCTGTCTGCCACTTAAGAGTGGGTCGTTTGCTGGGTTTGCTGAACCCCCTTACCATTTCCACACTTACTTAAAGTGGGGTATCATATTTGGACTCTAGTGTTGTCACACACATATTTTTTTTTCTTGACGTTTTTATATGTGTTTCAATTTGAAAATTTATTTACAAGTCTAGCGTTCTCTCTCTTTCTCTTTCCAACTCTCTTATTCATTCATTAACTTATTGTGTGAAGTGTTGGCACAGTTAAATAAGATTTATAATAATTGCAATCAAATTCAAGTTTGTTGTCAATAAAAAATATAACTTATCATGTTTTTTATATTATTCCCACGCTGATTATTTTGTTGTTGCTCTCATAATACAATATTTGTGCTTTTATTGTAATTGTAAACTTGGCCCATGACTTGAATGTGCAGCTGGGCGTTGCCGTTAACCAAACCGCAAAGTGGCTGACTGCAATTTTCTCAAAAAACAAAAAAGAAAGAAATCTTTCTGCATATTTTATAAGTCTGGTGTCTGGGAAGTGTGTTTTTCAGCCGGTTTTAGTTTACCTTTTAGCTTCGCTTCTGTCACTTCTACATACAAACATTTATATAATATGTGTGTGCTGTGTCTAGTTACATACATATACAGCTCTCAATTACAGCATCATAAAACTGTTAAGAAGCCCAGGAGGCAATTTTCGGGCAGCACCAAACAACTATTAAAACCGCAAATTGCCGTAGCTTGAATCAGATATTTCCGTTTCCGTTTGTCTACTGTCATTTGCACTGCGGACAATTTATCTTTCTTCAGCGTTTAGACTGAAGCATTATTTCGTATACTAGATTAAGTTAAACTCTTGCGGTTTTATTTGAATTCATCTCTTGATTACCTTTAGGGCATTGCCATCAGATTTTTTTATCTAATATTTTTAAATTACACATCTAATAGCTAACGGTAATACGCAGTCATTTGGTATGCATTTAATATTTTTATAAGCAATGTCAACAATTTTATTATAACATAAATATATTGAAGTGATTAGTATAAAGATTAAAATTATTGCCATGAAAATCTTTAATAAAATGTCTTTTTTTACGTTTTTTAGCGTTAATTTGACTCACCAAATACTTAGAAAATATTTGTATGTAGCTGTTTTTGTATTCGCCTTTATGGTAATTTCATTTACAACTCTTTATCTATTTAGATAATAATGTTAAAATATGGCTTCTCTGTCATAAATATCTATACAATGTTGCAAATTCGAACGGCAGCAATTTTATCAATTTGTGATTATCTATAAAAGTTATGCTTTTGCATTTTAACATTTCGAATTGGTCTGAGTTGATTTAATTTATCATTTGGTTGCTGAAAGTCTTGCTGCTGCAGCTTTGAGAGGTATAATAAAGCGACTTGCCAAACATAATAGTTATTGAACAAATAAATTATACTGTTGACAAATGCAAATATTTGCATAAAATAGTTATTAACTCAATGTTGATTGAAATTATCTATAAATATATGTTGTTGACTTTTAAAAATGATTTTAATTATATTATTTACTTACTTTAAAAAAAAAACCTTTAACAAAACTTTATTAATATTTACATTTTGAACTCTATGCCAAATGCGTGGGTTTTTGGCCAAAAGCAAATTCATCATGATGGGATGCGAATAATTCCGGCATATGCAAGAGTTAAGAAAATAAACTTAAATTGTTGACTTTGCAGAGCGCACAACTCTCTGGAAGTAAGTGCAACAGCCTTTAAATGTGCTGACGACGCCTTCGGTTACATTTGGTGGCAGAGAACATGCTGAAAGTTGTTCTTTCGTTACATATTCCATACAACAAAACAGACAGACGAGGTAACCCAACCTGGGCCAAAGAAACACTTAAGTATGTATGCCAGTTGTGTGTGTTAAAACATTGCAACGAACAAGTTCAAAATCAGCATGCCAACTGCCAACTTGCAGTGGTTTCTAGCCCTGCTGCTGCTGCTGCTGGCGTCGCATAAATTTGTTGCATGTAACGACAACAAACGCGGCCATAGTTGGGTGGTTAGCGCATCTGCCTTTCCCTTCTTTCGCTCTGTCTCTATCTCCTGCTGCTGCTGCTGCTGCTCAGTTGTGTTAGCCGTGAGAAATTCTATGTTGATATTCTCACGCATGTCTCTAGGATATGCACGAGTGCATTTATGCCCAAGCCAGTCGGCAAGTTGAGCCCAATAATAATAATAATGATAATAATAATTGGTGCACTATTTTCCATGAGTTTATTTTAGTTTTTAGTGATTTCTGCGCTACACTTCAAAACTCAATTAGCACACAACATGGGAACAACGCCAACAGCCAACAGCAACAGTCGGCAAGTCAACGGGCGTTGTAGCTTAGTCCGTGCCCATTTCTGTTGGCTACCACTTCAGGGCGCCGTTAACACTGGCAGCAGCAACAGTTGCAACAGGTTCAAAAACTAATTTGCATGCATTAAAAATCGCAAAGTGAGGCGAGACACGACCGAGACACATCGAGACCCCTTCTCCCCGTGACAGTAGAGTCATATGCTACAGTAAAGCCCCTCCAAAACTACTACATAGCAACCTTACAGCCAACAGCTGGTCTCAGCCCCGTCACTCATCAGACAGCAACATAAACTATAACCATTGTCTGTGTACATTTTCTGGCCATGCGGTTGGTCTTTCGCTCTGCGTTCATTTGATCTTTTGGCCAGACAGCCGCTTTTCAATTGAACTTGAAGTGTTTTTGCCGCAGCTCTAGTGTATATAGAGACCAGTCAATATACTATAATCAAACACATACACACACACATAGTCATAGAAGCCAACATTTATTTGCTTGCCAGTTTGTCTATTCTTAAAAGTGTCTGACTGTTTTTTACTCTACCATTTTATGCTTTCAACTAAATATAGTTAGTCATAGTTCCGTTCTAAAATAAAATCACTTAACTTGATGCACTTAAATGTGTTTTTAAAGCTTTGTTTTATTACTTTTTTTCATAGAATAGAACAGCTTTGTCATTTAGCTAAGTTTCGTTTCTTTTCAGCTCACATCGATTTAAATGTGTGTGTTTTTTTTGGCCCTTGTTTCATATTTGCTTTAATTGACATTTGTCGGCATATTGACTGCTCCATTTAAATGGACACAGATTTATGCACATACACACCAAAAGTATGTGTGTGTGTGTGTGTGTGTGTGGAAGTGTATGTGTAGCAGAGTTGATATTGCGTTGGTTGTTATTCGATCATAAATCATGCCATATACAACGACTATTCTACATACCTGCTTGTAAGGTTAAATATTATTGTTGTTGGACCCCTTGGAGTATTATTTTTGTTATTGTCGTCAATGGGTGCGTAAGTTTCAATGTTTGTTATTTATTTTAGAATTTGCAATTCCAATTACTATGTCAATGTGTGTGTGTTTGTGTGTTTGTCTAGCTGTTCTACTAATTATGATTTATAAACAACGATAATGGTTAATTTATGTAAGTCTTGGATAAGTGGCATGTGTGTTTAGAATTTTGAAAAGCTTTCGTGTAACTATAACACTTTTATCATGTTTTACTTACCAACAACCATAGATAACTAATAACATTTATATAAATTGTGCTATGCTAATGAGCACAACTTCCCACTTCACTTGTTCAATGTTAAATTATTGTGATTGTTTATTTGTTATGATTTCTTATATGATTTATACATGTATTATATTTTATGCTTATGTATACCCTTCAATATGTTTTACAGATGCTGCCAATCTGGAGAACAGCCCAAGTGAGGAAAAAATACAAAAAGAAATCGAAACGATCGACTACATTGACAAGTAAGTAAATGCAAAAAGCATACAAGAACTGCAACAAGTAGTAATTTGTAAACCAAATAAGGAACTCCAAAAAAAGGTGTCAATACAATTTAATTGGAATCTAAACTGAAATTAATTCAATCACAACTTTGACAGCCAATTTAAGCTAGCTGTTGTGAAAATCACCAATTTGCCAATTTGAACGCTATAATTTTTCAATTGCGCTTTTTGAGTTTTCGGTTCTGTTTTCTGTGGTAAACGCCCTTTAAAAAAAAAAATCAAAACACAAAATACAAACAAATTAAATTAGACAGTCACCCGAGTTGGTTTGGCAGCAATTACAAGTGGAATTAACTTGTAGCAATTTCAAAACCATAATTGTTTACTAATCTTATGGCGTTGCAGTTGCCAAACATTGTGCAAATTGTGTATACGCCACGTTTGACCAATCCTTAAATTGACATCGTTTGAGTGTTGGCTGCTTACTGCTATGATTTCTGTTGTCCATTTGTTGCTACATGAACTACAATTACAATTTGTTGGAACTTCGATTGGGTGTGTTTTTTTTTCTATAGTTTAGTCGGCGCAGTTGACCATAACTTTTCTCAAAGAAGTAAAGAAGCAATCGTAAAACTTGATTGGCCATGCAAAATAGTTTATTGATTAGCTACCCTGTTTTTTTTTACAGGTTTTAAAGATTACATGGGTTTTTGCCAAGCGCTTTATTACATTGAGTAATTTTAAAGCTGCAAAGATAAAGTTTATTATCATCATTAAAGTATCAATTAAAATAGTTGATGGTGTGATCAATTAAAACCTGTAAGATAAACTAGATTAAAGGAAGCAGGTATTGATTATAAAGTCTTTTTTTATTGATTTCTAACTGATATGAATATTGAGGAAAATATTTTTTTGATTGTTGATGCATAAAGATTCTAAATTCTGTACCGATTGATTGATTTAATAATAATAGTAATACCAAAAACAAGTTTTACATATTTTAAAAGCAGACTTCCGAAAGCAAGACTTATGGTCTTTTGAAGGACAATATAGAGTAGAAGGTAAACTAGAAAGCTAGGAAGTAGACTTCACCTTACGCATTATAGCAGAACTCTTAGCTTTAGTACGAAAACGAAGACCAAAAAGAGGTTACAGTCTTTTAAACCCAAACATAATGAATAATGAACTAATATTGCAGAATGATTTTAATCATTACAAGCTCTCAGTGTAGTCAAAGTTTTCCTTTCTCTATTCCGCACCCTTTCTATTTTCCATTCTCTTTGCACCCTTAGCCAAGAGTTTGAGCTTAATTAGTAGTGGTAGTTAAAGTACAATAAGTGTTACCTCTTTTATGTTTGGCATGAAAGCAGCTTAACTGTAAGTGTGAATTATGCAGCGATTTTATTTTAATTATTTTATTACTTGCGGTCATGAGCACATTTAAGCCATTTGTGGACGTCAATTGGACAACAACAACAACAACAAGCGTCTCAATGATCGCCACAGTTGTTACCATTTATATGGCCAATGAACACGGGCAAGTTTTCAGCTCACACACACACACAGCATCAGATTGCGCAATATTTAATTCAGTTAAGCAGGCAAACCAAAATCGGTTGGTGTGGCAGATTTCTGCAGTTTTTTGCTGACACCGGCAACTTGTTAATTTTTTTTCAAACATTAAATGGTAATTTTTTCCGTCGTTCGTTCGATTTTATTTTGAATTTTTCTCTTCCCCGATTCCCGATCATGTTTGCCGTCGAATCGTTGATGTGTTTAATACATAATTTCCTTATCGTTGCGGTTATAGTTTATATTTTTTTTTCTCTCATATTTTTTCGTAATCTTTTTTGTTGCCTGCTCAGCACATAAACATGACTAACTTTTTTGATATGTGGCCGAGATTTTGCTTCTTAAAGTTTAATGGCTTTAAATAATTATGACATTCAAGTTGTAGTTGCCAGTTGCCAGTTGCTGTTGTTGTTGTAGTTTTGAGTTGTTGCTGATGTTGTCGCTTGGCCTGTTGCTGTTGTAGTTGTCTGTCTCTATGTTGCCTGTACATATGTACAACACTTTTTTGGTTTCTTACCAGCACTTGTTGCTGTTTTGAAAACACGTTTTTGAACTGCAGACATCACTTCTTGCATGAACAAAAAAAAATGTATGGCAACAACATTTAATTAACTTCCCATATGATATTAATTACCCATGGGATAACGACTGAAATGTAAGCGAATACCACCATTATTCAATTTCATGGCCAGAACAAAAGACCTAAGCAACGAACTTGTCCATTGAGCAAATCAATATAAATAAATGCATTGCACATCTGTGAATTGTACGCTAAATTGTCTACAAACTTATGACAGGAATATCAATTATCGGGTTTAAAGTAATTACTATTTAAAAGCTGAAGCTGACTACTTTTCACTCTTCATGCTACCTAATTCCATATAAAAATCGGTACGTTATTGATGATATAAAAGAATTCATGATTAATTTGCAAAAATCAGCAAAAATTTTAATAGTTTGCCAAATTAGCAGTTGAACTCTTAACCATATTGAGTTGCCAGATTTTGTTAATAAATTGACCAATTTGTTAAATTCACTAATCAAATGCATCACAGAAACTGTAGAAATCTTTTAATTCCAAAGCTTACACACCGCACAGTTTAAAAGCCAATGCGTGCAAGCATTTTTAAATGTCATTAATTAGAAATGAGACAACAACTTTATTTAGTATAAGCCCATTAGGTTTAATGACAGCACTTTCGCCCACACAAAGTGTGCAAACTAAAACGAGATTCGCATGCGATGTTGACAAGTTAAATGTCAAGCAAACTACTTAACTACTAATCGTAACGACTTGTGCTATAAATAAAAAAAAAAGACATCATTATACTCAATGCATGCGCATAATTAGAAACTTATCTGTTAAAGTTTTATCAAATCCACTCGCTAAACGTACAAATTGAGCCAACCAATAACCAAAACTCCTACAACTTATTGAAACGCTTTCTTTCTGGTCAGCATTTCAGATTTCACTTTCGATTCGGCGCCATATCAAGGCTTGTTTTTTAATACATGTTATGTTTCTTTTTCGTAGCGTCATCTTCGTTTTGGTGTAAGCGGTAGAAAAAACTGGCTCACAAAGCGGCTCAAGTATGTAAATGAAGTTAAAGAGTCAACAAACGACCGAATTGATGGCAATTTGTCGCATGGCTGGCTGTGTGTGTTTTCTTCTTCTTTTTCCCAGGCGTAACGCATTAAAATCAGCATATATTTACACACACACACATAATTCGTGTGAATATTGACAAGTTTATTTTGTTTCTTTTCGCAAATTTCCTACGCAAAATTCGATGTGCGAAATTAAACTTTCACTGAAGTGAGTTTTAAGCTGTTGTTGGTTTTAATTGCAGATATTATGAAAGATTTCGTTGCAGTGTCAGGATTACAGTTGCAAAGTGTTGTTATGGGTTTTCACTTGCAGGAAAAAGCAAATCAAATCAACAGTTATTAGTTTGTTGGCCCGCGCATTGCCACTAATCAGTTGGCAACACACAAACATCGAAAAAGCCTTGCAATAATAATAATAAGTAGTAGTTGGACACCAACTAAAGTTGCAGTTGCATGCCTTTGCGTTTGATGTTTTTTTTGGCACAGGAAACATATTTATACGTTTGTTGTTGTTTGTTGGCTGTGTTGCATGCGCTGGTGGCATATCATTACACGATGTAACTGGCGTTGAGCGCGAAGAAACAGGTGTAACCAGTGATGGGGATTACGTGACGTTCGACCTGCCAACCGATTATAATAACAATAAATACAGACAGCCATTAAAATATATAAAGAGGAGGCATTATTTGTTTGATTTTGCTTCGTATTCATTTTGCCTTTAGATTTTGTTATTGTTTGCCTCGTTTTTGGCAACTTTATTTGGTAACTATCAACTGGTAAAATATCAAACGTTTGTCTGCTTAAAGATTTAGCATAATAACAACAAAAAAAAACATGAAACTCTATCAAATGACGAACCAATAAATACAGTTTATAAATAGCTTAAAGCTAAAGTTGGCTAAAGAGCAAAAGTGAACAACAATGTTTTCCTATACTTAGAAATGGGATGGGAAATTTGAGTGGCAAGTGTTCAAGAGGAGTAAATGGATATTTTAGAGCCATTCTCCACTAAGACAAAAGCTTTAAATATATATTTTTTTCAGTTTATTGGTTCAAACTTTAAATCAAAACGCACTTCTCAAACTTAATTTAACTCTTTTCAATCGTATCTTAATGAACCCAATATTTATACGCTTGCAATATTTAATTCAATTTGGCAACAAAAAAATATTTAAACAAACAGATAATTGATCAAACTTTTAGACAAATGAGAGCTGACACGCTTTCAATGCAAACCAAATTGAACAAAAGCTTTTCTTTCATGAAAATTCATAGAGTAGCATTCAAACAAAGGCCAACAACAAAAAAAAAAAAATAAAACGAAGCAAGTTTGTCGCCTAAGTCTTTTGTTTTGCCAGCCACGCGCGTTGACAAACTGAAAGGCAAACAATTCAAACAATAAATATACTGCACATTGATAAATTAATATGTGTGTTATTCAGTTTGTTTTTGTTGTGTTTTTGTTATTTTATGACTACTAAAAAAATGCATTTAGCGCTCTAATTAAACGTTTATGCTTATCAGATTGGCGTTGCAACACCGCAATGCGCCGAAAGAGGAAAAATCCAAACGGGAATATATATACTAAGCCAAACGTAAATATTTCAACGCGTTTATAATGTGATCGAGCGGCTTGCTCAATTTGTGGGCGTTACACTAACGCCCACTTTTATTTCTTTTCGAAATTTTATTTTGGGTTGTTTTTTTTTTTTTTTTTTTTTGGTTGGCCCACCTGCAATCATTACAAGCCATTAATAAATGCATTTTATGCCATTTTTATTGGCCCGAGTTCTTGACTCGGCTTTCACAACAACAAAGCCTAGCCTGCGGGGGCAGCGTCAAGGCACGAGCCAAAGACAAAGCCAAAATCTAAGCCTTGGCCAAGTTAAGTTTCAAATGCAAAATAGCCAAAAACAAAATACAAAAAATCTGGGCGTTAACTTTGTAGTTGGCAGTCTAAAAATTGGTGAGCTCACTTGACACATAAATTACCGTATTTTCATTACACAAATTGGGAGCAAGACAATAAAAAGGGGCGCCCAAGAAACCTCATTGACCCAAAAACAAAAACACCGTTGCGCCCAGAACGGTTAATAGCTATAACGTAATAATGTTACAACGTCGTTTGGCTTAAAGGCTCAAAATGGTTGGTTAAAAATGCAGCAAGCGTTGTGTGAAATTAGCATATGAGTAGGAAATGCATGTGAAGCATTCGAAAAGAAAAGGCAAACGTCGTGAAATCTGACCAGGCATTAGCATTTTCATCACAGCTACAAAGAAATGAAAACGAAAAAAAAAATCATAATAGACGGCAAGCGGGAACGGCAACCATTAAACGCTAGCAGGCAGCTTGGGATCCAAATTAGCCAACATGCAATGTTGCAGTGTTAGGGAAAACATATTGCAAAACTCAACCTCTTCCCCCCTTTCACCGTACAATCGTGCAATAGTAAGAAAGGGGCTAACTGGCACGACAGCTGTTGGCGCTGCTGCCTGTCGTTTTTTTTTTTGGGGTAACAAACAAAACAAAAAGCAGACAGGACTTTGGCAAAACGGCAAAGACAGGAGCAGGTATAGGGTATATGCACACATTGTCAGACAGCTGAAAAGACAGATAAACAAGTTGTGTGTGTGTATGCCAGAGACGTGCCAACTTTGAACCAGTTATAAACAAAAGCAACCAACTGTGAGTTATGGCGATATTTGTATGCCTTCCATGGCTAACAAATTGGATAGCGGGGCTACTGTTAAAATTGCATATTGTTGACAGTCTTTAAGGATTGCGAAGTATTTAAAACCAATGCCTTTGTCTTTTATGCAAATCTTAACATTGTATTGTGTGAAATATATGAATATAAAATTTTTAAATAAACAAGATAAGATAAGCCTGATTTTAGGTTTGTATATTTATGCTAAATGTTTGCTGGGACTTCTTATATAAAATTCTTGGATAAGATTAAGACCTCGATAATTTTTTTATTTTTGTTTCGTACTGATTTTTTTTAAGACTATGAATGCTACATTAGCTTCTTTACACACTTCACACACAGCAAGTTCTTTTTGTTGCTGATCTTCTAATGCATAATAGTTATTTATATGCTCCATACGAAAGCAGGCAGCGCAGCGTGCGATAAGTCAAGCTGACACAAAAACAGGATTAACTTCCAGAAGGCAATGAGTCAGAGACGGCAGCTGAACTACAAATCTGCAACTTGGCGGGGCACGTTCGCTTAAGATAAATTGGCAACACGCGTCGCACAAGCCGCAATCTTCTCTTTTCAATATCTTCTCCTCCCACCATTCTCTAATTCGCCGACTACAACCTAGCAGCTGCTCTGGCTTGTGTCTCTGCAATCGTTTCTTGTCGTAGTTTGCTAATTGCGTTCAGCCCCTCTCTCTTTCTCTCTCTCTGTTTTTTTGTCGGAGTACAAAATGTTATGGTTAATTGTCTTGCAATTGATTAACTCTGAACTCTTTTTTCTTTTTAATCGGCAAATTAAGAAAGAAATACACAAAAGAGAGTTAAAAGTCATCGAAATATCCCACAGCTTTAAACTAATTAGTAGACAAAAGTTTGACGTATTCAAAAAAAAAAAAAAAAAAAAAAGGCCACAAGCCGCAAAATAATTACGATCTATTCGCTGTGCAAATTAAATTGCCACTGGTTTTTTTTTTTGTATTTTTGTTGTCTTAGGGGAGAGGATGTCAGGTGAGGGAAATATAACTTCTAGCTAATGCTAGTGGCGGTGCTTTTGTTGTATTTTTTTTTTCAATTTCGTGATGCCCAAAACAGACTTAAACAATGATTGCTCCCCATTGGAGGAATCGCGACTAGCGACTCACAACTTTATGACTCAATCTAGGCTATGCTAGCTGCAATTTGTTCATTTCCTGGTAGTAGCTACACACCCAAGAGCAATTGTGAGTTGCAAGTTGTTAATGCCACAATTGGGGGCAATTTTGCCTGCAAGCTCTGCCCAGATCTACTCTTGCATCTGCGTTAGGTTTTGATTAAGTGTGTGCCCCCATTTCAGTGGTTTGTGTCCTGGCTATTTTTTGTTTAGACTTTATATTTTACGTTTTCAGTTGCAATTATTTGAAAAGACGCGATGCAATTGTTACCCTTAAGCCACGACATTTCTGCTCGTTGCATTTGCTATAAAAGTACATAAATACAAAGGTAATAAATATAAAGATACAGGCATAATTATAATAAGGCTTAACACAATTATTTAAAGGATTCATAAATATTTGTGTAAAATGTTTGCAGAATAAAAGGCTTCATTTATATATACTTTTGAATTTTTGCCTACCGTTTTAAAGTAGGAAAAACTTCGTTTTGCAGTTTTCATTTATTGTAGCTTAAATTTCACGGCTTTATAGTTGGGTTTTCAGTAATGGGGTCAAATGAGTTAAAGTTTTATAGATATTCAACTTTATATTAGCGAAATACATTAAAGCCGCCATAGCAAACCTTTATGACACGATGGTATATCTTAAAGCTGTCACATTTTATTTATGCATTTTTCTAATCTTTTTATCTGCAACTCAAGTTTATACTCTTGACGTTTGCGTGTCAAACGCATCGCATAAATTTCGACACCTCACTCGTCTTACTCGATTCTGTTTCCATTCCAAACGTTATTTCGGGTACAGTAACTAGTTATTTTTTTTTTATTGTTAGCTTTTTGCATCAACGCGGTTCTTCGAAAAAAATGTTTTTTTTTTTAAATTTGATGTGTGAACAGACAAACAAATAAATTTTACAGAAATTTTTAAACTAAACACAAGAGAGAGAGAGAAAAAAAACACTTTAGAAACAAGTTAAAGTTGCAAAATTCCAAAAAAAACAAAAATATTTGATGGTGCATTTAATCAAATAAAAAGCTAACCTTGAGTTTTCGTACACACTGAGGTGCTGGTCTTAATGAATACGGGTATATGACGGATTGCCACATTGTAGTATGATGTCTGTGTTAAGCAAGTTTTGGTGTTCATCTTCACGTTAGCTTGCAAATAGTATGACAACATTGAGATGTCGTACTAAAACTCACTTTCAAAATATTTATTTGCTTTAGAATGCCTTAATGCCATCATTTGAGTCAATTGCATACTTCAAGGTATTTTCCCTTCATCATCAATTGCACTCGCTTAAATAATATAAAGGTACTCACACAATTATCGCACCTTATTATCGGCTGATCTCTCAGACAAAGGCGCTGCGGGGCGTCTTTCAAACATGCTCGGCTGCTAAACCTTTCATCAAAAGCTCCCCTTTCAAGTGTGTAATTTTCAGCGCCCTTGGCATTGGAGCCCTTCAAACATTTTCTCATTATGTGAAATCAATACCAGCTTTTATTCATTTGTTCGTAATAGCAATTGTTCGATGAGGATGGGAAATGCGATACCAATGTAACAGAAAGTAATCTTTACCTTTTGATACGTTTCTTTTGAGCTTTGGAGCGTGTGAGAAAATTGATGTGTAGTTAATTTAATCTCATTGAAGAACTAAATGTTCGATGTAGACTTTGTGCTGGTCTTGACTTGTGCTCGTTTTGGAGTCTTAAGTAAATTGTATTCTTGAAGAAACTACATATTAGTTTTGGTGTGCACCTGCTGCATAATGTTATTAATTAAAAACTTTATCACTTAAGTTGATTCACTCAACTGATAATTAAATTAAACTCTAGTTCACATTGCAGAGCTGCTACAATAATTAACATGCACGATGTCAAATAATTTTAGCCTCTTGACACGAATTTGCGACACCATCAAGAGAAAAACTGAGAAAGATACCAAGTCGGGAGACAGAGAGACAGAGAGAGAGAGCCACAGCTGCAGTTTGCAATTTGCAGTTGACTTTTATGGGGCAATAAACGAAATGACACGAAACTGTGGCACCAAAAGACGCAAATTTCACGAAAGAGGGAATACGTATTAAATTTATTCATAATTTAGTGAGCAGCGCTGCAAAAATGCAAATCGCACTTAGCGACAGACAAGAAAAGAAGAGAGAGATCCCAAAGATAGAATTACAGTTCATTTAGTTTGATGTCTGTTTGTGGCACGTGGCCCAGTTGACATATGCAATAGTGGACATTATTTGTTGCGTATACGCTTAGCATAATTATGATTAATTGTGCGAAAAAAGATAATTAATATAAATAGTTTCTTGTTGGGTGCTTTAGCTGATTTTATTTATTTGTTGCTATTTTGTGATTATTATTATGTATTTTCTATCTATTTTACTATAGGTTTATTAACATTTATTTCTCTTGTAAATCAATATATTATTAGGTTACAGTTCTGGTAAATATTCACAATAAACCGAAAAGCGAAGGAGCACTCCCTCAACCATTTCCCTAACATAATATAACATAACTCATGCCTAGAGCAGCAATAAATCAACTGTGAACAACACTTATGAAACTAAAATGTTCCAAAACTAAAGCAAAGAATTTATACATTTGTTTTGGAAAACTGTTTAAATAATGCTGCCAATGCTGGCAACTGTCGGTTTTTGAAAGGCATCACTAAAAGATTGTGCCCATTAAAATTGCTTGGGCAGCCCCAAAACATTGTGTAGGTATTTTGTATTTGTTGGCAAGTCTGCCCCCAACGTCCCCTTAAAAACACATTGCCCTGCATCTGTCACTATAAATAACGGCAACGACCAAAATTAATAATCATAAAATGAACCAAAACAACTAAGTACTAGACTTTATTATTAGCAAACCCTTTCAGAGCTGCCAAAACGAGCAGCTGAGTGAGAAAGTTGTCGTAAATTAAAAATATCACACGCAGTGGAAAATCCGCCAGACAATGAATGACACACACACGCAAACACACACACACACACACACCGCTTAGCTGCAGCTATAATTATGGTGACAAGCGGCTGTTGCTGCTGTTGATGTGCCATAATAAAAATAAATTCAACCATCTTTGTGGCTAAATGTAATTCAGCAAATGGTTTTTCTGCCGGCACGAGTCTAGGCCAAATTGTCTTTTTTTCCCCCTCTGCTTTGCTCTTTGGGTTGCCATTTAATTACGAGCCGGAGACAACAAATCACTGCATGGGAATTTGCAGAAGTTTACGTTTGTGAAAATAAACAAACTATTGAATCGCTTAATGTATCAGCGAATACAGACATTTGATATGGTTATAGATAGAAAAAATAATAAAATGACAATTAAAATAAATTGATTTATATAAAGACCTTTAACATATATAAGGTTGGGGAATGGGGGAACTCTTTTTATATTAAAGTTAAATAATAATATAGCAAGGTTTTTTGATTAATTTTTAAAGCATTTATCAAAAAGCATGTCGATTATTAATAAATATAAATATTGATAAATATCCAATTAAGACTTTTTCTATTATGTTGCATAGTTGACAATTATAACGCCCACTGACTAAACTAATTAAAGGGTATCACAAAATCGTGCACACGCTAGCAAATATAAATATATATAGCATGTCTGCTCGTTCACTGTGTTAAATTTTTTTTTCAAGTCGCTTTATGCACATGTGTAAGTATATATATATATGTATATATGTTTATATATAGTACCTACCGTCTCAAAGCATTATCTTTAAGATCTGCTTGCACTGCTTCAATTAATTTTTATGGTATTCGCAACCCATATAAGCGCCACGCCTTCCGGTAAGACCACAACCATGCCGGCTAGCCAGCATGGGTAAAATAAAAGAAAAGAGAAGAAGCAACTAGAAATTGGCTTCAGTGAACGCCCGTTTAGAACTGATTTAATTGCAATTGTGCGCCAGCATTTGCCGACATGCAACTGTTATCAAATACATATCGTCACCCTTCAGGCTAAATGTATTTAGCCATTGGCAGTGGCTTGAATGCGAGATGCGGGCTTATCCTCCATACCCATGAAGTGTCGAACCGAGCCGTTAATTAACAAGTGTAATTGATAATGCAATTGAGTAAAAGCAGAAGAAGAAAAAAAAGAGTGAGAAAGAGACGCTTTAATGGCTTTCTGGTTGCACTTCTGATTAATCACACCAATTGCCAACTGGCTGGCTTGCAGGCAAACAGATGTCATTAAACCATGGCACACATTTGTGGTTAACTGAAATGTATTTTAAAGGCGGGCTGGAAATAAATGTGTGACAAGTGGAAAGTGAGCGAGTTTATTTATAAAAATACAAAATATATATATATATATATTTTTTTTTTGAAGAAAGAGAGCGATAACTTGAGGTAACTTAAACGTTTGACATTTATTTCGCATGACATTTTAAAGAACACGCAAAACAAATCATTCATGCGCCTAGTTATCCAGCACAAAAAATCTTAAACAATTTCGACAACAATGTTTGTTCTTATTTAGGCGCATGCCTCCCCCTACCGCACGCCCTAGCCCACTAACAAGCAGACATAAGTCTGTCGCGCATGTCGTCTCCGGGGGTTGTTGTTGTCGCTGGCAGCGCCTCTCTGTCTTACCGTACCATCCGCTCTCATCTCCACATGGCTACAAACATTTTGTGTCGCACTGCTCGAAATCAGTTTGAAAATTGCCGGCGGTCAGCGCATTTTACTCGTTCGAATCGCTCGACAAGACAAACAACGTGAAATATTTTAAAAGAAAAATCTTTTTCGTTTCGTTTCGTTTGGTTTCGTTTGGTTTCGCGTTTTTTCGCCTATTTTTGTAATTTTATTAATGGACGCACACAGTTCGTGGAAAATGTGACTGCCAAAGGAAAAACAAATAATATACATATGTTTCTACGCTTGTGTTTGTGCAAATTATGAATAATGCAAATGAATGAAAATTACCAATCAAAAAATTACAAAGCAATTGTATTTAATTGCAAATGACGTCAATTATATATTTAAATATTTATCAAGTAAAAGACTAAATAAATGTGTGTGATTTGTTGTAAAATCTGTGAGGCAAATTTTGAATAGAAAATTATTGGCAACAGGGAAAAGTTCAGTTCAGGGGCTGTTCAGTAATGATAATCAATTTATTGTGATTATATTATACATTTATAGAAAGAATTCTTGATTACTTTTGATTATTTTCAATATTTATTTGTAATCAATGTAGATTTTAAAATAATGTCAATGCATAATTCAACTTTTGATAAAATCTATTTATTTATTAAAAAATGGAGTACAATGCTTTTGCAAAAGATTTTTTCATTATTACTAGTTGCTTTGAAAGACTTACTTATAATATTTAATATTTTTCTGTCGGCTTTTGTCAAAGGGCGTTCATACAAAAAAGAGACAGCATCAAAAGAACTTGCTTTTGTTTACATTTCCTTTGATTTTTCCTCTTATTTGTAGAGGTTATTACACTCTATAAAGGCATAACAGTAAGAAGTGCGCCTCGCCTGTTTCTTACACTTTTCCTACATGATTTATATGATGGACTAATGGAATCTTACTCCCAAGCTCACTAAATCGTTTGATGGCGACATTAATGCGGTTCCAACGTTCAACTCTTTTCCGGTTTGCGGCTGTTTCCCTTTTCTTTTTTTTTGTTTTCCATTCGACTTTTATTGTGTCATTCATGAAGCCCATTTGCCAATACACAGACATGCATACATTCTATTCATTTGCGCAAATTTTAAAATAATTGCGACAATAAAATCACCATAAACACACAACAACAACAACAACTATAACTACAACAATCCCTTGTAATCTTGCCATATCCGGCTTGCTGCGTGTCTACAACCATGCCGCTTGTCTGCCAACACCATCTGTCTGTCTACTCCTCTTCAACTCTATATGTATATGTGAATGCCTCTTCTCCTTCAACAATCGTTGCAATTCTGGCGCTTTTTTTTGCATCATCATTATTATGAAAAACTCTGCGCAATGTGGCATGCCCTTCTTGCCGCACTCCTCTAATGGTTTGCCCGAAGCTTGGTTTTTTTTTTCTTTCTCCTGTTCTGTTCTTTTCTTCATTTGACATCTTAATTGCTTTGTTGATGGATTTCACTGTTGACACTTTTGCTTTCACATAAATTCTTAATGAACTCTTTCTTTGTTTTTTTTTTGTTCCCTTTCAAAAGCGTTGTACCAGTTTGTATCTTGTTAGCTGTTGTTGTTGGCCAAATGTGAACTTTAAGTGGTTACTGTTTGACTGTTTGGTCTAAATATTTTATTTTACATTGTGCAAACTTTTTAAGAACCAATTGAAAGAGACAACTAATAAAGCAAATCGTTTTAGCTTAGTTAGTTTTAAATTAAAAACCATTTTTCCACAATTTAAAGAAAGTATATAGTTGTGATTAGCAATTAGTTTTTTTAAATTACCTTCTACATCGAAAACTAAGCTTATTTACTACTCCAACTAAGTAAAGGAGAAATTTTTGTTGTGTTTACTCAAAATTAAATATCTCAACTAGGCTAGACAATTGCTGTCGTCTTCCGCTCGGCACCTCATTAAGTCAACTTTTCGAGCACAAAACGACTTTTAATTGCGCCCACTGGACATTTGGGTTCAAAACTCTGACTGGAGTGCAGTCCAGGGCTAGCTGCTAGATGACTTGACACATGACAAATGCGTGGGTTTCTCTTCTTCCTCGCTCTCCCTCTTTTGGTTTTTTTGGAGACGCTTAAAGTCAGTGGAGCACGAAATGTGTCAGCCTGGCACTTGTAGAGTAATTGCATGTGTAGCAGCAAACAACATAAAATAGTCATTTAACATTTGTCAAAGGCAGCAATAAAACTAAAACAAGTCGTGAACTAATTAAAAATCTCTAAAAAGAAAAAGAAAAAAAAATTTGCGTGAGAAACGGGCGATGAAAGTGAAAAACGTGCGATTAAATTGCCAAAATTAAAGAGAGAAAAATTGTTAAACAATATAAAGAACAATGTCACAGATCGATTATACTTGCTACACGGTGCCCGAGTGCTCTAGCGATGATAATGATGATGATGATGATCATGATCTTGCGCTTAATCATGATGTTGTGCATAGGAATGGTAATTGTAATGGTAATGGTAATGGCCATTGCGATGACTCCAGCAATGGCACGCTCGAGAATGTGCTGCACTCTGATTGCACACTGGGCGATTCGGATGCCACGACCACATCCTCCATTGAGCACCACCAGCACATGTATCGAAAGCACCACCAGCAACAACAGCCAAGGCATAAACGATATGCACCGCAGCGCATTTCGTTGCCAATTTTGCGTGCCAGCAGCCACACCAGGGAGCTGACACCACAGCTGGGCGTCTTTCATGATGGTGCAGCAGGCACTGCACCACCACAGTGGGGTTATTTTGTGCCATTGGCGCCCAACTGTTTCTTCAGTCCGCCCATGCAACGCAAACGTTTTAGGTGGGCTCAAAAGAGGATTTTATTCTTAGGCAAATTAAGTTTTTTTAAATCCTTTATTTGAATTAAAAATCCATCATTTTTTGCACTAATTTGATGAAACTAAAATTGTAATTATTTGTCTTTTGCAGAGAGAAAGAGAATGATCGCAACCGACGCGCTGTTAGCTATGGTGGCAACATTTCACCGCCCCATTGCGCCACAATACCGCGGGCCGCGCCACGTCGTGTGGCGCTCATGAAGGAGCCACCACCGCCGCCGCCACCAAAACCACAACTCACATCGAAGGCATCGCTGCAGTCCACAGACTCCTCGCATGCATCCAGCATTAGCAAGTATCCACAGTCTGAATACAATCTGATACAGAAGATCGACTCGAACAGCACGCTGACTGCACCGGCGCAGTATCAGCCACAGAACTTTTATGCCAACACTGGCACAATATCCTCCACAAATGGCGGCGGCTACTCGTCCCTGCTGTGCCATGCCAGCTCCACGGCCAGTCCGTTGGCGGTGCGCAAGCGGGACAAGCTGTTGCATCGCTTTAGCGATGCTGCAACACTGGGACGCAAGCTTAAGAAAAAGAAGAATACAAATCGCACCTGCCGCTCCATGACCGAAGCCATTGAGATGCTCGCCGATCCGGTCATTGAGGATGAGTTTTTTGTAAGTACTGAAAACTTTTTTTCTTATCAGCTTTAAAGATATACCAAGAGACATACAAACATATGTTACTATGCTTGCTACAAACATATATATATATAGTTAGTTAGTTAGCCAGTTGGCAAAGATCGAATCCATGCGAATGCTTTATTTCTGCCAAGTTTAATTAAATAGAAATACCATTTACTCTTTCTGATTATCATCGGCCCGGTTTCAAATACGTGCAAATTGCACGCAAACAAAACTTATTTTTTTTTAAAGAATTTCAAGACTTTTTCTTGGTATGGACATCGCGGTATTTGTAATTGAGGAATTGTTGTGAGAAATATTTTACGTCTAGTTTGCTTGAAACTTTTTAATAGAAAACTTCTTTCTTGTTGGGATTCGTGTAAACTTTTATAATAATTTTATTTCATTTGTATTATATTTTTTTCTTTTTTTTAACTAATTACTTTTCATAAATCAATGCAATTATATTTGAACTAGTAAACTGGCTTGAACAAATACGTATTAATATATATTATTTAATTGACACAAAAAATTATATGAAAGGTATTTTAGCGAAGGCATTAAACAAATTTGGAATAGCCACATTCTTAAAAATTAATAATAAAAAAAAACTGCAGAACAATTGTGGTGGAGTTCCTGCTGTTTCTTTAATACATTTTAAAGAAAAATTTTAGAAAATCTATTAAACTCTTCTCTATGAAAATCATATAACACCCACTTCATTTCCGTTTTCCTATCTCAAAAGCTTTCATCCAATACATGCATACTCGTATACTTACAAGCATTGTCCATTGAAAAGTTTTTGTCGCCCATTTCAATTTATCTTTTTTTGTTAACCATACGTTTCCAATAAAAGGGGGTGTATTTACAAGCAAAGCAGAGAGCTCTTGCCACATGCGGCTAATTTTTTATTTGTACTTTATCGCAAGTCGTTTTATTTAATTCGTGGCTTTTGTGTTTGGGTAGAAATTATCTCAGTGTTTTGCTCGTTGGGGTTATCTCTTAGCTATGTAGTAATGAATAACCATTGGATACTCATATGTATGCCCGTAGATGGGCTTTTTGAAATTGATGTATTTTAGTACAAATTTGTTGCTTGTCGGGTATCAAACAAAATTTTCTATTTGACATTTCTTCTTCTTTATTGTTGCGTGAGCGGAAGTAAAAAGCAAAGTTATTTACATGTGTGTGATAAGAAAAGAGAAAGGAGAAGATTAAAGAACTTAAGCCGAAAGGAATACAAGTGATTTTTGAAGAAGACTATTTTGCTAAAACTGAATGCTCTCCGTGTGAATATAACCTTGAAAGCTTATTTGAATTGTACCCAATTCCAAACATTTTTTTTGTTTTACACTCAAAAAAAGGGGCGTCAATTGAATTGCATGCATGTATTTTAATTCTGTCTGTTAGTGGTCCGAGCAATTTGTTGCCTAATTATTCAAATTTGCGCCTCGTTTGAGTAGTATCGGTTTCAGTTTTAGTTTCAGTTTCAGTATTCGGTTTTCAGCTTTGAAATTTGAAATGGGGCCAGTGGCACTAAGCCAGTAATTATTGCAAATCTAGCTTAATTAGCCAACTCAAGTTGACAGATTAGCATAGAATTTGAGTGGGTTCAGCTCTTGAACAGAACAGAATTTCGATTCTGTCTTTCTTGTCACACCGCAAAACTGTTCAGGAAGACGAATCGCACAAACAAAACAACTCATGCAAACTGTGTCAATACTTTAGTCAGTTACCTTGTCGATGAATCGTTGCCTGATAGACAGCACTAGAAAGAGATGGCTAGCAGAGGGTGTAATGTACTCGTCGGTTCGTAGGTTAGTTTAGGTTTGAACGCTAATTGGATTAGCTGCGTGCCTTTTTGAACAAATAGTAGAAAAAGTTGTTGCAATAAAATGCAAGCAATTGCAGTAAAAAATCGAACGTGCAAAGTGTTGAACGTCTTGTAACGCGTCGCTCGGCCAAAAATAATTACTAAGTGGTGCAAATATTTAAAATATATATTAAAATATCACACTAATAATATTACTCGCTGGTAATTGTAAATTAGACAGCTCGTCTATGTCTTTTTTATCAGGGATTTTTTGCTACTTGTGATTTGGTGTGTATTAGTGACTTATTCTATACCGAATGTGAAAAAACAAATCAATTCGTGTGCATTAAACAATTAGACTTATAAAAGTTGAAGAAATTTCCCCTTAGCATTAATTTCCCTGGTATATTTATGCTTATCGCATAAAAGTATGCAATAGTTTTTAGTAAATTTGTAAATTCATAGCAAAGAAACTATTGCTGCCTTTAGGCGCGCATGTAACAATAAATATTGCATACTTTTGTGCTTGGGGTTATTTCTTTTTCAACTTTTTCGTGGTCCAGCTGACAAAATGAAACCTTCAACGCGACGACGCAGTTTCAAAACGAAACAACTGCAACCCAAAGCGAACTTCTACAATCCCCTTGTACGACATCGACCCACCGCCTATGTGCGAAATGGCATTATTGGCGGCGGCAATGGCCCCGGTGCCGAAGGCCTCTATCAAATCGACGATCGCGTTTATACCACTAGTAAAATGTTTCTACGCGATGGCTACATGTATCCACGTCAGCCTGGCCAGCCAATGGACCCGCGTTTTCCACTCGAACTGCATGAGTTTCCACAGCAACTGGGTGCCACGGGGCTGCAGCTGGTCAGCACACCAAAAGTTCACATTGCTGGCGAGTATTTGGCCAGTGAACAGAATCCGACACAGGAGCAGTCTCAGGAGCAACATGCAGCTGCTAACCGTCGTGGTGTGCGTCAAGCTGCGGCCGCTGACATCAATCTGGCCAATCAGGTCTATTGGCTGGGCAAGCAGCGTTCACGTTCCCGTTCTCGCTCCCGCAGCAATAGTCTGGGCAGCAAGAGCATCACTAGTTGCATGGGCGGAGGAGGGGGAGGAGGCGGTGGCTCACAGAGTGTTAGAGAGCGCGATCGGGATCGTCCATATATACGCAATGTCGATGATTTGTTGCATGCGTTGGGCAAACGTGACGCCAGCACAGATAACCAGCACGAAACGGCATCCATTCAATCCTCAACGCAACGTCGGCGCTTTAAAAAGGTGAGTTCGGGCCAGGTGATCAATCAATCAAAAACATGCAATGGAATTTGTCAAGCCATGCAACCACATCAACATTGCAACATTTCCATTTACCTTAATTGCGTTTGCGAGTCGACTCGAGACGAGTCGAGACGAGAAAAGTTGGGAAACATTGTTGACACGCTTGCAGACACGCCGAATTTTCAATTCCTGTCCTCATCACTCATCCTACACTGAAATGTCCAGAACGCAGCCAAGCTTGCATAGCTTTCAACCCTTCTTCTTCTGGTACTTATTCTTGTGGTTCTTATTCTTATTATGTTCTTTGGTAGTATGCCCCGCGGGGCACGTCTGCGCAAAAATTAAAATTAATGATGTTCAAAATGTTGGCTTAAGGCTCACATAAAGCAAATGGAAGTAAATAAAAATATTCTAGTTGTTGATAATATTAAGACTAAAACATACGCTATAAAATCACAATTAACGATTAAAGTTTTGTATTACATTAAATCAAATGATCGGTTATCGACTTAATAGTATGATATAAACAAGGATAACAAACAAGTTGTCGCTTTAAGCTACCCTTTTTCCCCAATTTAAATGAGCTTAGGGTATCAAAAGAGAATAGAATAAAAGTAAAGCCACAAGGCTGGAACAGTAGCAGCTTATTTGGCGTTGACTGCAGCAAAGCACACCTGCCAGCTAAAATCCTTTCAAGCCTATCTGGGCCTGGCTATCTGTGGTTCCTTTGTGACGGCTTGCATTGCGGTTTCCATCAGCTGCCAAAAAAAAATCATTGCTAGTCCTCTTTTTTCTTTTTGGGTATTTATTTATGCAGACAGAGGAGCTTTGCTTCGTTTCGCTTCAATCAGCTATCCATTTGGTTAGTGGAATGACTTTGAAATATTCCGTGTTCGTTGTTTTTGATGTTTTTGGTTGGTTTGTCATTAAACCTAAAAACAGTTTTTAGTTTTATTTTGCATCATTTTTTATATGTACGCTGTGGGTAAAATTTATGTGCTTCTGTTTCAGTTTCTGTAAAGTATTTAAGTTTGAGAAATTGGTTTTCTTGATTGTTTTGGTTTTTTTTTTTGCAGTTACAGTGGAGTAAGCTTTGGTGTTTTTATCTTCAAAAATATTTTGTATTAACTGTAACATACATTAAAGTTAATTGTATAGGTCTAAATAGTATAGATTGTATCTTATCAATCGTATTTCTATCTGTATTCGATTCGCAGCACTGTGCGCAATGACTCAACTTCCGTTGTATAAAATTCCATTTTAGAGTTATGCTCGAATCAACTTGAAATCAAATAAATGAAAACGAATAAAGAAAACATACTAACTCATTCAATTCAGTTCTATTTGAGAAGGCAGTCAGGCAAGTGGGGCTGCCTTTAAGGCTGGGGTTTTGAATTCAATGTTGTAAACCCTTGAAATACGAGCAATGTGTTGGAATTTAAGCCAACATGTGAAATGAATTTCTTGGCAGCACGCAAAACGCAACCCATAGATAAAATGTCTGCTTAGTTGAAGACAGAGACACGGCGACACTTTATCCACTTTATGCAAAGCAGACAATGCAGTTTGCATTTGCCGCTTGCCGTCCAGCTGTGGGTCCATTGGGATAGTGGCAGCTTGTAGTGTGGCAAGTGCCAAGAGGCAGCTCACTGCAGTTGGTCGTAAATTGAATAAGCACGCAGTATGCACTGCTTCCTCCTCCTCCTTTTTTGCGCAGTTGGCATGTGTTATGGCATTTTGTTAGGGCGAAAGAAGAAAGTTGTTAACAACGGCGACGTTTTTTTTCATTTTGAAGCGTTTTCAATTTGTTTTCTTGTTGTTTTTGGCATGCAGTCACGTGCCAACATAAAATCTGCAATGCACTCTTTCTGTATCTTGAGATACAAAATATAAGTTTGTTTTTTTCGTTTTTTTCGTTGAGATTTTTGCAGTAATTTATTGTGAATGCTGTGCAGGAAATTCCAGTTTTTTTCTTTTTGGTTTTTGTAGATCAATCAACGAAATCAAATATGCTGCCACATAATTGGAATGTCGGATCGGATCGGTGAATGGAAGTCAAAGTAAACGTTGTAAAGATTGATGCGAAGATACATTCGAAAAAATAAAGGAAGATTGAAGTGAAAAAGGAAACACAATAAATGGTCTTATCCTTTTCTTGTTTCAAGTATAAAAAGACACTAAAAAAAATGTATAGAACAACCGTTGAATGGTCAACAATTGTGGTCGTAAAGTTTTATGGCCATGCCTATGTTCGTGTACAAATCAAATTACCCAATGTGGCTCAAAGACCCAAAACTTGTGTGCTAATGACCAGCAGCAAGCCAACCACTCAGTCAGTCAGCCAGCTGGTTTTGTCTGTGTCAGACTGTTAAAGAAAAAAAAAACCTAACAACATTTAGACAATAATTGTGTCAGAAACCAAATTGCCGCCAGTTTGAAATGTTGCACGTGCTTCGTGTTGTTGTTGTTGTTGTTGTTGCTGTTGCATTCAGTCATAAACAATTTGAAAGATAAAAACAATTGTGTGTACAAAAATAATGCATTAGGGTTTTTAAAGCAATTGCATTGGTCGTAAACTAGCACAAAGATAAGAAACTCATTGTTAAGCTATTTATAGCTAATGTACTTCTTAATGGCATATAATCCAAATAGAGCCAAGTTTAGATTATGTTGTGATAGTTTTTAATTAAAAACTCAACAACGAAACTGCAAACAAATAACCTGGGTTGATAGTAAAACCATTGACCAGCAAACTCAACGGAAAGCAGCCAAGAACTTTTGTATTCTTGTTTAATATATTTTTCCATTCTGTCTACTCATGCTCTGGAGCAGGCTATCAGCATTCAGCAGCCTGAGGCATTCGAAATGTCTTAACAATAATGCAGACAGCTGCTCTTGGGCTAGGCCAAGTCTGTGTACAAGCCGTTTAAATAGTTTGAAGACACGACTTTGCTGTGTTAGGAAACGAATGCAATAAAAAATTAAGCCTTAAAGCTTCATCTTTATGCGCCGTATTTGTATATTCTTGGCTTATAGAACATATATAAAAACAATTCTTGATGAAAGGCTCAATTGAGCAATTGTAAATGGCCAAGATTGTTGTTGTCGTGGCGTGTTGGCCCATAGCAAATTCAATTGCAATAGGTTGTAGTGACAGCCGCCACCGCCGCACTCAATCGTTGACCACTTAACGCCCTTGTGACCGACCACTTGACCAATAGCAAAAACCTGACTCATGCCAATGCAAAGGCATTGCACAGTTTTGTGCTCAGTTAGTAGTAGTAGTAGTAGTTGGCTCATTGGAAATGCATGGCAGCAGGCAACAAAGGGAGCCACATTCCTATAAATACCACTTCACACTGCCTGACTTGGTTGCAAGTTTTTCTTTTATCTTTGATTGCAAACTTGAACACGCCACAAAAACTTACACACACACAGAGACACGAGCGTAGCAACAACAAACACTCCTTTAACTCCTGCTAAAAGGAGCAACAGAGAAGTTTGAAAATTTTGTTTTAATACAAATCACAAACCCGTTGCCAGTGCTGCCCATTTGTGTTGCCTTTTTGTCGCTTTGTCGCTTTGTCGCTCAACTTAACTCTACAAAAGAAATATTTATATACTTGAAACTTACAGTGAGTGTGTGTGTGTGTGTGTGTGAGGATATGTGCTTGTATGTTTGCATGTTGAGTCAAGCGCCAAACCGGGTCTGTGTCGCCCCATGTTTCAAAAAGTTGCCCGGCAACATTTTTGCCAGCAGCAGCAGAAGCAGCGTGCGCATGTTGCCAGCAACAAGTTTTGTCGTCTACCTGACACTCTGTCTGTGTGTGTGTGTGTGTGTGTTTGTTTGTGTTTGGTGCGCGCTGCTTACCTGCCTCTGTGTTAGTGTATGCGTTGGGCATTTTTGAGCATATTTTACGTTTTTCACGTACGTCGGCGGCTTTTGCTTTCTTGAGCGCTCGGCGTCCATTTCAAAAGTCGACAACGTTTGCTAGCGAATGGACGGGATTAACGGATGAATTTCGCTACAGCTACCGCTGCCTTCGCTTCAATTCGGTTCATTTCATTTCGTTTTAGTTTAGTTCTGTGTTGTTGTTGCTTTTTTCTGCTGTTTGGTCTTAGATCTAGTCGTGCGCTTTGATTTTTTCGCTGCACTTTAACGGCGCCTGTACTTTTTGCATTCGCGATTTGGCTTTATACTTTGTTATACGAACGTGCCCCGTTAGCTGTTGTTGTCGCGTTTTATTGTGTGTTTTGTATTCGTGTCCAAATTGTTTGTCACGCGCGAGTCTCGCGACTTTTTTGTCGTCACAAAAACGCCGCAAGCAATTTATTCAAAAGTTGATCGAAAAAAAGTGCTGTGCAACAAAATTATAATCATCAATAAAGAAATGTGCAGAAATTGTTTAACTAATTAACCAAGAAATACTGCAATAAGTTTTGTGACACGCACACAGATAATTGCGACAAAATTATCAAAAAAAAAATAAAAAAATTATTTATGCGCATGCGCAACGCCTGCATATAGTTTTGTGCCACACAATGTTGCTGCAACAGCGACACTAAGAAAAAAAATAAAAAAAACCACCCAAGTCAGCAACAAACAACCTCTTTCACATATTATTTTCGGCTGTTGCTCTTAACATGGATATCGTCGGTGCAGCAACAGGCAATCAGCACGTTCTGCCAAACAATCATTATCGCCATGAATCATTGCTGCAACAGGTAAATACGTTAATTATATATGCCAAAGAGAGTGTCGATTGCCGTCTCCTCTATAGAAAGCTGAGATTGAGTGATTTGAATGTAATGAACCCACACAAATGGCAAACAATTGCAATATTGAAAAATGAAAACGTGTTTTTTCGTTTTTGGCTTCTTATCCAAAAAAAAAGCGACTCCAATTTTGTGTTGAAAGGTCAAACGATTTGAGCTATTATTAAACTCTTCTAAAGATTTTGTACAAAAGTTCGCATTTTATTTATAAATGTTTATTTACATCATTAGCATTGGGTATAATGTTTATAGCTGCGGGGCTATTGCCTTCTATTCTTTTAAAGTTTTATTCGAGCACAGTGTTTAATTAATGAATTAAAAAATTAATTGATTAATTAAATGTGTGAATTTGCGATATTTGTGGCTTTTATTGTAACATTTAAATATTTATAATTAACATTAAGTGTATAAATAATACTGAACACTGAACTTACCACAAAACATTTAATTTCAATTTGTAGAGCCGTTTATATTTCAATGCAAGTACAAAACTCTCACCTCTTTAGTGGATCTTAAGCATTAGAAAAAGCTTATTTGGCATACTTAACTAAATACAAAAAAAAAAAAATCAACAAGTTGCAAAATAAAGAAAAAAAATAACAACATGGACACGCGTTGCATTTGAAAAATGTCAGGTTGCATTTTTGCAGCTGTTTGCATTTAAGTGAAACGCGTTAAAGCTTTTATGGTTACAGCAAAAAGCCATAAAGGTTGGCAAGAGCCAATGCAATTAAATGACAAGAAAATACAATGAATGAAAAAAATACAGCAACAAATCAAGTTGTAACTGAATGTAATGCGACAAATTGTTAAATCTGTTTTCGAGAAGCTTGCGAAGATCTCAACAAGTTTTGATATTATCCATTGATTGGCTGTTTGTGCATCTATCTGTTGATTAACCGTTATAGCCATGCGGAGCTATCAATTAAACAAGGAATTCAAAACATACACACGAACACACACAATCTAAAGCCATATGCCAAAGGTTTGATAACCCCACAAAAAAACAAAACAAAAATGGCAAAGTTTTCTTTGCTTCGCTGTGTTTTTTTCTTTTATGCCGCATTGCGTTCAAGCATCAATCACAATTTCCACTGATAACATCGTAAACAAGCACGAAAAGCCATAAAACCAATAACAACAACAACAAAAGAAGAAAAACCAGGCACTTTGGATCCGTTGCCAATTAACATAAAGTGTATAATTTAACAAATATGCTCAGCACATGAAAGTAAGCAACAAAAAAATGCCAAAATACAACAACCAGAAAACCACAAAAAAAAACAAGTAACTAAAATTATATAAAAATAAAAAGCATTGCAACTAGGCTCATGTGCAGCTGGACTGTCATTAAGTCTTTCTTTTTTTTGGCGTTATGTCTTGAGGATTTAAACACAAAGTTGCAACTGCAACTGCCACTGCATCCGTCTCTCTCTCTCTGTCTTTGTCAGCAATATGTATGTGCAAAAACGTGTGCTCATAAAATTAATGAAGTTTTGAAAGTGAAACTTTTTGGCGTTGACGTTACCCAAACGAATGGCTACTAATAATAATAACACTTGTGATCATATGCTTGACTGGGTGTATGATAAAGAAATCTCTTTTTTATGTACAACAATTACAATGAAATTTGTTCGCAAGTTGGAAAAATATTGCTTCAAATTGCTGGAAATCAATAACAAAATATTAGAAAGCACAAAATATAAATCGATTTTTAAGTCTCTTTGAAATTGTTTTTGTTTTTTTTTTGCTTTAGCCAACGAACATCAAATTCAAATTTCATTAAGCATTTTGCACAAGATTGCTAGACAAATGCCATTCTATGGGCAATTGCTTACACCTTTGCACACATAAATAAATACTAAACAGTAGAGAGAAATAATATCTAGTTTGTCCAGTACATAGACCAAAAGCTGCCTCCCCCAACCCCCAACAAGACTATTAACTTGAATAGAAACTTGACATTGCTTGACCAAACTTGACGCTATTTGATCGAGCTGGCATTCACTTTTTATCGCATTGGACCAGAGCGCCAGTCAAATGGTTAAAGACAAACAAAACACAGCTTAAATCTTAATGTCACATTTTAAACTTATCCATATTGTTCATAAATGATGTAATCTTTAATAAATGCCAAGTTTTAATTAATTAGTTTATACTTTTTTATGACTATTTTATTTAAGCCTTTATTTATAAAGACATTTTTGAGCATCTTTATGCACACACAAATATCCAACACAAGACATCCTTTCCACCGATTTCTGGCAGAGCTAAAACTAAAAAAAAAACCAACAAACAACAACTAAAAAAGTCAAATACATGCATAAAGTTAACCATAAAGAATCTCTACACATAAAGAAACTGGTTTCACATGCTACAAGCCATAAAAAGAAGGTTCGATCTGCGTCGAGGAGCAACACAGCCACCACAACAAGAATATCACACACAAACACGAGTTGTGTGTCTTAATGTCGCCCTAAAAAAAAAAACAATAAAAATAAAATAAAATACACAAATACAGAGACATGTCTCTCTTGAGTTTCACTCAAAGATAAAAGATTCGAGAGAGCAAAAAGTAGTAAAACAAAAAGAAAAAGAAACCAACTTAGTTTGAAAGAAAGAAAAAGTCTTTAGAACCAAGTCAAGTTGTTCAACTGGTTTTTCCAATGCGCAACGAATGGGTTCGGAGTCAAGAGAGTGTAGAAGATTTGTAAACCGGCCCCAGGCATTAGCTTGCCCTTTGCCCAAAACCCCTTTGGAGACTTGAATTGAGTAGCTTTATGTTGAGCACTTTAGGCAACAGATGCGGGTGTTGGGTTAAAAACAACAACAAAATCTAAATGTTTGTGTTGTGTTCGCTGCTGCTGCTCACAAGTTCGTTTAACACATTGATTTATATTGGTAATTTAACGCCATTATATTCTGCAGCTGCCTGGGCTCTTTCGCATTCGTTTCGAAAGTTATCTAACAGGCCGTGAACTGCAGCGATCAAACAACAATTGAATGCCTCACTATCCGTAGTGGAATCAAAGCACATAGGCATTATTGCATTTAGCTACGGGGCACATTGAAACCTCAAACCAGGCCCGGTCGAGCCCAACCCAATCCATGCTGGGTCTGGGCCTGGCCATGAAAGGGAGCTCGACCCCGAGCTGCCGTCGTTCCACGCGCTTAGTTTGCTTCGTTGCCATGTTAATCTTCATAATTGTTTGGCATGAAGCATGTTTGTGGAAGCCCTGGTATAGGCTGGCCGGCATGTTCGTTATTGGCATCCATTTGGGGGCGCAATGCTCGATTGAGCTGTAAAATTGTTAATTTAGCTACTGTATTGTGTTTGAGTCACGTGAGCTTAAATTGCTTCTACTTGTGTTGTGTCTACATTAATGGTTGGGTTTTGTTTTTTCTCATCATGCAATTAAGTCAATGATTTTTTATGGATTTTTGTTCTTGTCTTTGATAAAAACTTTGTGTAAAACATACAATAAACAGTGATTAAGTTTGCTTTTTGGGCATGTTAAGAGATCATTAGATTCTCTTTTGATGAGACATGATAATAATAATAAGTTAATAAGAAGATATTATTTTCTGTTTTTTCAACTTTACATATCATGAAACTTTGTATAGAATGCATATAAAATATTAAATAAAATAAATCCCTTCGAATTCTACTTTCTTTTAATCATTATTGTATGCAGTTTTGTAAATAGCAAAAATAACCTGCAACATTTAATAAACTACAGATTTCACCTTCAAATAGTGTTGAGGGAAAAACAAAGTGGTTCGACTTGTGCCAGTTCTCAGGTCGAAAGATATTAAGCCGCCATTCACAAGAGCTCACACAATAAGTATTTACTGAAAACGAGCTTATTAACAACGATTTATTAGCATTTTGAAATGGAAATCGAAATCTAAAGCGACAATCTTGATAAACTGGAACTGGAACTGGAACTACTACAACTGAAACTGAAACTGAAACCGTAATTGAGACTCAAATAGAAACTGGGCCTTGCTTAGAGCTAAAACAAAAGCCGAGAGCTTCAAGCCAGTTTACCAATTGCTGCTAAACATACAACGAGCGACAAGATACAAGATACGAAAACGTGTAAAATGCGTTCGAGAGCTGCATTTGCTTGCCGTTCATTATTATTATTATTATTATTATTATTATTTTGGTTTCTTACTTCAACTATGTCCGACAAAAATGTGGTCACCGAATGTGACGGCATTTTTTCATGTGGCTCCCGACTCGTTTGCTTACGAAACCGCCAAAAGCAGCCAACAGACAGACAGGCCAAGTGTTACTGGCACAGAAACACCACAAAACATTGCGCTTTTTGGTAGCAACAACAGCATTTTGTATGCCACTTAGATTAGGAAATGAATAGCAGCAGCAGCATTTGGAAGTTAAATACAACTATGTTTGCAGGCATATTTGGGCTATATGCGTTTGGTTTGATATGCAAATAAATGCATATATACTGCACCCAAGTTAATCAAGACGCAAATTCCATACAATTGATTCATAACATAAACAAAACAGGTTTCTGCGTACCTTTAACAAATATTCTTACGCTTTGTTGCAGTTTCAATGCGTAATACTTTGCGTTCACATCAAATCAACCAGAACCATCTGAACATTCCAAAGTTCTCTCAACTCTTCTTTTTTTTTGTTGTACTTGGCTCACGTTTATTGCCACATTTAACACCTGTCTAGCGTATTTGTGTTACTTTGTGGTTTTAGCTTCTTTTTTTTTATTATTATTACTTATTTTCATTTATTGAATGCGCCCTTTGTTTTAGTAAGCGCAACAATGAATGTTTTTCAGCCTCTTGGCCATGATTCATTTTGGTATCATTTAACGCGTTTTTCTTCTTTTTTTTTGACGCCACTTGTTTAATTATAATTTTCTTGGCGTACTTTGAGTTTTTCTCCTTTATATTTTCCCGCGTATTTGTCTCTTTGTTTATTAAAATTGAATGCTATGGAATTTCACTGTTCGAATACCAATTTGTTGACAGCCTTTGTGTTAGTTGTTGGCTTGAAC
Organism: Scaptomyza caliginosa; assembly: GCA_035044725.1. Classification (NCBI taxonomy): domain Eukaryota; kingdom Metazoa; phylum Arthropoda; class Insecta; order Diptera; family Drosophilidae; genus Scaptomyza; species Scaptomyza caliginosa. Next base: position 121,635 of record JAWNNR010000460.1, read on the forward strand.
AAAAGAAAAATCAATTATTAAATTTCATTTTCTATAGCCAAAAGAATAACAATCAATTCAACCATTGTTACAACTATTTTACAAAGTCATTAACCAGCAAAAACTCTTCACAATTAACTTGTTACATTGAAGAGTTCCAAAGAAAGTTGAAAAGCGAAAGTATTTAGCTTGGTTTTGATATAAATTCTGGTTGTAATTATTTTTAATTATGTTTTATTTAAGGTTTTTACATATATATTAATGGTTTTAACATTGTATGCAAATGTTTTTTTTATCTCATTTTTTATGAATATTGTGTTAAACATTTTTTTAAAGCATTAAATAAATTCAGATTTAGCAACTTTACTTTAACTTTAATCTGTTTTCTCTGTTGTATAATAATTTAATTTTTGTATCCAGTTCAATTACTCGCCTCATAAACCATGGTTAATTAGAAGCGATTATTTTGCCATCGCATCATTGGATAATCTTGTTGTTCACACCTTGAAATTATGTGAAAAACAATTTAATGTAACTTGGCGTGGGTATTTTGACGCCTTCGATCATTTTCTGTGACACACTTTTCCACACAAATGTCAAAGTTAAATTTGTTGATGCTTAAAGTATTTTCCAAGCCACCAAACATTAAACTTTGTATGCATTTAATGTGTATATTATGGAAATCAATAGTCAATTGACAGTCAAAAGGTATAAAGAAGTTATCCAAACCTTTGACAACCTTTCACTCTCTCATGTGAAAGTTTTGGTATGGCTGGTATGGCGGGGAACCAATTTAATCCAAGAACCCAAAAACAAAACAAAGCTTAAGAAGCTAACAAGCAATTTTATATGCAAATCAAACCAACTCTGAATAAAACATTAGCCAGTCATCTGGCAATTTGGAAAGAGATTCGTTGCGCTCATTCTACGAATTCTGAATTTATGTTCCCTTACTTTATTTTCGCTCTTTTTTATTTTCGCATACTAATTGCGACGCTTGCGTATTTTTATTCGATTTTACACATGAGCTTATGTTGATTTCGCGCTCTGACCCTCTTGTGGAGCAGCTAGACATATATGTATATTTGAATACAATGATTGAATGCTAAAATTCGTTATTTTATGAATCATCAGCATCAGGCGTTTATACGAAAAAAAAAATAAACCTGACATTCAACAATGTGCTTGTAAAGCTAAAGCAAAAATGCTTTTGTTATTTTTTTTTATTGCTATTATTATTATTATGAAGTTTTTTTGTTGTTGCTTTTTTATGAATTAATTACATTTTGATATGGCATAGCGCGACCGGATTCTTTACCATGCTATTTATAAGCTGTGGAATTTTAGCATTAATGTTTATTATGATTACTTTGTATATGTAAGCCATAATAATGTAATTATTTAATTTTGTTTCTCTTTCGTTTCGTTGCAGGTGAGTTAAACGTTTCATTATACACAAACAAATCGCATGCCCCTGAGGCATATTCGTGAGTATGAAATCTTCATTCGAGCTAACCAATCTAATTGGCCTGGCCATCGCTTGGACATCCAGCCCAATTAAGGGCCATAATAGCTCAATAGCCAGCGTTGAGTGCTCAACAGGCAGAGTTGCTGACAAAACTGATAACCTGCCCCAGCAGACATCTCAACTAGGGCTTCACAAATATATACAAAGTGTAACTAAAGTTGAGCTCACACTTGGTTTCATTGTTTTTTATTACATTTTCCACTCGAATGGATGGCAACTTTTATGTTTATGTACTGTCGATACAATATATGTTAGAATGCATTGAAGCGTCAAGCGCAATAACAAGTCTTTCGCTGTTTCTATATCTAATCACATTATTAAACTTCAGAACGCCTTGGGCAAGGCACAAGCTAGCCAAATTGCAACTTGCATAGTTGTTCAAATATTTGCGTTGAAAATTGTTCTCAAGTGAAATCAGTTATTTGTTTTGCACAAGTTATGCAAATTGCTTTCAAATCGATGTGTGGGCTTTTAATAGAGACTGGCGTTTAAGTTGTTGTCGTTGTCACATAGTTTGCATCCAAACAAATGGCATATCCTATGCATTCGCTTTTGTAATAAAAATATTGATCAAGTGGCACAGTAAAGATAATCGTTAACCGTGGGTTTCTCTAATGCTCTTAACCATTTTATGCCACAGACTTGCCTCTCAATATAATTAAGTGTTCAATCAATGCAAGGTCTATTAATGAAATTATTCTTGTAATTATTAGCATTAAATTAAATGGAATTAATAACCTAGATAAGAGCTTGAACGCAGAAAATTATTGGTAGAATAATGTTGTTATTGAGAAGAAGTTGTTTGAATCTTATTTTTAATCCTTCGTTTTCCTTAAAAATGTATCGTAACAAAAATTTAATAGCATACTTTTAAGGCTATTTTAAAATCGTGCATATATTTGCGTAAGGATATTGTTAATATTCCAATAGTTAATGAAACTTAACTATACTTCTTCTTAGCCTGAAACAATGCTTGTCAAAGAATGATTTAACTTTGTGCCACTTTCTAAGGGCAGCCAACGAACTATGAGAAACAAAGCAATGCAGTGATTAGAATGAAAACAAACCAAGAAATAAAAAATAAAAAAACAACAATGATTTTAATACAGACACGTACGTATTTCTTTGCACTTCAGAAGAAGGCCCGCTTGTCAGTTTGCTCCCTTTTCGTTTGCTTTAGAAGATTACACACTCATTTCAAAATGTTTACTTTTGCATACGAGTGTGCACTAGAAACGTGTTCCGTATCCCGTTTCCTGTTTACATAGAACCAGGCTTGTTTCCTTTTCTAAGAAAAAAAAAGAAGATAGAATATTCAGAGTAGGACTTGTTTGCTTGGGTCTAAGGATGGGAGCATTGGGTGTGTGTGTGTGGGTGTGTTTGTGTATTGCATAATACGGCGTGACAAGTGAAAGGATTCGTGTTTCTATGTGTTTGTGAACACTTGTGAGTTTTTTTCATCTTGCCTGCCAACATTCATGTAAAGGAGCTCAAATGGCTGTGAAAGTTATTGACATAGCTTCAAAAGTTGCTGAAAAGTATAAATAAACCAAATAATTTGCTTGTCATAAAATGAACTTAAAATTGTGATTTAATACAAATGACATTTAAAAATAATAGTGGGAATGAAGAAACTAAATCAATAACATTCTTTTCAGCTATTCTACTTCTAATAACATTTTGATTACTCATTTGCTTTTAAGTACTTAAAGGCTGCACAATCTTTGCCCATCTCTCTAATCCTACACAAAGCCGCATAGACCTTAAAGAATGATAAGTTGAAAACAAGATCATTAGATACCTACTCTCTCCCTACTTTAAGGTCAATTCTCTTCTCGCACTTTATGCGTCTATTGCGCCCTCTCTTTCTGTGCTTCAGATATGAAACTGCGTAGATACATAAATATCACAGCAAGTAGTTTTTGAAGATACATACATAAGTACTTAAGGTTACTTTTCATTCCCTTTGTGCCGCTTGCACGCATGCGCACCATAACTCAAACACATGAAAACCGACTTCTATTTTCACTCGACTGCACTTGGAAATGTGACCCCTCGAGTGTGGGCCTCTTAGACGCATGCCTCAGTGCCTATGTGTTGTTCGGTTTGTGTGTGTATCTAGCTTTTTGCCTAATTTGTATAAAAAATCTAGAAATCTAGAGTTTTGTAGTTCAAGCACGTACCACGCACGAAAAAATAAGAAAACACTCGACACAAAAATGGGCATAGAAATTCTGTATTTTGAATGCCAACAAATGACCAAAGAGTTGTCGACCTACTCCAACTGCCAAATAAAATGTACTCATTTCGACTTCATTTGTCTGTTAAAGCCAGCCTCGATTTATGCCAGGACCCTTTTACAGGCCCATGGCCCACAACATTAACACGTCGCGACGGCATAAAACTCGTTAAATGGTCTACCCAAATGGGACCTGCTGCGGCAGCCACTCAGACGCATCATTTGGCAGCATTATGGCAGCGTGCAACATTGTAGCACTTGCCACGCCCCGAACCAAAAGGACGTGACCATCGACGACAATATGCAAATGCGTTTATTGAAATGTTCTATCAAAATGGACGCTATTCCCCAAACGACAATTTAGCCCCAATAGCTTTCAATAGCATCCTTCCTTTCGACTTGTTAATCGCCACAGACAACTCGTCTCGTCTCGTATGTCATACGTGAACATATCATCCCTGTGCCGGAACCTGTTGTCAACATGCCCATCCATAGTTGTTGCTGCCAATCAAAAAGGCATCCTTCGTGTGCAACTAGAGTTGTGTATCCTTGTGTTGCTGCCAACAAAAGCAGGCACACGTGAAAACTTTTAGATACCCAAAGCCTGACTTGCATGCAAATGTCTAAGCATTAGGGTGATCTATTCGCTTTAAAACTATCAAAATTCTTACTTATTGAATACACGTTTTGAGTAACATTAAACTTCTTAAATTGAAGGGATATTCAATTCATGTTTTATTATTTCTTCACTTTTTTCCTAAAACAAACTTAAGAAATAAATATAAATTTCTAAAAGTTTAAATTCTCTTTTACTACAACTTTTTCTACAACACAAGTACAAAAATGCTTTAAAGTTCAAAGCTTTATATTAATTGAAAATTATGGGCATACGTAAACTACTGAACCACCCTACTGTTTGTTCCTGCATACAAATTTATGCATACAGCTAAGTACAACAAATACATACACACATAAAGTGTTATACACGTGTTTGTGAATATATTAGCATTTTATAAAAACACGTATTATGCAGCGTTGTAAACAATCAGGATTCACATAAAAGTTGTTTTCTTTTTGCACTTTGACAATAAATAAATATGAAAATGAACTAAAATCAACACGTAACAATTTTTACATACTCTGTGATTAAAGGGAAATGGATTTTATTGGTTATTTAATAAAGAATCTCAATCTATTTGCAGCTTAAAAGTAAATAATGAGATTTTAATGGTTATTAACATTATTTTCTTACATTAATCATTTTGCCATAAAATTTATTATCTTTGAAACCAAAAAAAATTGGACTATCAGCAGAGTTTTTAACAGCATTTAAATTGCAATTTTCAATTCAAAGTAAAAACTTTTTGTTCCACACAGTTTGATAGTTGAAAATACCCCCATGTACAAACAGAAAACCGAGAAAACTTACATTTACACAAACAAAATGTTAACGCTTGATTGCATTTCGTTGTTATTGTTATTGTTCTTGTTGTAGTTGCAAGCAGTCAAGTCAATTGTTTATCAATTGGTCTGCATGGCAACAACAACAACAACAACAGCAACCACTTCTTTTCCCTAGTGGCTTTTGGCGGGGTACTTTTAAATGGTGTGGAACGCGTTGCACAGATTATAATCCACTATTGTGCCTGTCTAGACATGCTCATGTCTTTGCCAGCTAGCTACCTGCTTAGGGTAGACACCAGGGTTGCCCCTAGGGCTGAAAGACCATTTTCTCGATTGTTGCTGTTGCAGCTCTACCTGAGGCAACGTCTCCTTGAAAATGTCTGGGAAATGTGTACAGCACCCAAAAATTAAAGAAAGAGAGAGAGAGAGAGTGAAACACAGATTAAAAAACATTAGAATGTTGATAAATTGCATTGCGCCTACAAAGAGCAAGAACGAAACACGAAAAAAGGTTAAACCCCAACAGGAGGTGTTGAGCAAATTAAAGAGATCATTTAAAATGTTTTTAGCTGGAGTATGATTAGATATTCCATGCAGGAATTGACCTCACACATTTTTGAACTCACTAAGATAACATTAACGAATACTCTTTAAAAAAGACCACAAGGAAAATTACTTCAAAATGGAAAGCATTTTAGGGTAACTCAGTAGTTATTTGGTTAGTCAATAAATCGACCAGCATATTCAATTCAATATCCATTAATGCAATTCAATTCAATACACATAACTTGAACAATATTTGTCTATTGTTTTTGTGCCAGAGTATTTGTGTGTTTTGGTATCTGAGCATTGTTTTGTTATTTGGCACGAAAACAAACCCCCTTCCCCCCCTTCAAAAGAATCCACGAATGAACTTCTACTTTATAGAAATTCCAGTCTGTCTATGTTGTCAGAGTTTAAGCTGTATTGTTGGCATAATACATACTAGCTTTAGTTGTTGGTGTTGGAGTCGTTTACATTTAACATAAAAACGGTTCGACAACTGTGATGGAGTAGCTCCATTTAGGAGTGGCAACTGCCTTCACGATTTGCTTTTTCATTTTGCATAAATATACATAAGTATGTATGTGTGTATGTATGTATGTATGCGCGTTTGTCAGTTGCAGTCGCGTCGAGTCTTCGTTGAGTTGCTGTCAACGAGAATCTCCATTGACGGCAATGCAGATGATGATGACGATGATGATAATGATGATGAGGCCAAAGTATGCCATGTAAATGAATATCTGTGCAAATACATATACGGACATATTCACACCATGACACAATCTTAAAGCATTGTCTTTAATTCATGAAAGTTTGTTGTTTTTTTTGCATAGTAAGCATAATTTTCTTTGAAGGTTTAGAATTTAATTCATGGAATTTGTCGCTGCTTACTTCACAAACACCAAACACACAGTGAAAGATACATTGTTGTACGAAGCTACAGATACACTTTGCAATTGCAATTGCTTCAATATAATCTGTGTGTTGTGTTTTGTAATGGAGATCTTTGTCTGTTTGTCACTTAAAATCGTTTAATAAGCACTTACTTGATTGAATTAATGTGTCAAGTTGCTGTTGCCATTGTTCGCCTGATCCGGGCTTGGAGCGATAATTGAATTGAAGTTGCCATTTAATGCGCCTCAAGTTGTGAACTTTTCAACTTTTGATGCTTCAAGTGCAAGCTTGCAGCAAGCAATGCAATATGTAAAATCACAGAAAATGGCTTTTCTTCATTCGTGGCATTGTTGTATTGAAGTATTCAAAGAGTTTAATGCATTCTATACTATTATAAACTTATTTCTATCTGTACATGAGAAATTCTTTATTACAATCACGTAGCATTCAGGTTTGAAATCGTATCTTGCATAAATTCATTGATCTTTATTACACTTTATGATGAAATTCTTCACTTCATCTCCGTTTCTTCGTTATCCAAAGAGGAAGCATGATTAAAGCATAAGGAACTCTCAAATGAGAATGAGTATTTGAAACTAATAGTTAAATAGGTTCCACAACAGTGTGGATATGGGTCCCAACGACAACCGTCATGCAAACAATTTGTAAATCTTTTTCATGCACAGTTTTATCAAATATTGCTGTTTGCTTTTGACAGTTTGTTTACATTTTTGTCTTCGCTGCCGCTTTTTTCAGTCTTAATGAAACGAACGCGAGCCCATACCATACACAATAGCATCCACAATCGCACACACACACACATACAACTACAACTACAACGAACTACAGATAGGGCAACAGCAACTTCACATAAGCAGCTACTGCACACTGCCTTGCTTTGCGCTCGCTCTCTAGATTTGCTCGTTTACTTTGTCGTTTGGTCGCTGTTTCTGTCGCTGTCGCTGCCGCTGCCTGCTTGACTGGCTTGCCTGCTTGTGTGCCTTTATTCGCTTGTTTGTTTTGTGCTGTGCCTTCGTCTCAGTCGGCGTCGTCGTTTGGTTCGTTTTCGCTCTCCGGTTTTTCGTTGGATCTTGTGACTGCTGTGTGTGGACGCCATCCACAATTGTAAAATAGTTTCAAAGCGTGTTTCAAGCCGTCAACGTCAACAGTTGCCGCGAGCGGACTGCGACGGCGCAAGCGATACACGACGCAAAGTATCTTAAGTTCGATACTCGCACGAATTACAACTACAACTTCATTCACTGTGTGTGTTTTTCAAATGTAAAATGTTAATTAGTTGGCCAGCTGCCCAAATAGCAGCACTCCCAACAATTCAACAATTGCACAATTGCAATACTAATCGAAAGCTAACGCTCAACTAATGATTAGTCACTAGTTTAGTGCAGCGAATGTGTCCAGTGAAGCGCAGCTGCAAGGCGGCGCGCAAGCATTTCACTTTCGGTGCATCCAACAGATACTTTCGTGTACATTTGCGCTCCAAATCTGCAGCTGGTCGGTCATTGGCTTTTTGTGCTTGACTCGTTTATTTCCCTCCCTCCCCCACCCTCATACCTTTAGAAGACAATGCAATTGCTTTCATCGAAATGCGATCAGTTTGTACTGGCATAGATAGATACAATAGATTCGGTTAAAAGTATCTGTAAGTGCGTGTGCCAAGCAATTAGCATGTAAATTTGTGAGTGTAAATGTGCGTGTGTTAATTAAAGTCACTTTGGCTAGCCACACAATCCAAAACATCAAAACACCCTTAAATACCTTAAAATGAAATAACAACAACAACACGTTTGGTATTCGTGTGCTACCGGATGACGCGTTTTGAGATATTCGCCATAAAATATATATATATGCAAAAACAAACAAAAAAATTATGCAAATCTGAATTCCACGTCGCCGGTCTCTGCCATATGCTGCTTAAGAAAAGCAAAAAAAAAACAATTCCTTAATAAATTTAGCTTTTCGTTTGTAGCTGCAGCTAGTTTGAAGTTTATTTATAAATCATTAGCTCAGCGACAAAATGCAATCAATTATACAAATCAATCTTTTGTACTTCGTACCTGTACTTCATGTTAATAACAATTGAAAGTGACATCAGCTACAGCTTCAATTTCAATTTGAATTCAAAATTCGATTGCTGTTGGTGTTTTTTATCTTTTTATATTTGTATCTCGTTAATTTATTGAATATATATTATTTGTTTGTGGTTTCTCTTCATATCTTCAAGTGCCTAATTGCGTGTATTTATATCTGGGTTTATATATCGTTATATCGTTGAATAATCAAGTGAAGCACAAGTGTTAAAAGTTTCATAAATATGTCATACAATTGAATTAAATGCTAAAGTTAATTACTTTGACTGGGCTCAAAGTGCGTATGAAGAACATTTTCATTTTTACCAAAAACCTCATCAAACAACAACGACAACAACAATGAAATTTCCGGATTATGTGCCAAACAACATGTTGGTAAGCAACTACAACTATAACTACAACAACAACAAGTGTTTAAGACCAAACCTTGCCAGCGATGTTTCTTTTCTTATAATTATAGTGGTTAGGCAGCGTTAAATGCTCTATAAATCAAGGTGTTGCGACTTTAAATTATGAATAAATCCATTGCTTTGACCAGATAAACCATCTTTTAAGCGCTAGACAATATTTATACGAAGGTTAAGTTACACAAACACAAAACAAAAACGGACGCTTGGAATTTGTTAAAATGCTTTAAATTTGTAGTGGAAACCCCTTCCAGAAACAACAAAATTGTATGGGAAGCTAAAAAGTGGCTTAAATTTATTTACTTAGAAGCCAACGAGGTGATGTGAACTTGAATTTAAGATTCTAATCTCTGTTTACTTTACTTTGTATAATAAAGTTGATAGATCTGGAAGTGTTTGAAAGAGCTTAACTAATAACCATTTTCATTCTACTTACTTGTGACTTACCTTCTTGTAGTTGTCTCATTAGAGATATGTTTTTACTCATCAAGCATGACACATTTGAATAATAAATTACATTCAAAATACTTGTCAGTGCACCTCCAAAATCTGCTGCAAATACAAACTGAAAGTATGATCTTTTTTTATTGCCTGTCTGCCACATCCTCACTCTCCCCCCGTTTGGCTCATGGGTTTATGCCACGCACGCATTCATTTTGGAGCACATCATTAAACTTCAGGCTAATTTCACTTGCAATTAAGTTGATTATAATTTTATCGCCCCCCGCCTCACCTCCGCTTGTAGCATATATAACTCGGTCACCATATGTTGTACTACCTGCCACATACAATAAACAAAAATTGAAAAGGTAAATCTCTTTTGCCTTTGTTTTGTTGCTTATTAGCCAAGCGAAGCATAACTTTTGAATGCCAAGACAGACACATGAAAAGCAGCTAAAAACAAAACAAAAAAACAAATGTGTCTTATGCTAATTTTAGGATGAGACTTCGTTATAAGGGGGAATTGCATTTTATTTCTACACCTGCAAGTTGCTGCCAACAAATGGAATATATATAAACATAAATATTTATAACTTTTGCATGCGCCCACGCAACTGAGCCCAACCGAATGTTGTTGTGTTTTTTGTTTTTTTCTAACGTTAAAGTTGCTTAGTTTTAGTTTTTATATTTATATATAGTTTTGTTCATTTAGGCACACGTTGCGCACAGCCCACGTGAAGTTTTTAATTTATTTTTTTGGCTGTGGCTTTTCGGTTAGTTTCTTGGCAACTTTGTTAGCTGCAAATGGTTTCGAAATTGGATGCGTCTTGGCTATACTCGTAACGCTATTTATTTCTTATTGGCGCCCACCTTTTGAAATTTGTGCATGGCTTTCGCTTAATGCATAATGAGGGATTGGCACTCTGACTGACTGAGACTTGGACTCGTAGTTGGAAATTGAATGCAGTGAATCACAGCATTGAGGCAACAACAACGGGCAACAACTGTATGGGATTTAGTTTTAATTGATTTATTTTCGTATTATTGGCTTCGAGTTGCGATTGAGATCTAACTCCGAACGAATAACTTTCTGATGGATTCCAGCGTTCAGCTTTGCATAACGAATCGACCAAAAGGATGCCACCCGCTGCGAGTGTAAATGGACTTTGAACAATTTTCGAGTTGTAAAGCACCAAATCAATTAATTCCCCTTGACAGGTGGTTGTAATGTGTATTATAAACTACTTACGAGCTAAAACGAGTGCTGCATGAGTGAATTTTTTTTTTTTTTTTTTTGTACAAACACAATCAAATTAGAAAGTCGAGAACTGTGTCCAATAGTTAGTTAATTATAGCATTTGTAAATTTTAATAGCTATGGGGAAATCATGTTTATTATACATTTTCCTGTTTTCTCCTTGCAATAAAAATTAAATATAAAGAAAATCAAAGTTTTTAATAAATAATCTATCCTATCCAGAAAGAGTTTTTTTTCAGTCATAACAACTTCTAGGGTGTAAGAATCTTTATTTAAGCTTCGAGTTGCAGTTTGGCGCATAGTGTGTACCCTTTTAGCCATTTGTATATTGACCATAAAACTCTGTTGAACATTAAATTGTATGATTTATCTATTGGTTTTAAGGTTCGTGCTGCAGTTAAGCATGTGTCTGTTATTATGTGCATGTAACTAGTAAAACGGAAGTCACATTTGTGAACTTCCGTCACGTAAACATATATAGTTAGTCGCATCGCTGGGCGCCCATCCTTAACCAATTTCAATTAAAATATATTGAAATAAATTGAAGAAATAAGCAGGGAGCGAAAGAGAGTGATAGGACTGAGAGACTGACTGCATTCATACATACTTTTTTTATTATTATTATTATTATGATTACATTATACCTTAACAATGGCCTAATGTCTAACATTGTCTTTGTCTATATGTTGTTTGCAGGGCGATCGCACCACATGGGAATATCACACAGTTTCGGTGACTCGAGTGCCGGGCTATGGGTTTGGCATTGCCGTTTCCGGTGGACGTGATAATCCCCATTTTGCCAACGGGGATCCCTCGATTGCAGTTAGCGATGTTCTCAAAGGTGGACCAGCCGAGGATCGTTTGCAGTAAGTACATCAAATAGTAATTTCCATAGTTAAACATACAACCTAGACCCTCTTAAAAACCCAAATGACTTGGCATATATTGCATTCGAGCAATTACCATCTGCGGATAATTACATATATATATAGATTGTATGATTCTGATGTGTCAGCTGTTGTCGCTGTCGCTGTCGCAGGGCAGGAAATTAATTGTTGTCTTTGAAATGTTTAACATGCGGTTTTTTTGGCCTCTTAATGTTCCCCCGATATGATGATGCGCTAATTATTTCTCTTTCGTCTCGAAGCTTAAGTCGTTTTTAGCCATTGTTTTGCATAAACAGTTAAAGGCAAACTTTACATTTCTCATGTAGTGTGGAGTTCTTATGTAAATTGGTTACAGCTCAAGCTTTAAAGTACCCTTTATTAATTTCAATGCTTTCTTACACCCTTTACTTCTTTAGATTTCTTTCTTGCAAATCTATTAGTTAAAAGCGAAGAATACTTCAATTTTAATACATATTCTAACTCATATAATATGCTTAGCACGCTGTATCCGCTTGAGTTCATAAGTCTAACAATTGACAGAGCTTCGCATCTGACATCGTTAATCTTGCGCTTAGAAATTTAAATAAAACCCAAAAAATTATGTAGACAAAGTCCATGCTTCAAAACTTCAGATCACGTACCTTCAAATAATTAAACCAAAGCCGCAACTACATATATATATATTTTTTTTGTTTTGGGAGCTAGGGCTTGTCTGTCTACCTCGATAGATATATATGTGTGTGTGTGTTGCTTGTTGATAATAAAAATTCCAAAGCGTTTTTCAATAGACGCAAAGCGGGCAGAGCAAAGAAGAGTAGAGTAGAGCATACATTCATGCTTGTGTGATTAAAAACTTGTCATAATCTTTTTTCTAAAGAAACTATTTACCCAGCAGCAGCAGCAGCCGCAGCGGCAGCAGCCGACAACGACATAGTGAATTTATCTACCTGTACCTATACCTGTGTCTCTTACACTGCCAGCTGCAATTGAAAAGATGCAAAATCCCAAGAATATAGCTAAAGATAACTATCTGTGTGTGTGTGTGTACGGCGGCGACAAGTGTAAATTAGCTGCACACAAAAAGGCCGCAAGAGTCGGCTTTAGCCGGCCGGTTGGCTCAAACCATGTGTGATGTGACTCTGGCTGTTAAAGCAAAAGTTTCACTGTTATTTCAGCTGGAATGTTTGCCACATAACTGCGCTCTACTTCAACATTTTCTGCTGCCTCTACTTGATTTTTTTTGCCGCATTTTTGACCAGCTTAATTGCTAAGCTTGAGTCGGTTTGGTGAAGACTTGTCAACGGAAAGTAAAACGCGACACAGATCCTCCCAGTTATTAGACTCTATCTGTCTATCTGTCTTCATGCGCTCTTAGACATGTTAATTATGTTGAGGCAGACATGCAATTTTCATCATTATCATTATCAGTTGTCTGCACCCAGCTACAAACACACACACACACAGACACACACGCGAAAACATTTCTATCTAGGTAATATTCGTCATGTGCTATTTACTTTATTTGTAGTTTTGAGTTTTACTTTTGTTCGCGTCATCGTCTTACGTTCCGTTCCAAGAACAGTTTGTAATTGTTTGTGTGTAATGCCTCACATCCACGTTAATGGTAGGCTCAGGTATTGTTCCACAGAATCGGTACAGAAGCGGTTCAGAAGCTGCACATCTCTTTCTGTCTGTGCTCGTTTAACGCTTTGTTCTATCCAGGCATAAACTGAATCTCTGTCTGATCAAATTTGGCACAGTTTTATTAGCGTATGACTCTGATCAGTGTGTAACCTGATTTCTCTATGGCCAACAAATAACCAGATATAATAATATTCTTGCTATATGCCACACTTGACCACTTTTGCTAGCAATTAAGTCTTTTGTCGTGTCTCGAACATTTTGCTACTGTTTGGATTTCGTTAATTATAGCTGCTAGATGGAAAGACTAATGATTGGTTAAATGAACCATTCCGATTGGCTGCTTGCCACGACAAGGTCGCTACCCAAATGACCTGCATACGTTTAAATTGAAATATATCTATGTATGTTGGTTACTGTTTAAATCGGTATTAAAAACAAGTCACGACTTGGCTTAATGCAAGTCCAAAGACTCAAGACTCAACATTCATTTGTGCGATGGAAATTTGAAAAGCGCCTTTAGCTTTAATTACTAAGTGTTTAGATCCATATTAAATTATTAAGTATATATGCAAATAATGTTAACAACGATAAAGATCTTTGAAAGTTTAAAGTTACTTAAACTTATCTATTCTCCACCCATCTCTAAATTGCAGTGTTAACGATCGCATCATAACTGTTAATGGTGTCTCGCTGGAGAATGTGGAGTATGCGACTGCTGTGCAAGTGTTGCGTGATAGCGGCAATACGGTCACACTGGTTGTCAAGCGACGCGTGCCACTAAATCTAGCAGCAGCAGCCGCTGCAGCAGCATCCGCAGGCAATGTAAATCCCGCACAACATCAGCACTCACACAGCATGAGCATGAGCTCGATGGGATTGGGACTGAGCAATGGCAATGTTGGCATGGCCAATAGCCAGGCGCCCAGCGCTGCCATGTCCAGCATGAGTCAGCCGAACTCCTTGAACTCCTCGCTGGTGCAGACGACATCGGCGGGAGGCGTTGGAGCACAGCCCATTAAGGTTACACTGACAAAGGGCAGCAAGAAGGATGATTATGGCATTGTGCTCGGCTGTCGCCTGTTTGTGAAGGAGATTTCGACAAAGGCACGGGATCAGCTGACTGCAAATGGTTACTCACTGCAGGAGGGTGATGTTATCACAAGAATACACAATACAAACTGTGCGGATACGATGAGCCTCAAGGAGGCCAAGAAGATCATTGATGGCTGCAAGGAACGCTTGAATCTTGTCGCGCTGCGTGATATTACCAATCAGGCAGCTTCATCAATGAGTCAACTAAACAATTCCGGTCATCATCATCTTCATCAGCAGCAGGCAGCGGCAAATGCCAATCTTTATGCCACACATCAGGCTCAGGTCTCCAGTTGCAGCAATAACCTGGATGATACCTATTTGCCGGGTGGTGCCGCCTACTCCTCACAGAATCTCTATGTGCAGCCTCCAACACGCACCTCCAACGGACCCAGTGTCAATGGACTAAACGGACTGAGTGAGGAGAAGAGCAATCTGACGCCCCGTGGACGTTCACGTGGTCCACTTATTGATGGTGTCTCACTACAGCAACTAGATCGTCCCGTTACGCCCACCACCAATGGTGGAGGACGTGGACGTGTCGATGAGCCACCCAGACCACCACCACCCCGTGCCGCTCAAGAGGATTTCTATAGCTCACGGCGGCAGTTGTATGAGGAGCGTCAAAGTGCCGAGCCCCGTTTCATCTCATTCCAGAAGGAGGGCAGCGTTGGCATCCGTCTGACCGGAGGCAATGAGGCAGGCATCTTTGTGACTGCGGTGCAACCGGGCTCTCCAGCCTCACTGCAAGGTCTGATGCCTGGCGATAAGATACTCAAAGTGAATGACATGGATATGCATGGAGTGACTAGAGAGGAAGCTGTGCTGTTTCTGCTCAGTCTGCAGGATCGCATTGATCTAATAGTGCAGTACTGCAAGGAGGAATACGATGAGGTAGTGACCAATCAGCGTGGCGATTCCTTCCACATCAAGACACACTTCCACTGCGACAATCCCTCCAAGGGTGAGATGGCTTTCAAGGCTGGTGATGTATTCCGTGTTATCGATACGTTGCACAATGGCGTCGTTGGCTCCTGGCAGGTGCTGAAGATCGGTCGCGGACATCAGGAAATGCAACGTGGTGTCATTCCAAACAAATCTCGTGCTGAGGAACTGGCCACAGCTCAGTTTAATGCCACCAAAAAGGAAATGAATGCCAATGAATCACGCGGCAATTTCTTTAGACGTCGACGGTAAGTCATAACCTAAGGAATTTCATAATAAATCTTGCTCTGCTAACAATTCACTTTATCTTATCAAACAGCTCCACGCATCGGCGATCCAAGAGCCTTTCACGAGAGAACTGGGACGATGTCGTCTTTTCGGACAGCATATCGAAGTTTCCTGCTTATGAGCGTGTTGTTTTGCGCCATCCTGGCTTTGTGCGTCCACTGGTGCTCTTTGGTCCCGTCTCAGACCTGGCTAGGGAGAAACTTGCCAAAGATTATCCCGACAAGTACTGCACTCCACTGCAGGAAGATGATAAGGCCAGCAATGGCAATGTAAGCACCAGTGCCAGTGCCACAGCCACAGCTAGTGGAGCTGGTGGCAAATGCCGCATAGTGCGACTCTCACACATACGCGACATTATGGATCGGGGCAAGCATGCACTGTTGGACATAACGCCCAATGCAGTGGATCGCCTCAATTATGCACAATTCTATCCCATTGTCATATTCCTGAAGACAGACAGCAAGCACGTGATCAAACAACTTCGACACGGTCTGCCCAAGTCGGCGCACAAGAGCTCCAAGAAACTGTTGGAGCAGTGCCAGAAACTGGATCGTGTCTGGTCACATATCTTCAGCACACAAATTGTCCTTAACGACGAGGAATCCTGGTATCGCAAATTACGCGATTCGATCGATCTGCAGCAGAGCGGCGCTGTGTGGATGTCCGAGTCTAAGGTGAGTTTCAGTTACCACATTTTATTTCTAGATTTTTATATATTAATACTACATAAAGACATCATTTGCTGTCGTAAAATGTGTCTTGTAGTTAGTTCTAAGTCTTAAGCATCTTAAGTAGCATTCATAGTGCCAATGTCAATGTCGATGTTATCGTTGTCGTGACTCTCTCTCTCTCTCTAATCATTAAACAAATAACTTAACTTCTTAAGAACTTAGATGTTTATTAACTCGGCGTCGTTGCGTTATGGGTGATGGGGCTGATTGAACACATTTAACATGCTTGAATTTGTATTAGTCTTTTACCGGATTTTTCATAGTTCATAAAAATAAATCCATTTCATAAACAGCATAAAAAAAAACAGTGAAAAAAGATAGTTAAGCTATACAGTTAATGTTTTTATAAGAAGAAAGCTTTAAAGTAGTTTATTAAGTTGAGGACTTCAAAATATTTCTTTATACAAAATAGGAAATTAAATCTAACATTTAAGATAATAGAAATCAGCATTTAGCTTAGCTAAAAAGGAAGCCACAAACCGTAAAATATCTTCAATTGAATTTTCAATACTTAAAGGAATAATTTTTAAAACTCCTTTGTTTTAAATAGATTAAAGAAAAATATATTTATGTTTATACTAGATTTTTAAAGCCTTCGCCAAAAGTCTTAACTAAACTTTACTATTACTAATTTTATAATTTATCATGTAACTTTTTAATTCTTAACTCTACAAACTGTGGTTATGGTCAATATTCTAATTTTATTTTCTAACCTTTTTTCCTCCTTTTTTTTATTGAAAACACTCCCTGAACAAATACACACACATACATACACATAAACCCACCTGATACATATTAATTTTAACCAAACTTTCGACACATATTTTTGAATGGGAGCAGCTTCCCGAATCCCCAACCGAAATGCTATTCCCACCCTATATAGCACAACCCTGCAAGTTTGCCTGCTGCCGACCCACATCGGTCTCTGTGCCACGCTATAATGCAACGCGTCTGCGGCGTAATTCCTTCTCGCTAATGCCTTTAAATGATAGCACGCTAACACCGCCGCCACGCCCACCGCCCATACGCTATGAGCAAGCCACCGGCTCGTCCTCCTATATGCAACAGCAACAGGCGCATTTGCAGCATCGCAATCGCCAATCTTTTAATATGGTGCCCATTCTGAAGCCCGCCTCCTCCATGCCGGGCAGCAATAACCATCTGCTCGACGGAGGTGGCATCGATAGCGTTGCTTGTGATGAGGATGCCAATTCGCAATATCACAGCTCCCAGCCCAATCTACTAAGCAATAGCAATAGCTATCTGTATTTGCACAACAATGCACCAACCAATCCAAGTCGAAATGCGGAGCGTGGTTATCGCACTTCGGGAACCACTGGCACCTGCTTGGGTCGTCGAGCCGTCTCCATTGAGCGACGTACGACGCCGTACTACTACCACGAGCTGTTGCAGAAAAACGTATTCGATTCGAGTCTAAATCTGCTGCAGGACAAGGAGAAGAACAGCAATGTAAAGCTGGAGACGCTCGGCTCGAATAGCAACATGCAAAGTACAGCAAAGCAGTTGCCCTCTGCCACTGTGGTTGGCAAACAGGCAACGAGTACGACACCTGTTGCCAAGCCACAGCAGCGGTTGCCCGGTAGTGCCACAAAGTTGTCCACTGCCTTTGGCAGTTATGCCTCCACCAGTGATTTACTGAGCAATGGGAATAGCAGCAGTGCTGGCACTTTGATCGATGATGGCTCGGATGAGGGGGGCTTCAGGGGTACAACGCAAGCGGTAGCTGCTAGTAGATCTTTAAACTTGGCCTTTAATAATCTATCAAATCAGATTGCCAACTTGAATAACTTGACCAATGGCAACAGTAATAGCAACAACAACAACAACAACAACAATAACAATGCTGATTCCAACAACAATGTGGGCCGCAACAGTAGCGAGTGCATTGCATGAGAATCGTTGTTAATTTAGTTGCATGTATCTTAATAAAACACAAACTTTACTACCCAAGTCTTGATTGAATGTCTGTGTGTCTGTTTGTACATATTTATGTGTATTTAGCTAACCAGCATGTAGAACTCATTATCACTCGCTACTCGTTGGTTTTACTCGCTACTCGTTACATGCAATATTTTAACTCAAAACTGTTGGACGAATGCGAATTAAAATCAACTTGTGGTGCTCTTAAAACAACTATTATTAATACATACATTATATATCATATCTACTCGTACTCTACATACATAACTATAGCTATAAGTTTAGTATGCGAACAAAATATTGCTCACTTCATAGCTAGAGTGCATTATTTTTGTGCCATACATCTACCAAATACTATTTGATATCAAGTTGCTAACTAAATGTTTATCGTTTTCATTTGTTTCTTTTATTTACATACAAAATATATACAAAAAAACAAAAAACAATACAATAAACCATACATCATCATGGTCATTTCCTGCTTAATCATCCCGTTAAAAAACCTGATGCATATTAATCAATCAAACAAACAACAAAATTATCCAAAAATCCTTAATACACAACTACGCCATAATAATTATCAACAAAATAACTTCAAACTCAACAATTGTCCTCGTCCAAAAAATAAAAATATAACTAAAACCAAATCTATATATATACAAAATTATCTTGTGTTCGTCCAAAACAAACAAAAAACATTATTTTTATGTATTCAATATATGCTTGGCAATCGAACGATATTCAATCGAATCGTATCAATCATATTATTTGTTATGTTTCATTAACGTTTCTTGTTGCTCTCAAAAATCAAACAATACAAAACAAATCGAAAAATTAAAACGTTGGTTGCTATTTACCCGATTTCCGTTAACCGATTATAAACTTGCTCTCGCGCTAAATTTAAATATCGCTTAAAACACACAAAACAAAAACTATAAATTCAATTAACTTGGCTTTGCTGCTAACAAAAAAAAAAAACCCCAAAAACAAAATTAAAAATCGCAAACGCAAAAAAAATAATACAAACCCCAGCCCGTCGAATCCCTCTCCGATGATTTCCTATTCCCCATGACCACATCCCGTTTATCGTATGCATCAAGTCCCGAATCGGACTTGGAACTAAGTCCCGGGCCATCCGCATCATTGTCGCTTGGCAATTTGCCGCAATTGGTTAAAGCGAGCTCAGATCCATCGATTGCCACTAACCAGGATAACTTGGATAGGGATAGAGACATAATTGGTGAAGGACTACCACCTCCATATACGGTAAGAGGACACAAGTCAGAAACTAAATCACAACAACCACTCAAAGAGCATGCTGCCCTTAACCAAACAAAACCAAATCAAGTACTCAACAAATACTAAACAATATCATGTTATATCATCTTGTTTATCACAATGTGTTGCTAATCTATTTCGCTACCCTTTCACTTCACATCCAACTGTTTAATGCACTGATTTAGGTACCCTATGATCATGGTGTACAACCGCCACCGAATCGTCGACAGACTCTTGATTCCAGCAAGTATAGCATCTATGGCACCAATGTGCCACAGCAACAGCAGCAACCGCAGCAGCAACAACCTGGTGATCCCTCAACAATGACAGCTCGTCCACAATCGCTGTACGGCATCAATGCACCAGATCTGCCGCCACGCATCGATCGTCAATCGAAACCGGGTGATCTTCCACTCAACACCTCGGGCAGCTCGTCACGCAACGGCAGCTCGGGTGGCACTCTGGGTCGCAGTGCACAGGAGCGACTCTTTGGCAAGGCTGTGCTCCAGGACGATGTCCAGGCCGAGTATGTGACGCGCAATGCCCTGGTCGGTGCTGGCGGTGCCGACACCATTGAACGACAGCAACAGCTGCAACAGCAGGCATCCCTCGAACGCCAGGCACGCATGAATGCGGCCATGGGTAGTCCGGCACAGCACAAGGCTAATACGAATGGCAATGTTAATGGTGGTGCTGCCTCCACTTATGACAGTGTCTCCAGCTACGACTCGTACAACAACACACAATTGGCCATGCAAAATCTTGGCAGACTGGGTCCCAATGCGCCCGATGATCTCAAATCAGTGCCAAATGCAAGGTGAGAATTTGTTTTCTAAAAGTTGACAAATTATTAAATTATTATTTTTATAGTGGACGTCCTTTGCCATCTGTGGGTCAACCGCATGACTATGGACGCTCCGCGCCTCATGATCATCGTGCCTTTGCAGCGGCCAATGATCTGAATCGCCAAAGTAGTCCGGGCAGACCACTCTATCATGAGATGAATGCGTCCCGTAATATTGGTAAGTGTCTAATTAGTCAAAGAACCATAATGTATATTAACTTCTTACAATCACCTTTTAGATCCACGCAATGGCACGCCTCAGCGTCCTTCGAATCTTGGCTTGGATAGCAGTCCGCGCAAGCCATTGGTGGAAACCAAAACCGATTATGGCAAATATAGGTATGTTTCTTAATATGATTTGCTTTAAAATTCTTATGATTGTATGTGAAACAATAAAAAAACACTTTTACTCTCTCTATTTCTCTTATGTTCCGAACATTTTCAAAAAAAACTAAATAAATCGCATGCATTTTCGTAACGTTTTCGTAAATATATACAAAATACAAAATCGATTTGTATCTTTTCAATTGTCGCTTTGCCCACCCTTTGTCTCCGTTGTCGTCCATGTAGACGCTACCATTTGCATAATCCCCATGCCCAACACTTGCATTTGAAATTTACATCAACCCATTGCTCACAGCCGCCCACAGTGCTGCAGCTCAATGGTCTGGCTGGGCGTTTGGGCGCCTTGGATGCTACTGCATCGGGCTTGGGCTACTGGAAACGTAGACCCATTGCCGCGCCACGCTTTCATATGCCGCCCATGTTGCCAACTGTCTCGGCCTACGATACGCTCGTTTAAATGCGCGCCTACAACGAAATCTTTTACGATCTTTATTTCAATTACGATATTGCACCAAAGTCCCAATAAAAACCAAAAATAGTTGTACTTCATGATCATGGTCCCTATAATGTTAATCAAAACTGTGCGTTTGCTTTTGTCTTCTTCGTTTTTTTTTTTTGCATTTTGTCTGCGCTTTCAATAAATAATATTCTTAGAAAGTTTTTCAATTATTGTTTTTTAATAAGCTATTTTTATTTTTCTTATTGAATTAATTAAATCTAAAAAGAGCAAAAATTACTAAATATATATGATATTTTGTTGTCTCCCCATGCATCATATATCCAAGCGTGTAAATATAATTAATTTACCAAAATTACCAAAAAAAAACACTGTGCAATAAACGATAAATGTATTAAAAGTATCGACTTGTGTTTTTGTTAGTCTCGTTTTTGTAATATTGTAGTACATTTATATTATTATCAGATCTACTCATAAAATACATAAATAGTTTCTTATCTCACACATGTCCTATAATTATGTCAAACTTTATTCTCTTTCTCGCTTATGTTTTTTGTGTGTCCATCAACAACAACAACAACAACAACAATGAACAAATTTTGTTAATTCGCTATCACACACAACCACTCAAACACGAATCACCACAACACCTGCAATCATGTATGTGCCACCAACACCACCATCCATCACACCCACGCCAACCACCACATCAAATCAACAAAATCGCAGCCGTAACAATTCCGTATCCCAAGCGGACTACAGCAAATTGCCGAAGAATCCGCATGGTGGCAACAATGTTGTTCAGCCGCCCAATGGAGGACCAATTAATGGCAGTGCCACGCCCAGCAGCAATGGCAGTGGACCCTTCAAGCCGGTGCCGCCACCCAAACCCAAAAACTATCGACCACCTGTGCAGAGCGGTGGCAGCAGTGGTAGCGGTGGCACCACACCCTGGGAGAATGGAGTAAGTACAATAAGAAATTTTTACAAGAACTCTTTTATTTATTACTTATTATTTGATCTTTTGCAGGACTCTGGTTCACCACGTTCACCCAATGGTTTTTATTATCCGCCAACGCCTTCGCATCATCATTATGGTCAGCAGACGCCAGCGCCAGGCTCACCGCATCAGGGTCAGCCAAGCAATGGCCACATGCAGCAGCCCACATATGGTGCCAGTAATGGCAACTATGGCCAGGCACCGCCCCAACAGCAACAGCAGCAGCAACAACAGCAACAGTATCAAACTGCCAATGGGTATAATGGCAACAGTCACCACTATAATGGTGGTAGTGGCACAGGACCTTACATTGCACCACATCGTGGCATGCCACCGCCAATTGGTAAATTTCTTGGCAATATATAAAAATATTGTATACTCATTGTTTTTATGTTTAGGTAATCTACCACCACATACACCGGAGCGTCATGCACTCGATCTGGCTGGCAGTCGAGAGCAACGAGGTTCTGCCTTTGAATTGTATCGTAAGCCGCAGATCGGCGCCGTTGTTGGGCACCATCATAACATGAGGTAAGTGCGAATTCACATTCTGGCCAATTGGTCAACGTACCCCAACCTCCCTTTAATACAAAAAAAAAACAAGGAAGAAACCGATCCACAAATAGAGTATTGAGACTTTAAACAGTTTAGCCAGCTGTAAATGTGTGTGTGTGTGTGTGTGTGTGACTGTTAAAGTGTGTGTGTGGTTGAGTGTATGTAAGGGCCAACAACACAAAAAACTCTATACAACACTTTCTGTGTACTCTGTCCAAGCTCCACATTTCTGTTAACGAAAAATGTTTTAATTTTTGTTATGTGTCATTTTGTATTTAAAAAAAAAAATGTACAATCAGTCAATCAGTTAATCAGTCAGTCAATCAAACGAAGCTCTCTCATACTGCCACATTTATATAAATATATATATTTAGAATCATATTCATGCGGTTGCTGGTCATTATAATGTTTAAAATACAATTGGAATTTTGTCGCAATTCTTCACAAAACGCACATGAACAAAAGAAACTCGCATAAAACCGAAGGATAAATTCTTGATTTTCTTTAAAGACGCATAAATAATTATTGTATTTTGCAATAACCAAAATTATTAACCAAATTGCTTAACAAATTAGCTGAAAGCTGATTATTAAAATTGTTTCAAACGCTTCGCGCACATTTGCTGATAAAAAATTAAAAAAAATAAATGTAAACACTTGAGAAAAAAAAAATAATGAAAATAAAACATTTTTCGGGTTAACTTTTTGCCATTTAAACAGTTTTACATAGTTGTATCTATATTTTTCCAGAATTTCTCTACATACACTTTACATAATCTTTGCTTCAAGCATTTTTCCATCTCTAAAACTATTTTCTTCCATTAGCGTTCAAAACTTTTGTGTAATTGAATTGATGGTTTTGGGTTAAGAAAAAAAAAACAATACAATTATGATTACGCTTAAAACTAACATCCAAAAAACAAACAACTAATTGACTTTTAGTATTCTTATTAAATGTTGCTTGAATTAAATACTTAAACTTGGTAAAGGATATATTTTTTTTGAATAATTACAATTTTCCTACAATTTGGTTATTTTGCAAAATCGAATAAGTATTTATTTTACTTGTTTATAAAACAATTTTTCTACATATGCGCTTGTGTGTTTTTGCGAAAGATTTGCAGAAATTCGCGAAAGTTTGCGGTTCAAGATGGAAATTTTTGTGTTAGTGTGTCGAAAATAAATAATGGTTTTCAGTTTGAATTTAACTTTAAACTTTGCCTTAATTGACTTTATGTAAAGTCGAGCATAATATTTGTATGCATTTGAAGATTGTATACTAAATATAATACATAAAAAGCACAAATTTCCTATTGAACCGTTTTGCTAGGACTTTTATTTTTTTTTTTAGAACTGTCCCTAAAGCGTTTCAGCAACAAATTAATAAAAAATAAATACTTTAACCTTCACTTTCACATGAAAAAAAAAATCAAAACTTAATTTGAAACTATAGCGAAATGGAGCCATACGATCAGAGATGCTACGATGATTATTATGCCATGCCGCCACCACCACCACCCGGTCATCATCCACAGCAACAACAACAACAACATCCACATCCTTATCCGCATCAAATGCAACGTTCCCGTTCCGCACCACGTTATCCAAACGAAAGGCCACCACATGTACAGGATCCCAACTACTACAGTCACTACGGTACAGGCAGTCGTGGCTATAGAGGCCACGAGGAGCAGCCACTAGAACAGTATTATGATGAGCGTGGCATGGAGATGGCACCGCCACCACCACCACTGCCACCACACAAAACGAAAAAGAAATCGGTGCTAAAGAGTCCACTTGCGGCCTTAAAGAATGCTCTAATGAAGACTACAAGACCGCTGAGACGAATGAATAGCATGGTAGAGCCGGAACGTAAGCCCAAAGGTGTGCGCCGCCAGCAATCGATGCTGGAACGTGGTGTGCAGCGACCGTACTATCCGGACGAGTATCCCACGTATCCGGCTGGCTTTGAAGATCGACCGCCAATACCACCGCCTGGTGGTGATCCCTATTATCGCGGACATTATCCACAGCATCAACAGCAGCACGAGATGATGATGAACAGTACGTACCAGAATCTGGAAAGTGAGGATATATATGGAAACATAGGAGGCAACACACAGCCACGCAGGCAACCAGATAATGGCTATGCCGCCTATGAGCAATATGATCTCTATGCAAATCGTGCCTGCATTGATCTAGAGCGTCGCCAGGCAGAGGCTGCAGCAGCGGCAGCTAACGGTGGACGCAGTGGCAGACGCATTGTGCGCAGACACAGCACCACAACAGCGGATCGTGCTGGTGGTGGAGCAGCACCTGGCAGACGTCACATGCAGCCTATGCCACAGTCCCAGCATCAAGAGGTCTATCAGACACGACAGGGTGCCTATATGATGCCCATGGAGCAGCAGCGTCGAGCGCCCAACTCGGAGGTGATGACTCGCCGACGTTTCTATCCCGGTGCGGCGAATGAGCAGGGCCAGGACGAGGTGGTAGAGCCGATGTATCAATCGCGCCGAGAGATGCAGCGTGAGATGCAACGGAATCATTTGTATCAGTCCAAGCGTGAGATGCAGGAACGCATTATTCAGGGCAAACGGGATATGGAACGGGAACTGAGTGCGCAGAGCAGTAGTCAATCGGATGATCGTTCTGAGGATCGTTCCGAACGTTCCGATACCAACTATCCAACGCGACGGGAGTCTACCCGTGCCCAGCTTCGGGATCAGATCTATCAGACGCGACGTGAAGCCCTTGATAGCATGGCGGAACCCATCTATGTGTCCAAACGCGATGTGGGAAGACCGGCGCCCATCTATGAGACCCGGGAGGAAAGTATTTTGCAGTCGCGTGAGAACGAGACGGATGAAAGGAAAGAGAAGGTGTGCAAAACGGAGCAAGTGACATTGGTAGAGATTAACAATGTGCGGCAAGAGGACGCCCAAGATAGCACATTGAGTCGGTCGGACTTGCAGAAATCCTCAGACACGGTTATTGAGAATACAACAATGGTTGTGAAATCGGGACAAGCACCTTTGGTGCAAGGAGAACTGGATGAGGATGGGGATGAAGATGCAGAAGAGGAGCAGGAGGCAGATAGCTCCACCGAGCCAGTGGAACAACCCACTGCAATTGAGAATAAAAACAAACATAACGAAGGAATGTTGGCCAGTGAAACACAAAACATTTCCGATGATGTCTTTGAGGCCACGGATCAGATAAGTCCATTGCCCGAGCAAGTCAATCCAAGCAGCTACACCACATCCTCCACCGCCTCACCACGTGCACTCCGAGCACCCTTTCACATTTCCAACATACTCAAGCGTACCGGACCACCACCCACAGCGACCATTGGCGACAGCTGCACCTCCATTGAGACGCAATACACCTCGCAGGCCAGTTTGCCAGTGGGACCACCTAATGCCACCAGTACTCCATTCAGCAGCAGCATGTCCCTGCCCATTGCGGGTCCAGTTGGTAATCCTACAGCAGCGGCAGCTGCTTCTGCTTCCACAACTGCCACGCCCGGTCCCTTTCCCAGTTTGCCACGTGAACCAAGCACAACGCGTGGCGTCTTTGACTCAGCCGGTGGCACACTAGCCGACAAGTTGTGGCATGTCTCTCTTCAAATACCTCCGGGTGCTATTCCCACTGGCGTGCGGCAAGAGATCTACTTTACGGTCAGCGATCCGCGCATGGGACAAGCTGTTGGTGGACCTCCACTCGACATGGAAAATGGTTGGTCTAACTAACATATACTGTTCTCTACTCTACTTTACTCCCGTACTATTTTGCTCGTTCGTAATGCTCGTTAATGTGTGTTTTGTACCTTCACCACCTGACACAATCACCTTTTTGCAAATGTACAACAAGAACAACAACAGTAAAAACAACAACTGCAACAACTTAAATTATAAAACACAAGTTATATATATTTTATATTTTGCTTGCGATAAAATATATATTTTTTAAAATTCAAATCAATTTAGTTTGTGTTAAGTATTTTATTTATTAAAATGTAAATATTTTGGTCTTTGCTTTTATAACTATAAGTGATTATCGGTAGTTACTAATTTTTTTATTTTTAATATATTTAAAACTAATTTTATATTTTTAACTCTGTAGATGGTGCTTGATATTTTAGATATATATGTCTTGCATGTTTTTAATTCTAATTAAATGTTATTTACTAATTGGTGGAGGAGTTTATTATTGAAATTTATTAATATTGTATTCTATTTTGAATATTATCTATCCTATTCAAATTTAAAGTACCCAAAACATTACATCCTCATGTTGCAAATCTATATACATATATGAACATCTTTACTCTTTCTTATATACATTTATATGAATACTTTCTAAATACAATTATTATTTTTGTTTTAATAGAGTTACAAACCAAAAATCACTTAAAATAGGTTTCTTAACGGTGTTAAAACAAATACTAGGCAACTATCCAACATAACTATCTATATAAATCTACACTATACTTATCTCTTCACTACACGTAACACTTGAACAACTTTAAAAGAATCTCTTCTTACTTTGCTATTCTATATAAACAAATACACACACAAACACCAGCATCTATTAGAAATTAGAGCTACTATAATATTGAAAACAAGTTCTAATCAATAGCATATGATTTTAATTCCTAGGTGAAACGATGCTATCGCCACTCGTCATGTGCGGGCCGCAGGGCCTTGAGTTTTTGGTGCCCGTTACACTCAATATACCGCATTGTGCCGGACGCACCGCATCGCTGGGTCTGGCGCTCAAGGCCACCGACAGTGAGAAGAATCTCCATACCGAATGGGATAATATTGATCTGCCTAGCAATGCCGCAGCGCACACAGTCTCCGTCAAGGTGGATCACTTCTAAGCACGTCAAGCACTAAATAGTTAAATAGTTATAAAGAGCGTTATTCATTCTCATCATAAAAAAAAACACACACACACACACTCACTCACCCATAAGAAAAGTAACGAATAATGTATAATCATTAAATCAAATTGTAAATAAAAATTCATAAAATTACACATTAAGCCACAATTCCATGACATGAGCGCAACAAATAAAAGAAACTTAGGCATTGCTTATAATTAAAAAAAAAATTAATTTATTTTAATATTGTTTGTTAATTGTGCCTTTAAGTGATCGATTTGCTTCTAAACCAAGTGTCGTATAAAAATTATTATCTAAGCAAACGAGCTAAATTTAACTAAGCGAAAGCAAAAATATAAATGAAAAAACTGTATAAAATATTTAGTACATACTTCGATAAACGAAAATCTGTATATTTTAAATCAATTTATTTACACTTACTATATAAACAAATGTATTTACAATAATTTACTCAAATTTAAAACATTTCCATATAAGTGACATGCAAAATTGTTTTGATTTTTAAACCCATTTAATTGCATTGCAAATGTTTATAGTATGCAAATGTTGTATACAAAAGTTATACATATAAACTACATATACATATAAACCATATAGCTAGATTATATAAGCGTCTACATAGCCAACAAAACGATTATATACATATATTTACACTATATTCACATTTTTGTATGTAAAACAAAGAATTAAAAACACTTAGAAAGCTTGGGACTAAATAAATGAGCATAAACAAATAAATTTTACTTTCGTTTCTATTAGATTTAAATATTATCCTTCCATAGGAAAATCTCTTCCTTGCACAATGCGGTACGTATGAAGACACTTCCAAAGCGGGATCCTTTAAGATCCTTTGAGAAGCAGCAGCTTTAATCGTATACAACGTTTCCAAATGAATTAACCTCAGTTATTGAAAATGTAGACAAATATGCGAAATATATTTTAAATACATTCTTTATAATAATAAGTGGCGGTATGCAAATATACTCATGTATATGTATTTTATGTATATATGTACATAAAAATGTTTGTACATATATATTCATGTATAAGTGCACTGCTTGACAACGAAATATAACAAAAGCTCGCAAAAGCACTTTAAATCTTAGAGATTATCATCGAGTTTAGGCTTCCAGAGATTGAATAATTAAGGATACAATTATATAACTAAACGCCCAGAAAACAATGGTAACAGTCTTGAAGTCAGCTGACTTCTACGTGGTAGACGCAGGCGTCGGAGTAGAGGGAGTAACCGTTGTAGTTGTTGTTGTTGCTGTTGCTGCTGTTGCCAACAGCACATCCTGCTCTGGTATGATGGAGACAGCCTCCTTAACATATCCATAAATGTGTTTGCGTGTATCGTTGATCACATCGCGTACCATTGCCTGAAAGAAGCTGCTGTGCAACGGCGCCTCAGCATAGCGTTCGTACTGATCCAGTGAATCCTGCAGCTTAAGTGTTAGATCATAGTTCTTGCGCACCACATCAAGGATTTGCTCCTCCGTGGGCGTGGACAAGCCCTGCTCGGCTAGCCACTCCTTGATCTTGTTCTGAAAATGCTTAACAATAGCAAGTATGTTGACAAGCGCATTTAGTAGCTTAATAACGTCGTCCTTATATTCGCACTCTGGCATTGTTGTATACCGCAATACTAAAAAGCAAAGACGTTAAAATATGTTTAAAGACTCAACTACTGTTAATTACGTACCCATTGCATGTATTTCTGTGAAAACTTTCTCCTCGCGATTCAGTTCGTAATAAAGCTCATCGTAACTATTTGTGGTGGCCAGGAATGTATCACCGTACGTGATGAACAAATTAAAAATGTTAACCACTTGCAGCGACAAGTGGAAGATATTGCACTTTTTGACCAGCGTTTG
The DNA here is from genome assembly GCA_035044725.1 of Scaptomyza caliginosa. NCBI lineage: Eukaryota > Metazoa > Arthropoda > Insecta > Diptera > Drosophilidae > Scaptomyza > Scaptomyza caliginosa. The sequence continues at coordinate 151,227 of JAWNNR010000460.1, forward strand.
CTCCTGATTAACAAGGAAGCGGAGAAGTCCAATTAAGGCCGACCACAGCTCTTTCCAGGGATAGTTTAGACGGACACGACAGCGTTTCTGATAGCAAAGAATACGATGAATGACGCCAATGCACAGTAAATACAGCTCCATGGGAAATTTCTTCATCAAATGCGATACAATAAACTCTACGAGCAAATCAAGTAAAGTTGCTGCCAAGGGCTGCGATTTGCCCACACGATCTACATTAAGTTTGCGATGGCGCATTTGAGCGCGATGCAGCATCACCTTGAATGTTAGATTGCTGTCGTGCATCATGGAGTTAGCATACTGATCCTCCGAAATGCAGGTGAGTATTAAAAAGCATAGCTTTAAATTGGCAATGCTTGACTCGTTCTTATTGTCCTGCATAACAATTGAACTGCAAGAGAAGACATAGTGTTAGCAGGCAGCTTATATGCTCAATGCTATAACATTACCAATACTGAAAGACAGCCACTAGAAGATTCGTTGGATACTGGGTCATGTCGATGATGGGCGCATTGGCCAAATCGGGCACTGGCTGTGTCAGACTCAATGTGTTGCTGGGGGATGGCGGTGCACTGGACTCAGCTTGTGTGTGCGCCAGCGTCGTTATGAAATTGCGATTCAAATGCACTGCCTCATAGAGGGCCAGTAGGAGGCCATTGTTAGCCTTTATTTGTTGCACCCGTTCGCAGCCCTCATCGGAGACGAACATGTTGCCCACCATATTAGATAGCGACGAGAACCATGATGAGGTTTGAACATTATTCAAGCTCTGCATATACTGGCGACAAAAATCGATCAATGATTGCGAGATCATTTGGCCATAACTGAAAATAATGATAAAACAGCATATTGCTACACATATATCCTGTCGAACGCTTATCTTAAATATCTATAATTACCCATTCAATGCCAGCTCGTCGGCTAGGATGGAAAGCTGCACCACGTAGGGATTGGTCGCTTCATGCTTGCGGTAATTAACCAGAATGGTTAGCAATATAACAATGTCGTGACCATGCTGTGCACGAAATGTAGAATCACTTAGTAGACGAACAAAGGCATCGAACAGGCTGTGCATCATCAGGTACTCAAAGAGCACATTCTGTCCCACATCTGTACCTGTTACTAGCACAAGCAACAGTTTAAGGCACATGAAACGGGCATTCTCAGTAACATCGCCCAGCAGGATCCGATTGCAATACTGCATAAGTAGCTTTAGCCACTCATTCATAGTCTCGTGACCAAAGATCTCGTTTAGTATAGTTAAACTGGCATCCGTATTGCACTTTTTGAATACGCCATAAAATAAAGAACATAAAGTCTGCAAACTGTTGCACAAACGCTTCGGATGATCCTCTGTGTGTGAGAAGTGAATTTAGATATGGTTTGATTTTGTATGACACCGAATAATTACCCTTGGCAGTGTCAAGCATTTCGATGCATTTTTGAAATAGCGTATTTAAGTTGGGCTTGACCACTTGGAACTGTTCGTTAGTTAGTTTGCTGACTTGATCCTCCAGTGACTCAAAGTTGGGTTGCAGTAAAAAGAACTCGTTCCAAAACTCTGGGCTATCGGCACTGGGATCCTCGCCGCGACACAGCAGTTCGTAGATGTAGACCACCTGCAATTGATAGTAATAAATCATTGGATGAACCTTATTTTAAGTCCGATAGGGTAAAATCATGCAAACGAATGGTGGAAACCTTTTCCTTGGGCCGCTTGGTTGAGCCGCTGCCGCTTCGTTTTCTTGACGTCATGACGTTGTCGTGTGAGTCAACTTTAAGAAGTATTTATTACAATTAAACAACTTTTATAGGTGTTTTTGGGTGGAGTAGGAAGTCAGCCTTTTGTTGCTATTCTTGCTGGCAGTTTGACATCGGCACTTGTCTTTAATACACGCTCAGACAAATCAACAAAATATTGAATGTTGAAACGTGTAGACAGATTGTAGACGTGCTACACAAACTTTCCAACACTGACTAGCCCAGCTGTTGTGCAATTTGATTCCGTTCGGTGAACTAGTCTTTTTGTTCAAGTTTTAGGGACACCAGGCTAGTTTGCTTTTATAAAAACGCTCGATCAAACTTATAAATAATTATTGTTTTTCGCTCGTTATTGTAATATACACATGCTAATTTTTATAAGATAGAGCTAAATAGGTGCAATAGAATTTACTTGTGGCCGCAGATCATTTCTTTTTGTTGCGTGAACTCCTCAACACACACAACAGAAAGCAGCAGCAACAACAACAACTCGCGACAAATAGAAAAGAAGAGAAGAGAAGCTAAAAACATGTCCAGTCTGCCACGTCGCATTATTAAGGAGACGCAGCGTTTGATGCAGGAGCCGGTGCCCGGCATCAATGCTATTCCCGATGAGAACAATGCGCGCTATTTTCACGTAGTTGTCGCCGGTCCAAACGATTCCCCCTTTGAGGGCGGCGTCTTCAAGTTGGAACTGTTTTTGCCCGAGGACTATCCCATGTCGGCACCCAAGGTGCGTTTCATTACAAAGATCTATCATCCCAACATCGACCGTCTGGGTCGCATATGTCTGGATGTACTCAAGGATAAGTGGAGTCCAGCGCTTCAAATTCGCACCATTTTACTGTCCATTCAGGCGCTCCTCAGCGCACCCAATCCCGACGATCCGCTGGCCAATGATGTCGCCGAGCTATGGAAAGTCAACGAGGCGGAGGCCATACGCAATGCACGCGAATGGACCCAGAAATATGCTGTCGAAGACTGAAGCGTCGTGCTCTTAAAATCAAATCACAGGGTGGTAGCTAATTTCTAGTGTGTGGGTTGGGATGGGACAGGGTGGGGTCGTTCGTCCTTCGCATTACCACCCACAGGCACGCAAGCAAGCAACCAACTCAACAACAGCAATTAAACCGATAACAAACAAACACACATACTTTTTTTTTGTACATTTAAATAAGTTGATGTCAATGCGATATGGATGAAAATGGAAATGGCGATGAACAGTTAAGATACATACAAACAAATAAATGATAATGCTACATATAATAAACGAATTAATACAAAATTCCGAAATTTTCCAATAAATTATGTGCGTATTAAAATTATTTATATTTTTATTTGTCTCATGTTATAGATTGTATGAAATAAATAAGTATAATTATAAATAGCTTGTTTAATTCGTGTCACGAGCTTGTTCGTCTCTATTACCAGAGAGGTACCACTTTGGTAAACAAATAAAATTATTAAGAATTTAATACTATCAAGTAAACATCAAATACCAAATAGCTTGCAAGGGAATGTAAAGATAAACAAAAAAAAAAAACATTGAATTTACGAAAAAGATTGTTTTCTTTTTGCGAAAGCTTCTGTGAACAAGTTCCAGTAGCTTTTCAATTTAGAACCGGTTCGATAACAACTACGCAGTACACCGTGTGTTTATTTTCTACCCTTCTCGCATTCTTGCGCTTGTATTTCACAGCAATTCAGTTAATAATCAATTGTTTAGCAGCAAGTAAATTTTCGAAATAAATATGTCTCTGATCCGCAACTCCTCCAGACTCCTGCAAGCGCAACTGCGTCGAGTGCAAAGCGTGCCAGTGGCATTGTACCATGAAAATGTGAGTTTTAAATCAAATTTTGGGCCAGCACCGCAAGTTCTTTCGTAATATCTAAATACTATACGTATTGACATCGACGTTTGTGTTTATTTTGATTAAATGTCACGCCACAAGATAAGAAGTACGTGCAGACAAATGATTTTTCTCATTTATTTATTTTAGGTTGTTGAACACTATGAGAATCCCCGCAACGTGGGCTCGCTGGACAAAAAGGATGTGAGTGTCGGCACTGGATTGGTTGGAGCACCTGCTTGCGGCGATGTGATGAAATTGCAAATCAAAGTCGATGAGAATGGCAAAATCATTGATGCTAAATTCAAGACCTTCGGCTGCGGTTCAGCAATTGCCAGCAGCTCTCTGGCCACCGAGTGGGTTAAAGGCAAATCCATTGACGAAGCTGGCAAGCTAAAGAATACAGATATTGCCAAGGAGCTGCGTCTGCCCCCTGTCAAATTGCATTGCTCTATGCTGGCCGAGGATGCCATCAAAGCTGCCCTGGCCGACTATAAGGTCAAGCAGCAGAAGAAGCAGGCGCAGTAAAGTGCCATACATATGTATACACATAAATATTCTACTATGATAACAGCTATTAGTAATCTAAAATAGACAAAAACAACATATTATATATTGGCTTTGTGTAAGTATTTTTTTATTATTGTTTTATGCATATGTAATGTGAAAATCGTCTCGTTTAGCAGCAGTGTGAACGTGTGATTTCTGACCAGTGCGAGAAGTGTGTATGGAACAAACAAGGAATAGCTGGAACTGAACTTATCTAAGCGATGTGTGAATGATGTTTTAAATGTTCATCTGTATATGTGTGTGTGTGTGTGTGTTATGAGAGGGATTTTGTGCAGAATGAAAGCCATTTAAATTTTGAAGTTATGCAAATTTAAGCTTATAGATGTTTAAAATATAAATAAACTGTTTATCAATTGTGAATATAAAATCTCTTTTATTTATTGTGCCATATTACAAGTGTCTGTTGTCAACTGTTTAGTTTTCTAGTTCCGTTGTTCCTCATCCTTAAGATAGACGCACGCTGACACCGCCGCCGCACTCACCCTTGGTCTTTACCTCGAATGCTGTAAGCAAAATGTTTAAATGTATTTACTTTTTAGTATAGAACAAAGTATTTGCTTACGATCATCGGCATGCTGGCAGTTGTAGTTGGACATTACACACTGGTTGCCAAAAGTTAAGAGACGTTCCTTGCTGCTGTTCTTGGCTTTGGCGCAGACAGGCTCATATTCCTCACCGCAGGTTCGCACACAGCTGTTAGCTTGTTTCTTTGAGTCCTTGGCTGGACCGGCCAGAACGAATGCCAACAAGCAGAGGGCTACAAAATGTAATATAAATACATTTTAATTAAATTGCGTTATCTTGAAAACGGTTTTAGAGGTTAGTTCACTATGAACCTTAAAGTCTACTTAAAATTGTTGTGCTTAAAAATTGTTATCTCAAAGTAAGAAAATAATTTGTGATTGATTACACACAACATTATTGCCATTCGCTTATTCGAATACTATAGATTGTCCTAAAGAACAGCGCTTGGTGATCATGTTTTTGACTATGTCATACTAGACATTATTACTAATTTCTTTTTGCTTTTCACAAAAATATATATTTTACTATATAGTATATACAATTACCGAGAATGGTAAACAGTGCGAAACGCATTTTTATTATCCAATATTCCACGTAAATGTACGTAAACCGGCTTTGAGACGAGCTAGAATTGAACTGAGTTCCAAGCAATGAGCTTTATCACCTTTATATACAGTTCAAGCTTGCAATGAACAATAGCCGGTGGTCACACAAACACAGACACGTATGTATATGTACATACATACCTATGTATTCGCACATGATGATGTATGTATGTTTGTATGTGTTAAATTTCGAGTACTTTTATTGTTCTGATGGGAATCACTCATCCCACTGTTAAATTGGTGGGTATTAAAAAAGTGGACAAGCTTGAAGTGCATTTGTTGTTTAGTTGTATTGGTTGAGGTAGAGATGACAATGACGGAGACAACGACAGCACTTTGGGCAGTTAATGGGGCCATCCAATCCAGAGAATGGGCGGCATTTGACCGACACGCGTCGGTTTGTGTGCCATTTAGTTTGTGGCAGTTTTATTTATGACAAATTTTCCCCGTTTGTTTAGCTAGGTGGGTGGATTACGTATTTATGATTATTAAATTAGCAAGTATGAGGGCGTTTCATTATAACCAATTTATTCTCAAATTTAACCTCATTCTTTTGTTTACATTTTGGTGCTATTGACAGGTGTTTATTATTCGTTTAAGATACCCGTTCACTTATGCAGGGTATAACCTTAAAATGGAAACAATAACATTAAAATTGTTACAGCTCAGAATCAAACCAATTTACTCAAATTTGCATGCATGTCATGTGCATCAAACGGGAATATGTCTCATAGATCCAGTTCACGGGACAGTATTTACGCACTTAGAGTAGATAAATTAGTTTAATGTATTTGTTTATCACAAGAACTGTGATGTCCATTTAGATAACTTTGAATTAAGTAATGTCACGTAAGTCGTTAACTTTGAATCAATTGGTAATTAAGAGTCATTATACATAAAAAATATACTCTTAAAATATATAACTTCCCTGTTTGTCTACAGTTTAAAGCATTAAGTCTTTTTTTTTATTATGTAAACATGTAATCGGGTAAAAGCAATACAATTCTGAAAACAAACTATTTACGTTTACCTTGTTCAATCAATTCAATATCTATGGTATACATATTTAAAAACTAAAAAATACGGCAATATCTATAGAACGTTAAAGCTTCAAAAATTTCAAGTTTAATACCATAAAAGTAGCTGCTTTACTACTATATACACAATTTTTAAAGCATATTAACGGAATATTTACGTATACCGGAAGAAAGGTCAAAGCTACAACAAGTTAGAATAAAGTAACGATAAAATATCTTTTGTGTAACACATATCGATATAAAATCGTGTGGTGCACGAAAAGTACGATGTTTCGTTCCATCTCTGTTTTTTACAAAGACGATGCGTCATTTTTCGCGTTGAAACGTTTGCAATTTCATCATAGGGTAGAAAGTTTATTAAACGGAACATAATTTCAAAGGTCTATTATAATATATTGAAAAGGTAAAGTACAAGAAAAGGGTCTATCGAGAAAAAGAGCAAATTTTAGTAAACATTTTAACTGCTTGCAAAATTCGAAAAATGGAGGAATTTATGAAATTGGTCACTCAATACCAATGCAAATCGAGTGTTGACGTAAGCAGCTCTGAAAGCGACAGCGATTCCTACACATCCTCGGGACTGCCGGAGCAGAATAAATCGCACAACGAAGTTAAGCATGCAGAGAGTGAAAGCGGCAAACGTAAGACAGGGACAGCACGGCTACCGACTAGAAGACCCGACCCAAACGTTTACAACCGGAATGCTTTGCTCGCGCGGGAAAATCGTCGGAAGAAAAAGGCCTACATGGAGTCCGTTGAAAGGGAGCTGAACGAAACGCGTAGTGCAAATAGGTCCTTGCTAAAAGCTCTTAAAAAACAATTTAAACTCTCACAAAAGCTGGAAAAAGAGTGTCAATATTTAAAAGACATAATGGGTACTTACAAAGGATACAAGAATGCAGGGAATTCATCACCGGATAACAGAAACAACAGAGCAGCTTCACCGGATGGCTCCCTAATATCAACGTATTCTAGCAGCAGCTATGAGCCCACCGTGGAGAACAACAACAACAACAACGCATTTCCAGGCATGCTGAACATTGACAATGGTAGTGTAGCTGCTAAGCAGTTTATAAATGAGCCGCCTTCAAGTTCATGGAATGATTTTATCGATGATTTATTAACAGATTATCAGTCCTCGCCCGTTTATGAGAATGACAATTCCAGCCGTTTTCTGGAGCAGCACAACTTAGAACTCACACTTAAACCTCTGGATGTTATTGATGAGCACAGCTACTTCAATAAGTTTGCGGAAATTGACTTTAGCCCCAATTGCGAATGGAGCCCCAGTCGCACGCCACCCACACAGTTGTTGCAAGATGAAGATTTCTTTATCGACACAAGCAGAGAGTATATTGCAAGTCTATAGATTTATATATTAATCAGTTTTAAGTATTTGTTTAGAGGTTTTAAGCATTGTAACTTTAAGGTACATCCCCCACACACACACACTTACACATACCCACAGAATCTTAAGTATGTAAATCGATACAATTCTTTCCATAATGACAATTTAAAAATGTAATTAATTTAGCCCATGGAGCTTATGATAGAACACCAGCCCACTGAACCAGTCCTTTGGCAACGATGTATAAAATTTGCTTCATAATTTCAGGCCAATGTGGAGGCGCGTTGGATTCTATTTGTTGGATCCAGCACGCACATGAATTATTTCAAGGTGGGTTGCTTTCAAAGGATCAAAGGTGCAAAAGTTCGAATTGAGACTATGATCATCTTGTTGTACCACTTTTTTCAGTTGCGGCCACAATTTAAGACGAAACACGAAATCTAACATACATAATTTGTTTAATGGCAGAGCCCACATTCATGGAAGGAGATGAGTTGCAGACTTCAAGTGTATTAAATACAAACTGAAGGGTTGTTGGTTGTTCTTTTTTTTTTTGTGTTATATTGAAAAAGTGTGTTAAAAATACTAATTTATTTGGATTCGGACATGTTTCAGATGATTTTATCACACAAAATCGATGTTTAATTGCATTGATTTAAGTGGACAGTGAGGCTTGAAACAACGGTATGTACTTCTATCATAACTCCTAACAGGGGCATCTCATATATTTATTGTTTTTTTTGGAAAGAATAATCGATATAATTTCATTACAAACTAAAAGCATTTGTTATTCAACCCAAATAAAAATACACAATATTTGTGATTAAAAAAAAAATAATTTGTTTTATTTTCTTACCATATTTTAAGTATTGCAAGCATTTTTGTTAAGCAATTAAACGATGCATATTGTAAAACCGACTTGATTGCAGCACGTCAAATGCCTAAATACAATAACTTTCTAAGTAAATGATTCTTGCAAAAGGTTTATCAATTTGTATATTCTTTGTTGGTGAACAAATTTTATTCGTAAAAACAATTAAAAAAGAATTTTTTACATGCAACACTCAAATAAATTTTGGGATACAGTTAGGCCTTGAGCAGCTTGGCATGGTATTCAATGTGTTCGGCTATGAAAGAGGCTATATAGAAATAACTATGATCATATCCATCGCGTTGCTTGTAGATGGTCTGAATATGATCGTTGGGTGCAGCTGCATCCAACAAATTCTCTGGCAGCAGTTGTTTACCAGTTAGAAAGTTATCCGCCGAACCTTGGTCAATGAACAGCTCTTGCGGTCTGCCGGCATACTTGGAGACCAGGCGGGTGGCATCCCATTGTGCCCAGTCGTCTGTGTTGGCTCCTAGGTAGCCGGCAAGAGCCTTTTTGCCCCAGGGGCATTCTGATGGATTGGCTATTGGTGCAAAAGCAGACACAGACTGATAGAGACCGGGATTCTTTAAAGCACAAATCAATGCACCGTGTCCACCCATGCTGTGTCCAAAGATGCCTTTTTTGTCGGGCAAGGTTGGGAAGTTGGCATTGACCAGTTGGGGCAATTCTTGTGTAACATAGCTGTACATTTTATAGTGCTTTGACCATGGTTTTTCGGTCGCATCAACATAAAAGCCAGCACCGCTGCCAAAGTCATAAGTATCATCCTGTCCAGGCAGCTCCACTCCACGTGGCGATGTATCAGGATTCACTACAATGAGTCCCTGTTTAGCAGCTGTTTGTTGGAAACCGCTCTTCTGTACAAAGTTCTCGTGCGTGCATGTCAATCCGCTTAGAAAGTAAAGTACAGGGCATTCGGTCTTATCTTCAACCGCTGCAGGTGGCAAGAAGACACCAAAGGTCATATCGCAATCCAATACATCGGAGCGATGTTTATAGACCCGCTGTTCGCCCTCAAAGCATTTTGTGGTGGACACCAGTTCCAGTTTCATTTTCTGCAATTTGAATATGTAATAGATAAGTTTTCTAGTTAAAACAAAAATTAACTTTTGCTGATTTACTTTTAAAGGAAATTTGTTGGTGATAAGAAGCAGAACAAAGTGAACCAGTTCTGCTATGAATACCGGTACCAGGGATCATACATATGTTGATAAATTTGTATAAATATTAGCAGCTTTTAAATAACATATATTTTAGGGTTACTGATTGATTTAACAACGGATTTGATAGAATTGTTCAAAGGGTTTTCTAATAAAATCAGAGATTTATTGAGGCATCAAATGAACTAAGATCTATTTCCCGCCATGGCTTGTAGCCCTGAATCAGTGCTGTTAAGTTTGCACGTTTATGTTCCTTTCCAGCACTGAAGTATAGTGCAACCCACAAATAGTAAATAAACCGGCAATAAACGTTTAGCGTAATATTATTTTACTAAAGACAATAAAATGTCCGAAGAAGCGGCGAGTACTTCATTATTTGGGTTTAAAAAGCGCACCATTAACCGGGGTGCTGGCATGCGGAGGAAAAAGCTTACCAGCAGCAGCAGTAACGAATCAGGTAAACAAGAAAATTGGCGCAAAAAGTAATTATATTAATAAAAACATATTACCTTAGCAAAGAGTAGCGATGAAGAGCCTCAAAACAAAAAAAGTGCTATCGAGCGAGCTGCAAATCGTCGAAAGCGAACAAATCCCAACTTCCAAAGCACTAAAACGTCAGCAAAGAGAAAGGCAGATGCAGCATCTTTGGGAGTGGACTCATCTGGCAGTGAAGCAGCGTCGGGCGGCGATGACATTGGTATAGCATATAAATCAAAACGCGAGGCTATCCCAAGCGGACCACAGGATCAGGGCGCCACAAGCATTAATGAAGTAGACACCGAACTAGATCGCGATGCACAGGCGATTCATGCACGCTCAGTTAAAATAAACGAGGAGCTAGAAGGCAAAGCGGACGATAAATTGTATCGCGGCATTAATAACTATGCACAGTACTACAAAAAGAAAGATACGGCAGCCGGTAATGCCAGTTCGGGCATGGTGCGAAGTGGTCCAATTCGAGCGCCAGCTCATCTGCGTGCCACTGTACGCTGGGATTACCAGCCGGATATTTGTAAGGATTACAAAGAGACGGGCTATTGTGGCTTTGGAGATAGTTGTAAGTTTTTGCACGATCGTAGCGATTACAAAGCCGGCTGGCAGATGGAAATGGATCATGAGGCAGAAAAGCGTGGCGATAATGACTCGGATGGTGATGAGCATAAATACGAGATTCATTCTGACGAGGAATCCCTGCCATTCAAGTGTCATATATGCAGACAAAGTTTTGTTAATCCTGTGGTCACAAAGTAAGTTAAACCTGTCTGCAAAATAATAGTTTTGCTAATGATCTTTACAATTCTTAGGTGCAAACATTACTTCTGTGAGAAATGTGCGTTGGCACAATACAAAAAGTCGCAACGTTGCATTATTTGCTCACAGCAAACTAATGGGATATTCAATCCGGCTAAGGAGTTAATAGCTCGACTAAAAACGGATCCCATAGAAGATTTTGATGATGAAGATGATGATGAAAGTGGTGATCGTGGTGGTGCTGCAATTACCAAAACTACTGAGCAAGAGCCTCAAGAAATTTCTTCTGATAGCGATAGTGATTAGTTCTTAAGCCATTTGGCCATAAGTAAAATGTTTATTAAATGTAAACTATCATTAATTATATACAGCTTACACACTATAATTTATTTTTATGGTATCTTTTAGATGGAACATCATGGTCAACGAAAGCAAGTCCCTGTACACCACTTTGTTCACAGTATCACAATATCAGATTCACACTACTAACCCTTAAATGCACAACCCTGCCACCATTAAATATCTCGGATTTACAAAAAATAGAAGAATATGCAAGCTTGGGAAATAACGAGGTTCCTTCGACAAAAGAAGCAACTCGACTTTAGGAACAAACGTCTGTTATAAAAGTCTATGTTAAATCCGATAAAGTCTTATAGTATTTAACCTTTGGGAACGGCCTCAAATTCAAGTTATGTAATTCCGCACTGATTTTAAAACATTGCTCATCGCAGTCTGGTCGGTGCGCCATTTTATGGTAGAAACATGGTGATCCACAGGGACGTCCAAGCTGCAAAAAGGTAGACCTTTTAAGGCTTAGTCATATAAATAGGTACAGCGTCGCCGACTTAAAAGATATGCCATGAAGGCCACCTTATCCTTATGCTGTTAAATTAAAAAATCTTCGTTTATCGTCTTAAGTATGCTTTTTATATTTGTTTATTGGCTTACCTGGAGAAAATGTGGAATGTTTCTATTACCAAACTTAACTTACATGACATTATAAACTATGCATTTTCCAGGATATCTGTGTTTAACGTGGACTTCAGCAGACTTTAAGTAGTATGAACCTTTTAAATATGTTTTGATTGTATTGTTCATTGATTAAAAGTTCTAGCAATATGTATAATTTAAATTACATTTAATATATTGACACCCGACAAGCGGGTTGATGATGTGATAAAATTGACATGATACTTTAATTATAGTATACGTTTTGACATCTGCTTTTAATTATAAAACGTTTGCTATATAAACATAGCATCGTGAAAAACTCAACTGGTAGTTGACATATTCAATTAAGTTTAACTATTTGTCGTATTATGTTTCCAAAAACTCTATTTTTGACATGGATACAGCTGCTTTTAATATGTTGCTCTGTCAGCGAGGTAAATCAGTTTAAGTTAACACACGAATATCCTATTTCAAATTTATACTTGCTCCTAGCGCACTTGGGACTTTGAGGTTGTGTCCATAGACAGTCATAGTGAGAATGAGAGCTTGCTTAACATAAGTGTAAGTCTGCAACAAGTGTCTCGAGGTGAAGTTAGTGTGACGGCAGTGTTTGATTGGAGGTTTGATGCCGACGAGCATACAATGGTAAGTTCTATAAAGATATATATAAAATTATTTGTACCTATATATTCTTATTTAACAGATTGAGGGTAAAAGCTATCGTTCCTCTAGCGGCAATGAGAAAGATTTTAGGCCTCTGCCATATAAAATAAATAAGATGAAGCTGTTTGATTTTTTTGACACTTTTTACAATAACATTATTTACCAGAACGTTGAAAAATGCTCAAATTTTCCGGATTTTAAGGATGGATTTAAGCCTCCCCTACCACAGGATACGTACAAATTGGAACACTGTTTGTTTACCGGTGAGGGTCTTCCAGAAGTTTTACTAGCTGGCTACTATAGAATTGTGTTTCTATACAGCGGCCAGGTCGATGGCAGTATGACCCTTACTTTTAAGGTAAAAAACAAAAATGATATGGATATTTGAATGCAACTACTTAAGTTTCTCATACAACTGATATGTTTTGCAAATGTTTTAAATTTAGTAGTTGGTAATGTAATTTTACAATGATTTCTAAATGACAGGTAAAAAATACTTTGTTTTCTGATGTAAATATTAATTGTGTTACCCCAATGAAACCATCTAGCAAGTCACGTACAATCTATATAGTATATTTATTTATCTTTAGCTTGATTTTTGGCAACTGCACGAACCTGAACACATTCAACAGCAAGTGAAGAGCAATTTAATGCTCATAATTCAATTGTCCAAAGTTTCATTTCCGGTTTTGTACGCATCAAAACACGCACACACGGGGAACATCTCCCTTTTGGGAGTAGACGCTGGCAACATCGCCACTGATTGCTTATTTGCCTGTGTCTTGCTTGTTTGTTGAGCAAACAGTTTGAAAAAAAAAACTTTTGTATTTTGGCAGAACTCCTATGCGTTGTAAGCCTGTTTGGCTTTCATTGTTTGGTGCTCAACAAACCAAAATATGGCCAATATTCTTGGCTAGGCGCGTTTGAGCGTAAGCCTCAAATTCTGCCAGCTACACTGTACATACATTTGAGCTCATAAGTTTCTAAAAACAATGCCGACAGAGGCCGAAAAAAAAACTTGGATTTTGCTCACTGCACACAAATCAATTTGGAGCTGGTCTTTTCTTCGTTGCAGAAGGCATCAAAGTCAAAGGACGCTTGTCCTGTTGAAAGTTCGATGAATTTGTGGCAAAGTTTGTGGCAATTTTGTTTTTCGAAAATTGTTAATAGCAGCTTCGAAGGGAAATCCAAATGTAAAATAATTGAAATGCTTTCACAGGCTTACGAATTTCCCTTAAAAAAATTGGCAATTTAACATTTTGTAAAATGCTTGGTTATGATAATAATAATACAACACTTTATAATCCTTCTTCCATATATATTTTAAAATAAAAATGCAGACTTTTCCTATCGACAATCCCTTAAAGTAAGCTTATTATTTCCACACTATATCTGCCATGACAACTTTCATCAAATCAAATCACCAACGTTTAATTAATAGTATTCAATATCTGTGTACTTTAACTTGAGATGACAACCTAATCCAACAACAGCCCACAAGTCACGTACTCGCATTTGAAGGCATCGCATCGCATCTTACCATTGGCATTAGGCATCCAATAATTGAATGAGAGAAAATCGTGCATGACAAATGAAAGTAAATTGAGCGGGAGAAAAGATTCGTGAACGTTGACTGCTCAATATAATTTACGGCAAATCAGTTTTAATTATTTTAATAAACTCCTTGCATACGTGTTGACGGCTATTTTATAGTTTATATAGCTATCGCATATTCAATATCATTAACCAGCTCGCACACGTACCCAAATGCAAACAACAACAACAAATGTGGCTTTGATTAACAGAGCGCAATGAGGAGCTGTGAAATTAACACGCTGCAAATCGCTGTCCAATTAGCAAGTTAAAGCTCTTGTAGGTCGACTCTCCGTCTTACCTTGAAAGGCAATTAAACGTTAAATGTGTTTGACGCCCACAACAAAAGTCAGTTAACCAATAAAAGGCAGCTAGCAAGGTAACGAGCTTGTTTACGCTTTGACACTTTTACCATAACATCATATTCATAATATTTTTATAGCCCTTGTGGTATGTGTATTTACTAATGGCGTATAAGAATAGAAATTGTAATAGAAAAACATAATTTGAAAAACCTTTTAAAGTATTAACAATGAAAAACTAATTTTATACATATATTTTTACTTTCAATTGGAACTTGATTAAAAATAAATAATTAAAAAAAAGAAAGTATTGAAACATTAAAACGCTTTGCATATATAAAGGGTTTTATTTATGAATATAATTTAAATTATAATAGGAAATTTTAAGTTCATTGGGTTTGCCCTAACTCAGTTGTCATTACTTACAAACTTTAGTATGTAGTAAAAGATTTCTTGCTAGTTAACAGAAGAATAAGAAGTTAATCATAATGGAAAGTCAATAATTAACAGTTTTAACAAGGCTATTTTTAAAAGGGATTCTTTATTAATAATGTAAATAAATAATAATAAATATTGCAATACTCGTATAGCACCTCTCGGTCATTTTTCCTTTACATGAGCAACTGGCTGGATACAAAATTTGTGTTTATGTTGCGCATACGCCGCGTTGCCTCCGTTACACGTTTTAGGTATGCTGTTTGACTCTCTCTTATTTATTGGCTTCTAATGTCACTGGCTATTATCCCATGGCCAATGTCCGTTGGGGTGAGGGAGGGAAACAGCAGCTCAGCAGCTCTAGCAGCTCAACTTGTCGTTTATTCTGTCAATTATCATTAATTTCGAAATGCTGCTGTCTTCACCAAGGTTGTCGCACCTTTAGCACGCCCCCAACTGCCTTGGCACGTACACCGCAGTTAAAATGTCTCCAGCCATATAAATTGTTATTGCTTGTGCGTATAATTTGCCTGTCTGTTTGGACAATGTCTTAAAGACTGGGACGGGACGAGAAGGCAAAAACGTCACATTTGTTGTTAGTTTGCGAGGCGTGGCTAGTTCTACTAGTATATGTATGCATTATCTGAAAGACTTTAGTGATTTATATTTAGTGATTTTCAATGGTGTTTTTCTTCTTTTCTGTTTTGTCATTTGTTATTTACTATTACGCAATAATATTCGAAAGTATCTTAAATTTACATCAATCTGTTTTTCTCCCAACAGTTACTTCAACTTTACAACACCTCTGCTCACTCAATTTAAGTGTACTCTAAACTTTATCAGAAAGTATGGAGCGAAGTGATTCTCTTGCATAGAAACTAACACTCTCTTACAATAATAAACATCAATATGGTTCGGCAGCAAACATAATGTCGGTCGAAACCAAAGAAAAGCGAGCGAAGAAAAAGAAAGAAAAGCTAGCACAAAGCCAAAGTGACAAAAGTTTCTGCGAAAATCATAAAGTGCATGAAAAGTTTTTATGTACGAACCAAAAAAATAAAAAAATCAAACAAGTGCAGAAAAACAGACAGAAAGAATAAGAGAAAAGTAGCAGTTAAGAATTGGAATCGACAAACATCAATATCAAAATAGCGTAAAAGTAACAATATTTCTCTTTTCTTCGTTATCTGCAGTTACCAAGAATTTATTTTTTTTTGTATACCCTTTTCTTCAAGTTGGTAGAGTGTACAGGTTTTTTGTTTAATATTTGTGATTGATTTCTAGCATCTGGTAACAGAGTATTTTGCAGTCGCTTTTGGCCCGGGTTCGTTTGTTCTTGCCTATTCCACTGTCCATTTTTATCTTTATTTGCATTGTGGCTAACCAGCGACGGGGAAATTCTTGCGGCTTGTTTTGAAGAAAACTTGAAAAGTTACTTCCCTTGTTGTTGCTGGCTCTTTGGTTACATTGTAAGTGCAGTGATTCTTATTCTTCGGCGCATTGGCCAAATGCCAAACAAATGGCCGCAGTGCAAGTGTCAGAGATTTTTGGTAACCTTTTGGCGCAGTTGTTGCAAATGTTCTTATAAATTATCAGTTGATGCCAGAAACAGCTGCTTTGGTTATTGGCAAAGAGCTTGTTTTAAACAAAATTTCTGAACAAATATATATATATATATTATATTCCCTTTTTAAAAACACTCACCAGAATATAACGGATCTATATACATATATGTTCAAACGACCACATCAAATAAAATTATTAAATTTATCCTCTACGCTGTTTTATTTCAACCATAATTGGTTGGCAACATTTGTTGCATCTTTTTTTTTAGTGTGTGTGTGTGGATAATTGTTTGAAACTATTATGTATAAGATTAATGCTTTTTGATTATGGCGGATTTATATTGCTGCTTTTTATTAACGCATAGTTGGTCATTTGGGTTAATTTAAAAAATAATTATACAATTATGTTCTCAATACGTGACAATAAATTGATTTATAATTGGTTGGTCAATTCGGCCAGTTCAAGTTTATTGCTTTTTAAATAAATCATATTCATTTATTAAGTATATACTTTCAATTTAATTTATTAAATAGATATACTATGTATATACTTAATCTCTAACGTATATAAGTAGATATGCCATCTATAAATTTACCAAAGATGGATTTTATATTTATTGTTGGACATAACATATTAAGGTCCTATTCGATTACTCATCTGGCAGTTGCCAATAAAGAATATTCTAGAATGAAAATAAAACATAAGCCCACTTGACTACCGTGAGCTAAAAATATACAAATGTAATTTAACTTGGAATAAGAAAATAAACTATTTGACTTAAAGTTGAATGCTTTCTATTAGACTATAATAAGCACCATGAAGCCTAGGCAACAGAAGACATAACCAAATGTCACAGCATGTCCGGCATTAGGCGACTCATGGGACAAAACAGGCTAGCGGTGTAGGGGGTGGGAAGGAGAAGGAGGTGTGAAAAGGACGTTAACATGCGACGTATTTGGGGGACATAACAACTTCCGGCCAAATGAGCTAAACAAAAACACACCCACACATTCGCAAGGCGCACTGAACAAAAAAGCCTGAGCGAATGCAATACAGGGAGAACAGTAACAAAAACAACAATAAAGTGGGCGTGTTTAAATTGTTTATTGTTGTTTTAGTTGTCTTTGTTGCTTTTGCTGTTGTTGTTGTGTGCCAAGCAAATGGGGTCATTTGTTGGGACACTTTAGAAAACAGAAAGTTTCAATAAGGAAATATGTTGGAAATAAAATAAATGAAAAGTGTGGAGAGATTTTATTTTAATAAGCTCAAAAGTGGGTGAAAAGCAACAAGACAAAAACTGTCAAGAAAGACTGGGAGAGTGTGTGCAATGTATGTGGGGTTGCTTAGCTTCCAGACAGTTCTGAGAGTATTGGCTAACAACAAAAACACTTGGTTGGCATTGGGGTTTTTCCATTCTAGCTTGGACTAAGCTGAAAATATTTTCATTATAAATTTTACGACAGGTTTTGAATTGGTGTGTGTGCGTGTGTGTGTGGTGCTGAACACAACGGAAACGGAAATGCGCCATTAACTGGCAAGTGGAGCTTATTAGCTGCAATAAAAAATAATAAGCTGCAAAGTTATGTTGCAATTGTGGCATATTTCTCGGCATCAGCTCGACGACAAGCTACGCGAATCACAAACACTCACACTAACACTAGCACACAATGCTACTTCAAGAATGTCTGCTTGTGGGTGTATGTACGGGTTAGTGTGTCTCCTTTTACCAAAGTCATGTGTGTGTCCCTGTTGTTGCCTCCTTGCCTATCTTGGTTCAAGTTGACTTTCAACGTGCTTGTATGTGTGCTGTGCATGTGTATGCGAGTGTGTTGTTACATCCAAGGACAGCACAATTGAAAAAGTCGCTCTTCATGCGTCGAGAAATTCTAGTTAATTTTATTTTTAAAAATTTGTGTTACAATATGTTCGTACTCATCGAAATGACCAAGATGCTATAGCTAAGGGTTGGCTGACTTGGCTAAAAGAGAGAAAGGAGTTGCGTGAATGACACTGAGCACTTGACAAACTGACAATGACTCAAGACTAGGGACTTTAAGCTGGTGACAGAAACGAGCTTATTATGGTAGATGTGGCACCAAACGGATATCAATTTCATAAATAAAATATTATGACAGAAAAAGATTTTAAACTGTGAGAATTAAATAGATATGTGTTATTGCTTTTAAATAATCCTGTTTAATATATTTAGGCCCAGAACAGTCGGCGTAATAAATGTTACTAAAACGCCATGTTTGTTATTAAATTAAGTGTTTACAAAACAAAAGTTATGTGATTAAAATACATTGAAGCCAGCTTTTCTTATAATTATTATTATATCCCCATTTTAAAATCAAGACATATTTTTGATATTGCTGATAAAATTCGGTTGTGTAATAAGCTACATTTAATGCCAAGGCAATCAAAACTTTTCTGCAACAAATTATTGAAAGCTGCGGCTAAACACATTAAAATTGAAAATTTAAGCACCTGTCCATCGTTGGGTGGTCAATGGTGGCAGTGAGAAGAAACAAAGGGCAGGCAGGCGCGGTCAATGTACATAAATAATTTCAATAATGTGCTGCTAATACCAACAACAGCAACAACAACAATAAAAGCAGGAGTGAAAGCAATAACAATAACTGCCACCACATTGCTGATAAGCAGGGTCTATCGTTGTGGTCCAAACATTTGCTTACCGCATTCGCAAAGTGACTAAGGGCGGATCCTTCAATCATGGCCAAAGACTTGCCATTAGCATTGGATGTCTGGACGCCGAGGCCAGGTTCCCATTTACGTTTACGAGCATTATGCGAGTTAATGCTTAAGTCACGAGGCTAAACGTACAAATAAGGTTATGTATTAAAAAAGTTTTGTTTTTGTGTTGAGTATTTTGCAGCCTGATTTCAGATCCAACAGGTGGCGTATCCCCACTGCGTTTTTTAATATAATTTAAAAATGTTGCTTTTGTTTTTTTTCTGTTATTTTCCTTTTAACAGCTCAGCAAGAGTCTTGGCAATGAATTAAACAGGTCAACAAAGTGGTTCACCTTTAAGTAAGTAACTAAAGTTTGCAAAACTTTTACTTTTTACTGCGAATGGTTATTTCTTTGGGGTTGTTCACTTCGCAGTTGTTTCTTGCGGTTCGATAACTTTGCTCAATGTGTTTTAACTTGCTCTTATTTTTGTCTGTTATTCGAAGAGAAAGCTACGCGAAAGTTACACACCAAGCTTGACTTTTCTGTGGAACGAAATGTATTTTCAATTTTTGCCTTAAACCAGTTGTTGTATTCTTTATTTCAGATAAGTACTTATTGAATGTTGTTTGTTGTTAGTTTTTTTTGCATTAAACTGTATACTAATTGTAAATGGTTTTAAGTTTTTTCATAACATTTCAATTATCTAATTGAATATAATGTTGCACTTTAAGTTTGCACTAAAATCTAATCAAGACGATTAGAAGTTGTAAAATTCACTAGTCATAAAACCAACAAATAACTTCAATCATAGCACTTAGACTAAAGTGAATATATAACGAAACTGTCAAACAGAAAGAGAGTGAAGTTCTGGCCAATTCGCAATATAAGCCATTGAGAGGTAGTAAAATAGAAAAGTGGCACGTAGAATCCATTAAAGATAAAAGCCGTATGTCCAACTTCAAAACTAGAAAATATGATACACTCCAGGGAACGCCAGGGAGAGCGCTTTAAGGGAAGAGAAAAGGGGCCTTAGCGATTCCTGCTTTCGTACTCTATATATGTTTGTATGCAGTGAGGCCATATTTTCAAACTGTGGTTTTTATGCGGAATGTGCATTTTACGACTTTTTAAGTGTCAGAGCAAACAAAACTTTTGCCCCAAGTCGAAGCTGGAGTCGTGGCAACTGGTAAATGGCAACACAGCTGCCGCTTGGTATCTGGCGTTGTTTTTGTTAGTGTTATTGCTGTTGTTAGTTGATGCTGCTGCTGCAGCACCTACACAACAGTCAAAGCTTATGACGACGGCAGCCATATTTGCTTTTAACAATATAAACTTAGCTTTTGTAATATTTTGCGCCAGAAAAGCGCACGAAAAACTTAATTTTGTTTTTAAAGTCTAAGCCACACACACAGATATACTTAGAGACACACACGCATACACGCACATAGAGTGTACACACCTACATGCATGGGCATTTCCGTATCCGCCCTGTGCTGCGATCTGTGCGCTTTACAACTCTGCTTCTTCCCCACAAGCAGCGCTGGCAACACTAAGTTATCGTCTTTATTGTTTGTCACATACATGACCTCACAATTGTATTCCGTTTTCTTGGCATCGCCCGTTTGTGCCACCATGCAGCCAGCATGGCTCAGCTTTGGATTTTGCTTCAGCTTCAGCTTCAGCTCAGGTCGTCGGAAGCGGAAATGGCATAAGTTGTTGTCGCCTAGTAGTTCACACGTAAGTCCGTTCAATGAACAATAAAATGGCGTTGCTACTGCGTCGGCCACAGCGATAACTGCATGGTTTGTGTGGTCCACAATAAAAACCCATAAAAGAATGCCAAGGTACATTGCCATAGCACAAAAACCAGTACTTAATATTCTTGAAATTCTTTAACATGCCTGAAAACTTCTACTGCATTGAGTATTAGTTTGCACTCTGAAAAATTAAAACTTGTTACGGTTCAGGGAACTGAAACCATTAGCTAAATTAACTTAAATTCACACACAAGCATGAAATTATTCATTAAAAATTTATTAGTTTACATAAGAACATATATCTTCTTGAACTCAGACTCTTGCTCGCCAAAATATGTAAGATAAATATATAAACCTGCATTTAAAGTAATTATCTATTTTTTTTTAAATAAAATATATAGAAATGTTAGTCGGACATGCCAAAAACAGTACTAGAAGTATATTGGATTTTATGATTATTATTTTATATAATTAAATTATGTTAATGAACCACAAATTACGTATTTCGCAAATCATAACAAACATTCCAATTAATTTTGTTGTTTGTTCCATTAACATTTATGATAATATTACTTAATTATACCGTTGGCACTTAAAGCCATTAGTAAAGCAAAAGTTGTCTGACTGACACTAAATGCTTATGCCCGAGCCCGTGCGCAACACGTCGTATGCGTTATGTTTGCGAAATTAGCACAGTGCTCAGAAACCAAGGGAGACTCGAAGCGCAGCCATTGGCGTAAACGCTTCTGTTTTCGTTAATGGAATAGCTTGGACCGAATCGTAAGCTCAACTTGAATGGAAAATTGCAGCTGCAAACTTCTTGCCGCAGAGAGCGTTGCACGTTCTTCTTATTCAAAGTTATTGTGTGGCTTTCAGAAAGTTTTTGGTTTTTTCTATTTTTTTTCTGCTACCAACACCTTTAGCAATGTCCAGTGTGGAACAGACGCAAGCCGAAATCCAATAATGGCTCACTGTTCGTTCTTGCGGCAGATTTACGCACATTCACACACACACAAACGCACACACACAAGCGCACAGAAACACTTACGTTTGCACTCTAGCTGCATTGCTTTCAAATACTAATCTACGCGCCATAATTGAAAAACTAACGGTTTTTGTAACAAGTTTTTTGTGCTCTTGCTGCTGCTGCAAGTATTCGTCTTTCTTTCTTCCGATGTGTATGTGAGTGTCTGTTTTATACTTTCTCTTTCACACACAACTACTAGCGCTATATATTTGGAGCTGTCCCTTTTTTTTCCTTGCTGCTTTTTCGCCGATGCTGAACTTGACCATAAAGTGCAACAAGCATTTTTTCCTCAACAAACACGCGATCATATTTCTGCTGAATTTTCTGCGAGTTGCAGGAATGCCATCAGAACACGCTACACCAATTTCTATAGGGCATATCAAACGGCATTGAAGCTTACGGATTCCTAACTGTGCTATTAAACACTTCATTAAAAGTTAGTAATTAAACGCACTGAGTTCAAAACTAACTGCTTTCATTTCAACAAAATGTATAGCTTACATGATGGCCGACTAGATCGAAACGAAATGGCACTAAAAGCCGCCTCCATTTGCACATATTTCAATCCAAGCAAAAAACAAACAGAAAATCAGCATGAAATTGAAAAAATATGATGACACCTTCGTTGCAAGTGAAACAATAACAATGGTAGTTTCGAAGCCATGGACTGAACTGAACTGAACTGAATTGGACAGCAGCCGAGAATTTGACTTGCATGGGGCAGGGGCTAAGGGCGCCGGGAAGCGGATTTGGGCTGTGGGCATGGCTATCAAAGTGTTGGCTTTTGTGTGTGCACGCGGACTTTAACAATTTTGGCTCGGCACTTTTTGGGCAGATTTCTCGGTGCGGAAGCATAAAAACGAGAATTTCGAAATTCGTTTGAAAAAGCCATGTCTTCGCATCGAACGATGGCAGATTTGGATACCCGTACTTTGTACTGACAGCGGTTGTACTAGGACTTTTAAAAGTTGATTGTTGTATAGTGAAGCAAAGATAAAATGTTAATGCTTAGTGGATTAATAATAAAATTAATTGTTAACAAAAATAAGATAGTATATATTAAATTGACTCGAAACTAGGTGAACTCATTTTGATGTAAAGTTTTTCGGGATTAAATCGTTACAAATACTTATACTAAATACTAACTCAAAAATTCTTTTTTTGATTTATTCTCAACTGTTGATAAGTATTTAAAAGAAAATAAAATCTAAATGTTTAATATATCTACAGCTTTTGGATTCACTAAGGTGCGGATAGAAACCAGTCAGGTCTAGCCTAATGAAAGTAACATTTTTTTTTGTTTATTGTAGAAAAAAGTGCCTTAATGCCGGAACAGACACACACACGCACTCGCCTACACCCTCCACCACATACACATACATCCAGGTGGATTGGGGATTTTGGCTTTTTTGTCACGATCTAAGCCGCGGTTTTTGTTGATTGGTCATATTGTGTCCAGCATGTATATTGGCATTCTTGGCTTTTCGATTGACGTGCCATGTTTCTTGTATTGCTTTTGGTCCATACTGATGCATAGCGGAATCGATGCGAGTTTTCTGCGAGTGTAGCAAGAGTGCTCACAGCTCAAATTACCTGGTCAAGTGGCGAGCATTAAATTAAATACCTTTTGTCTGTGGCCATTAAATGAAACGACCGTGTGTCGACCGACAAATGTGGAGGAAAAATTGTTGGTTACATTGGCCATTTTTTGGCGTGGCTGCTGTCGGTGCAAATAAAAATAAAAAAGGGACAAACGCGGCTGCTCTTTTCCGGCCGAAACAAAATGGCGTCAAAAGAAATTCAATCAATTCGCACGTGACATGATTATTTTATGCTTTTATTTATTTATTGTGTATGCATTTTATTATTTTTTGTTGGTTTTTTTTTTTTTTTTACTTTCCCTCGACGCTCTTTAAAAGGGCTCACAATACAACGAGCCGCTTGCGAAATGTTCGTGATCGAACTGAGAGTTGTTCAAGTTTTTTTGAGTGGCTTGCAAATTGCATAAGTGTTTTAACTCTGTGAATCCTAGGCGACGTCTTAAATGAGCTACATTAAATGCGTTACAAGTTTGAAATTCTTTGAATAACATTTGTTTTTCTTATCAAGAGTTACTTTAATGTGGTAAGTAATTTTCAGTTCTTTTTATAGTACTCGTAAAAGTATGCTACAAAAACTGATGTAGTTTTCTGTTTTAAATGCTCAACTGTAATATAACATTCGGTTAATGTTAAGAAAAACATAGCATTTCGTTTTGTTTGGAAATAATATGTACAATCAGTTTAGACAAATCAATCTGTTAATAAATTATACATGTGAAAGTCTAGAATAATGCCAAATTTTACTTTTACAAAACCACCAAATTTAAATTTTTTTCTTTATGCAGTAAGTAAAAAACTGCTTTCAAATGCCTTAAATTTATGGTTGCTCTTTGACATACGCCAGCCCAAACAATATGCCCACCAATATTTTGGGTCTGGGATTTGTCGTAGCATTGAGGACCAAAAGAAAACAAACAATAAGGGCAACCAAAAACCAAAAAAAAAAGAAAGGGAGCGATAGCAGTGGCGTCAGGGCATTGAAAACTTGTTAGTTACACTTAACGAGCCGAAAACTCGTATTTAAGTCAAATGGAGGCTTGCTCTTGGTCCTGGCCATGGGCTATGGGGTAGATTCCTGTGACCGTCGTTTGTGGATGTTGGTGTCAAAGTAAATACAATCAATTTGATTGCGTTGCCTTTTGTGGGCCCCTGACCCAAGTGCCGACCATAGATTGATAATTTAATTCAATCGTTGTTGTCATTAAAATTGGCTATTAGGCCATTTTGCACATCCTTGCCGTATGTGCCTGAAAGCAGAATTTCTATTTCATGAAATTGTATTGACATGTTTCTGTTTTGTCTTCGAAAACTTTTGTTTACTGGTTAACTCGAAAAAAAATCTCTTCTCTATCCAAACAGAATTGCATGTTTGTACATAAATAACTACTCTATTTGATGTCGTTTAAATTTGTTATGGCAAAATTTGACACATTTTTAGATTTTTTTACTGATTGTGCGATTTAAGCAGAATTTGAATTTTTATTTAAGCAATTTAAGCAAACAAATATAAGTTTATATTTGAAATATTTACTTAACTTAGGTAATTGAACGTGCGCTGTTTTTTTTTGGAACAAAGTAAATAAAGGATGACAAAGATTGATTGCATCTGTTTTTATTTGTATAATTTTTGCTAACGTTAACATTTAAACATTTTTAAAATACGTCGGTATAGCAGACTAGAATATCTGACTTTATTCAATATATAATTTGAATAATATAATACCATGTTATTTAATACTTTCATAGACCCATGGGAGCCCTATTATCTATGCCCTTAGCATTTTCAGAAGTCTTCTTAATATAAATAACCAATTCTCTGGCAATGTGTGGCTAAATTAGGGTTAAGCGCCATTAGCCCATTGGCCTTTTTTATGCTTACTTTTGATTGCTTTGTGAATAGAAATTATTTTGTATTCCAAACTGGTCATTATAAGCATAATTTGAATAGCACAATGCAACAGATAAGCAATATTTAGCACAAAGTCGCGCTTGTTAACGGCATTAAATATTGCCCAACAAAGGCAAACAAAGCGTAGCGAAAGGATTCAATTTGCATGAAATACATAAACAATAAATTCAGTCTCTTTACTGGCCAACAATCCTGCTACAAGTAAAATGCTTGAAAGACTTACCAAGGACCAAGGGCTGGGCACGTTCGAGTTTCTCCATGGGATCGCTTCGATTGTTATCCTCTGGTCCTTTTTTTGTGGCCAGATTGACAGGCGTGTGGCTGGAGCGGAAGCAGCATCTTCAATGGCGGCCAACATTTACAGATATGTCGTGGCACTAACTGCCGCTACTCATCCTCTCCGTCTCTCCGCCTCTCCCTCAACCCATAAATGTCCCTATGGTGACTTTTTGTTATCGTCAGACATGTTGCATTGCTGGTGGGGATTTGTGTTCGCGTCTCAACTTGTCCGCTTCTGCGTTGCTTTTTGTGTGTGCCTTTGTCAAAGGGCTTTATCATTACAATGACAGCAGATCCGTTTACTGAGACTTACTGCCTCGTCGACTTATGGGCATGCTAAAGTCGCGCTCAAGTGCCTGCCGGCTTAACTAATGATTCCTAAAACGGCTAGTTATTGAAATCATTTAAGTGCGACTTTAACCAATCTACAACCACAAATCCTCAATTTCCATGTCTGGTTATAATCAGAGATATTCAGCGGGTATGATTAACTCAGCGCGAATTATATTGATTATATAAAATGTGTAGTATCCGATTTTTTCTAAGACTTTATTTTCGAATTTTATCAAAGAAAATATAAAAAAAATAGCTTTACTGTCTTTTTACTACTAACTACATTTTATAATTAATTCCATCTTATTCGCCATAAAATTACAACAGATTGCCAGAAATAATATTTTGATCTAGATTTAACTGCTGACTTAATTAAAACTTAATGAACATTTAATGAAATTTTATTGCAACAAATTGAAATTGTGCCATAAAAGGAGCGTCTTTGCCAGAGGCAGCTGCATACAACTAGCAGACTTAGTGACAGCAGCATCCCCATCCACATCCACATCCACAACGGAATCAGTTGCATCGCATCAGTTGTCACATATTCAGACTGCATAGGAACGCCATTTTGGCCAGAGTCGACTTTAGCAATGACTCCACTTCGTACACTATCAGAAAACCAAAATCTGAATCAGGAACAGAATCAGGACTAGCTGCTGTCAGTCTGCCAGCCCGCAGATTTGCTTGGACTCGCTTGGGATGCATGCAAATTTTAATTTTAAACATAGACACATAAAAATAAATTGTTTTTGCTTCACATTGGCAACACTTGCCAGCTTATGCAGCATGTCTGGAATACATACATGCACATAGATATATGTATGTATATGTGTCTGCTTGACATGCAGGCATTGTATCTGCATCCATTGAATTTTTAGAGTTTCAAGCTTTGTTTCCGTCTTTTATCGTCTAAGAGCAAAAATTACACCAGCTTTTATGCAATGCAGCATATTGATTTTTGCCATTGCTTAAATATATGTTTTGTTTTTTTCTTCTTGTGCCGATTATGGTAAAATGTTCAAAGAATTGTATTGATTGTTTCCCGTTGCATTGCCATGCCCAAATATACGTACAAATGTGCATTGCTATGTGCATCAGCTATTTGTGAGCTCAGCAATGGGTTGAAATATTTTTAAAATATGTGAATTGTGCAGTAAAACAATTTGTTGCCAAGGGTGATGAATGCAGTTCATGTCAATTTTGTTAAAATATTATTTTGTATGCGTTTCCTTAGTACCAGCAACTTGAACTCTAAATACCAATAGTATTAAGCTACACGATTGTAGATTTGAACATTTATTGCAGATAACTGTTATTATTTATTTTTTTCTTTTTATGCAACTCAAATGCTTTAAATGTAATACCTTAGACTTTGGGTTTCCTATTAAAATAAGGTTTTAGTTACATTATGAAAATAAGTTATTTAGCTTCTTATCTAACCATCAAGTTGTAAGTATCTTCTGTCGAGAAATTAGAAGATACGCGTTGGTTTCTTAATAAAAATGAATTTTATAATTTAGGTTAAGTTTAATCTTTACATTTTATTCTAAAAATCTATTAACAATTAATTTAACCAAGATGTTAGTCAGTTAGTCTATGGCTATGCAAATCAGTTCAGGACACTTCAAATGTAGTTTCAAGCACTTTCATCAGACTGTCTGACAATTTTTCGACTTTAATTTACAGCGATTGCAAAGCGTTGCATTGTTTTAAGGCCTAAAATTGCATTTGTAGTGTGTAATGTGACGCACAAGCCACGTAAGCCACGAAATATCGTATGCTGTACGTGGGAGGCAGGTTGATTGCCTTTTTAGGCATATCGCTCATACGCCACGTTGTCTTTATTTGTTCGTAGCCTTTGTGAATGGCTGCACAACGGCTGCAAGTGCAACTCGTTAGCGTCGCTCGTAAAAATCAAATGGCCCATCGCATACCCCCGCTTGACTGCAAGCCTCGGCTGACTTGGCTGATGGTTGTTAAAAGTTGTCCTTGGGGCGGCAGTTTTACGAGCTCAAGTTGTAGCACAGTAGCTGCCATTTGCTGCTTGTTAGCAGTTAGCAGTTGTTAGAGTTTCAGTTGACAATGTTGGCAGCTGCATTAGGCAAACAACGAGGCTTGTTACACACAAACAGAGAAAAATATAGAGAGTTATAGCAGAGGAAGTTTTTGCATGCGGCTGCAGTGAGAGAACCAAACGAGTCTTTGATTTTATTCGTGTCCCCCCTTTAATGTGAATCATTTCAATTTTCGATTTCCATTTCGATTTCAAGTTCAACTTGTTAAAGTCTTTTTGAAGCTTAGAGCTTTACAAAGTTTTATTGCTTTCAGATATATTTTAGCCAATTTGTTTTTGCTTGTTTGGGAATTGGCCCACAGCACTTTTCAATTTTCTTTGCGTTGCAATTTTCCAATGTTTCTTTTTTGTATTTTTGTATTTTAAGCGTCTTGTTATAGTTTTGCCCAGAAAGTTATTTTCTTTTCAGCTTATTGGGGAGTTTGCCTTTGTATTGCCGGCATCCTCAGAAGCCCAGCGCAAGAATTATGAACACATATAAATATATTTAGATCTAGATGGGAAGCAGGGCTAGTATGAAATTGATTTGTTATGCCAAAAACTTTCCCCAAGTGGCTTAAGAACGAAACAAAAATAACGTCAAAAGCTTTTGTCTTCAAACTAGAGAAGAAATATGCTACAAGCGTAACGCCACTCAAAAATAAATATGAGTGAATGTTTTAAAGTATATCAATAAGGAAGTATGAATACAGTTGAGTGAACAAAGCTTCAGAAAAATAATGCAATACAATGTAAATAAAATCTTTTCTACCCAAAAGCATATCCTTACAATTGTTAAACTCTTAAAGCTTTTGTTTTTTAAACAGAAATTTTACTACACGGTTATACTTGTAATTGGCATGCTCAAAGTTCTTTAATCATAACAAAATGCCTTCTCTTTGCTTACAATACCCGCAAAACTATTTAGGAATAGATATTTACATAAAAAACTTTTTGCACATATGCAAAGCATTTTCATAATTTAAAATTTATTTTAATTTAAAAACTTCCAGTTGCGTTGGAATACTCCAAAAGCGGAAAGTGTTAAACGAAATCATTTACACAAGTTAACATCACTTATTTATTTTCTACTAAATTTAACAAAGCGAAACTTTTACGAGGTACACATAATGTAATGCTTGCACATAAAATTCTGTGCTGAAAATTTATTGGTTAAAATAACATTTTGCTTTAAGTTAATTAGGCACATAAATAAGAAAGTTGGTTGAATTTCAAGTTAATGTGATTTTAGAGAGAGAAATCTGTCTTAACATTATGTGAATAGTTGCAATTTTCATAGTACAATTATTATGGCAAGTACTTGACTTGGCGACTGCCAGAGTTGCCGAGCATCTTAAAGTCAAATTTACTCACATATATATATATATATATATATATATGTAGTTGGCCCTTTTGTATTTGACTTAGTTGCCGGGCCAAGGAATATGGATGTGTTTATGTGCAGGGGCCGTGCAATTGTTGGCCGACAGCCAAGAAGTGACTGGCTTAGACAGGCCAACACTTTTGGCCCTTTGTTTTGTTGACACACAAAAACACAAAACTAACAACAAATACAAATTCCCGAACAAATAGTTTTTGACGCGCCCGGACCGCAATGCAGTTGGTGTCACTTTGAACCGAAATCAGCAGGCGGCATGCTAAAAGGCAGCAGGACTATCAGAGGACAGCGGTAGGAGGTCATGTACTGCAAAAACTTTGATGCAATTATTTGCATGCGGGCGAACCATTTGCAAGCATTCAAAGTGCTTACACAACTGCGAAAATACCTCGAGTAAGAACTTTTAACATTCTTTGGTACACTTTTTCTTCACAATGTGACCTCAAGTCTAAACTAAATGTAGTTGTTGGCATTGTATTAAGATTGTTTGTATTTTTGTAAATTAGAAATACATTAAGCGCTGCACAAAATGGCGCTTTCATTACATTTTGTCCAACTACTTAGGAACAGTTGTTTGAAAGTAGTAGAATATAATAATATATTTGTTACACAACTTAAATAATTTAGTTTATCTAAAGGTTATATACCTAAATTGTTTTGTTTACTTCTTTGTGATTTTTTCAATTGTTAATTGATTTAATTTAAATATTATACATACAATGAATCAGTGCGACAACTAAAACGTAGCACCTTGTTAATCGTATTATATACTTTATAGTTTAATATTTATAAATGAAATAGAGAAGACATTTCTATTCATTGCTTCCTTGGATTGGCATCAAATTAATTGCATAAGAAGTTTAATCCACTAACAAACTTATAATGAAAGCCAATTTTTCACTGAATGCATATTGCATAACGCTGATGTTTATTAAAATCCAAAGCAGCTGCATTTTTGATAGCTCATAAAAATGCCAGCGAAATTAGTTATAAATCAGCAGAGCGCAACCAGAAGCTAGTATATAGAATGTAGAACGCGGCTTAGAACTCTCAGCTGGCTCAGCTAGCTCAGCTGGCACAACTTTGTAAGCTAAAATAAAGCCATAAATTATATGAACTAATAATTATATGCCATCAAATTTTTGTAAGCAAAAGCCAAGCAAGAGCAAAAGCCAAGCAAGCAAGTAATCCAAGCAAAGCAAAGTCAGGCAGCCAGCGAATTTAACGGCCAACATAAATTATAGACATTTAAAAAAAGGGGCAAGCAACGTGGGGCAGGCAGCGCTGCGTAGAATATGCGATTCTTATCACAGTTTATGCAGTGCACACAAAGTTAACATAATAAGGTCAACACGCACCAAATGGGAGGTTGGTGGATGGAGTTGGGCTGCTAACGGAAGAGCATCAAAGTTTGCCTAGTGGGTGGATGGTTGTCGTGAGTGGGCGTCGCTTTAATTAAACGGCAAAACAGCGGCCCAAACATCTCTCGCGTTCGCGTCAGAGAGCAAAGTTCGAGGTCAGAACGGTGCCACAACGAACACAGCAATTTTGTTTTTTGTTTTTTTTTTTAGCGTCCAGCAATTTGCAACAAAATTAGCCGAAAGCGTTGCCCGACCCTGGCCATGCTTATTGAGAATTATCCAGCCAACGACAAAACGTGCTGGAATTAAAAACAAAAGATTGGGTTAAGCCTCTGTCTCGGCCTTTGTACATAAAATGATGTATATTTACCTGTTTATATAGGTGTAAGTGTGGCCGTGGCATAAAAAGACATATGTATGTTTAAGTGCAGAGAGAAGACATTTTTTTGTCACACATTTTGACATGGTGTGACTGGTATTTTTAAAAATAAAATTGAGATTTTTTTAAAGACTTATAGTTTGAATAGAAACTTCTTTCTGTAAAAGCTTAGAAAAAATATAAATTTTATAAAAAAAGTCTATTGAAAATAACATAAGTTCCCACAATTTAAAGTATGCTTTTGTATGTTTTAAAAATATTAAAGCGAATAAGTATCATTGACTTTCGACGTGTACTTTCACAGTAACACGATTTTTGCCAGTGACAAACACGTTAATATTGCTCAACTCTAGTCTATGTAGCATCCTAAGTGGCTTGTCATCTGGTTGTGGTCGCTATGACAAATGCGCTGATGGCTCCACCTTTAGCCGATGCTGCCTCTGGCTCTGGCTCCTGCTGGTCGTTAAGAGTGAGGACGAAACGCACTTGGCAACAACAACAGACACAACAACTGAAAAAAGCGTTTAAATTTTGTAATTTAAATGCAAATTGACAGGAAAATGACAAACATTGCAATTAACGAGGGACTAGCGGGCGTATACGCAGTATTCGTATACCTCTCGCCCAGGCACTGGACTGGACAGCAGCAAAGGACAGAGCACAGAAAATGCCAAAACATTAACACAGAGAAGACGAGAACAACTGATTATTGCTATGCAGGACATTATTTAAAAAGATAATCAACATGGAAATCGACAAAAATTGCAACAGACCAAAATATGTATTTCTGAAATCATGCAAATCTTACTTAATACGACATTTTCAAGCTTGCTTGACTAATATTGTAAATTTAGATGGACTGTCGAAAAAAAGTGCATTTTGTAGTAAATTGGTTTCTTCAATATCTCCTTGCATGAGCTATGGCAAGTATATAACCATTTTCCATGAGATATTATATCCCTAGTTAAGAAAATAATATTGGGTAGGCATATGTTGAAAGTGGGCTTGGTACAAATGTGATTACAATGATAAACAAGCGCTGTTAATAAATAAATCTCATCCAATTTTGAACTATCAGTGACCACTTAGATTATCTTTCAGGTTTTTACTTGATAACTGTTCATTTCTGTAACAGCCCGCTGTGTGTGGCCCACTGCTGTTTTGTTGCCACATACTCATATATAACAACAAGTGTACTTTATAAATAAGTCAAATGCTGGTAGGGAGCCCTGGTTAGCTACACGCAAGCCAACAACTGGCCTGTAACTGCTCAAGTGAGTGTAAGTGTGTTGGTTATGTGAACCAATCAGACTTAAGAACAAGGAACCAACTCAAAGTTGAGGTAAAGCCACTCATTAAAGGCTTTAAGTGCCCCACGCAAGCAATTCAAAATTGTAGGTCCAGCCGCAGTAACAGCAGCAGCAGCAGCAGGACTTTAGCACAGTAAACGAACATAAAGCAAGCTTCGAACTCTGTCACTAAACGTCCTTGGGGTTGCCATTGAGTCTTTCGTGCTAGCTGGCTGGCTGTATGGCATTTTCGTTTTGTTGGGTGCCATTTTGCACATTGAACTCTCTGAAGGCGTCGAAAAGGCCTAATTATCTTAATTAATGAGTGCGAAAGTGAAATTCGTGGAAGACAAATGTGCCGGGAACATTCAGTTGCTTGTTCTTGCTGGTTTTTGGGTCCTTTGGCGGCACTCACTCAGCTCGTGTGCACCGCAAGGACGTTTGTGGCTGCCATTTTAATTGTCTCGCTTAGTAAGCGTATACATACATACTATAAATACATAAATGTTTTTTGTTAGTGGACGGTTTTCATTAATTTTGCTCCGTTTTTGCTATTTGGCCACAGACAGAGGCTGCGAACGATTTTGGCTTATGGTCTGCGTCAGAAAATTCGCTGCTTCTTGTCTATGTGCGGTTTTTGGGTATTGCCACAAAGTGTGGAAGGCAAAAGGTGCTGGCAATCTTTTTTGTCGGTCAGAAGAAGGAGGCGAGAAGAGAAGATGCTGAAAACTGTTACTGACAGAGAAACAGAAACTGAAACAAACGTACGAGCAACAATAATAATGAGGCGCCACACAAAACAGACGGCGCAACACTTTGGCGGAGCTTTAAAAAAGAGAGCTGAAGGAATTGTTCAAAATTAAAACAGCCTGTAGCCCAATGTGTATGCTGTGTGAAACTAAAGATAGGCGTCTTTCTCCTTTGCCTATCAACACATTCATATAGTTACAATACACATGTGTATTGTTTGTGGACTTTAAGTAAAAAAAAGTCTTTCCTAAGAGCAATACTAGCTGTGTATGGAGCGCATGTGAAAGTTGAGCACAAGTTAAGATTTGTATGCTGTTATCAGTCTGTAAACGTTAAGTTTTGATTATGAAATGCTTTTAACTTAGCACTACAGCTGGTATACAAATTCCCATGCATACCAATTGGCGGCTCTCAATGCTCTTCACATTGTGTTTCATTGCCATTTCGTTTCGTTGCATTGCGCACACTCTTTCCAGTGAGAGAGCAAGCTTTTTGGATTATGTTTGTGGACTGCATTCAGCATTGTTGCGGCCTGCAGAAAAACTAGCACAACATTTTTGGCATTCGCATCTTGTGTTTCACATTTTAAAGCTTTCTCTGATTTTCATCCAGCTTTTATTAAACTATCCATATAGCTTAATATGAAAAACGTTTTGAATAAACATGTACAAAGTAATGGAAGATGCTTGAACAAACAAATCTTAGCAATTTCATAAATATTGGTTTTTAGATTTTGTCCATATATTAAAACTTAAATTATTAATACACATTTGTGCAATTATGTTTAATTCAAGCTTTACAAAATGCAGGTTGAATTATTAGAACGGTTTAAAATCACGTTCATTTTTAATGGCATTGATTGTTTAAAAATCGAGAACGAATTATTTAAATCATAATTTTAAAGTAAACGATTTTAAAATTGATTTTTCATTGCTTGCATTTAATTACTATTTATTAATTAATACATATAGCGCTATAAATCTTAATTATTTTTTTTTTATGTTTTTCGTTTGCTTTTTGTTTTAAGAATTGTTATAGAAGTTTCCATGTATTTCGTATTACGTTCAGTTCAATTTCAAGTTCGAGTTATCAGTTGTCAGTATCAGAGTCAGAGTAACGAAGTGTTTTACGCTGCCGTCGATTGCTGTTGTTCCTGTGTTGTTGTAGATGCTACCGAAGAGGATTCAGGATTCTTTTCGCTGATGGCAAGCCAAGGACAACGTTTCTGAAGCTCCATGCGGTATCTGGGATGACTGATGGCATACACAAAGGGATCAATGCAGGCGACCATTTTGCAGGTACAAGCTGGTATCATTGTAGCGCCTGGAGTAAGAAGACTCTTGTCCCCAAAGGCACCAATCAGCGACATAACACCATAGGGCGTCCAGGATATGAAAAACAGGAAACATATGGTAATGGCCGCCTTGGCAATGCGTATCTCAGCCGTTTCCTTGTTCTTATCCACATTTGAACGCAACGATTCCACGTTCATCTTCTTGGCTTGGGCTCGCAGTGCCTTCTCATGACTGAACACATGTCCCACAATCTGGCTGTAGTAGTAGAGTATCATTGTGGTCGGGCACGCGAAGCTAAAGAAGAAGATTGTTGCAACAAACATGCGAGTATCAAAGGTATCCGTTAGATAGTCAAAGGTGCAGGACGTCAAGTAGCCTTCGGGCACAAATCGACCCCAAGTTTCCGTGTAGCAAGCCACAACAAAAGGCGTTGCATACATGTAGATGAAGATAATCATGGCAATTGCCTTTCCGTGAGTCATCTTGCCCTCCATGGGCCTGGTGATCACATTGTAACGATCGTAGGCTATAAATGCATTCGTTGCTCCAGCTCCAATTCCCGTGTAGGATCCAATGATGCCATAGATCTGACAGCCCAGATTGCCCAGCGCAAAGCCCTGATTGAAACTGTTGTAGATAAAGATGGGTGTCTTGCTCATCATCAGAAAATCACAAATGGCCAGATTGATGACCAGTATATTCGATGGAGTCCTCAACGATTTGGCGGCTGAGAAAACCCAAATGACCAAT
The DNA here is from genome assembly GCA_035044725.1 of Scaptomyza caliginosa. NCBI lineage: Eukaryota > Metazoa > Arthropoda > Insecta > Diptera > Drosophilidae > Scaptomyza > Scaptomyza caliginosa. The sequence continues at coordinate 186,634 of JAWNNR010000460.1, forward strand.
CCATTGCCAATCAGTGACATTATCGTAAAGAATATATAGAGTGTACCCAGCAGATAGTTTAAAGATTCCGGTGGCTCTGGATACGTTAGCCAATGTTCGGGTATGTGACGCAGTTCATCCGGTGGCACATTCCAGCCCAGCAGTCTACCCTCCGCAGCGAGACGCGCCTCGGGCCGGAGAACAGTCGTGACATTACCAATAATGCCACTGATATTGTACTCCATGACTGGCCCCGTCGCTGTCCAAGACAAAATCAGTGTTGGCTCTTACTAGGCTATATATATGCTCGCCAGCAATTGGATTAGCCGCATATCTGCATCAGCATTTGTGGATTACAATGCGTATTTCGCTAATCTTCCACTTCCACCCTCCCTTCAATCAAAGCCAACCTAATTCGCTGAGCAAACTGTTTTGCATTGATTTTCATGTGATGTTCTTGGAAAACAGTATAGGAGCAGGGGTAGAAGCGAAGTAGAAGAAGAAGGCAAAGGTCATCGATTGAGCCAATTCAATCCATGCACTGTAATCTATAGCCTTGTTGGTCTTTGCCTATATGCCTGCTGAGCTCCTAATTGATAGCTATATGTTGACCATATAGCCATAGTTGACTGCCAGTTTCAATTAAATAGGATTTGCCCTAAATATATATTATTGATTTTGGATTTATTTTGAATAAAGTTTGAAATCAAATATGCCATGACCTCATACGTTTTATTCTTATCGCCTTTTGCTTTGGGACATTAATTAAAACTTATTGCAATGCAACAAAATCATCTAACATATACGTGTTAAACTCTTTGATAATTTTAAATAATATGTGTAATTATTAAACATTGATAAACAGATGGTTTTTGTCAACATATGCTGAAGTTAAATGCCTAGAATCTGGTGTAGAAATAATGCAATTTCTGTATTTATATTGCTATTTAAGCTTACTCAATAGAAATTTCTCACTCGATTGTTAGCTAATATAAAAACTAAAGTTTAATGCTTGAATTTTAATAAAAAATAAAAGCTGTGTTCTGCTAAAGCTTTGTCCGTATCGTAACTACAATAATAAAATTCATTTTATTCAATTTCATTTATTCAATTTATCGTAGGGTACTTGAGAGAACTTTTTACTTCATTTTTGTTGTAATGTTTTAAAAATAAAACAAAAAGCTGGGTTTAAGCTATGATACTTAACGTGCTGCAGCAAAATCGTTTTATTTAAAGTGTTATTTAAAGGCTACTTCATTCAAGTGTTTCTTTAAGAGTTTTTGATTTACTTTTCAAGCTTAAAATCTTAAATGAAAAGGCAAAACTAATTGGATAACAATTCACCTTCTTACACTAATCTATTTATGCACATACATACATTTATATTATGTTGTTATCTATATAATCAGCAAAGGCATAGCAATTGTATCTGTCTTTCTTACCCATTTATTAACTCGTAAAACGAAAAGTGTAGCATACTTTTGTGCGACCCCAAAGCGCCAACAAACCCAATGCAAACATATGAGGAGACAAACACGTGTGTATGCTTGTGGGTATGGGTTCGCGTATGTGTGCGTGTGTGAGTAATTATGTGACGCCCGTGTGTGCACCTACAATTTGGGTCATAAATCATATGGAAAAAGTCCACAAAGGCATGCAAATATTCCCTTATTGCCCCCCAAACCAAAACGTTTCGCACTCAAATTCGTAATTCCAATACCGAATGTGTGAGTTTGTGTGTGTGTGTGTTTGAATGTCTGTTTATACATATGCCTAGCATATATGCTGAATATACATACAAAGATTGATTTCCCTTTGTTTGCCTTTAAGCGCTTGGGATGTACATTCACCTCAATTCGACGTTTTCTCCAACTTTCTCCCACCGACTAGAAGCCCCCCTCTGCGTCTGAGTCCATAAACAACAGCAACAGCATATATAAATTTATACATATATATATGTAGAAGCAATGGGTGGTTATATATTAAATAAACGAGCATATTGTAAACGTGCGCCTGCTGAAATAATAACTACGAGCATGTTAAGCGAGTGTATTCACTTCTATTCGATTTTAACGTTGGCGTCATTATTTTTCTCGTTTTGTCGTCTAGGTGAATGACTCCAATGGGAGCATAGTCTTGTCCCAAAGGAGCAGCCAACTGTTTGGCTGGGTTGGCTGCACTTCCAAGTAATTAAGTACAGCTGTTGGTGGCTTGTGAATTTCCCCCGTGGCGTTTACATGTTGCAAGTTGATTACAGATTGCATAAGCTAAATACATGTGTGCCAAATCAAAATATTTCCCTATTACTATCGCTCTTACTCTGTCTTTGTGCTAGTTGTAGATTGAACGAAAAAAGAAAGCAAACGCAAATTGTAGACAGTTGTAAGCAGAAATCGATTTGCTAAAGCGATTATATGTAGAAAGAATAATATAATATTTATTCATTTAGCAGTTTAACAGCATACTTAAACTGTTGATGAAAGCAGAGAAGGCGAAAAACATTACCATACAACTTGTTGTCAGCTGATATTCTAGTCAAAGTTTATTATGATAATTATTTTTAGTGCCTCACCAATTTATAACAGAAGCTTTTCGTTTCCTTTTTATTAGTGTATCTATAAAGAATTTAATTGCGCAATTAGGTAAAACTCAATTTGGCTAGCGGCGATTGCTGTTGTTGATGTTGCTGTTATTGTTCTTTCAGATAGCAAGCAGCTGCCTTTGGATACCCTTTGTTCCTGTTGTTGTTCGTTGAAGTTGTGTATTTGTATTCATTAGCATTATTTTTGCTATTGTTGTGATTGTTGCAGCAACACAAGCAGCGGCAGCAGCAGCAGCAGCAGCAGTTGAAAAAGAAACAACAAATACTTCCATTGGTGCAAAAATTTCACTTGAACGCATTTTATGCTTGGTGCAACAACAGCGACAACAACAGCAACATACCCTAAAACAACAAAAACAACAGCAGCTACAACATCGACAACACCAACAAGAACAATAAGCAGCCCCTAAGGTATAATTTCAATTTCAACACTTTGCAAACACGCCACAGTTGCGTCATTAACTGTAAAGTTTTGCATGCGAAACGCGTCTGCAACTGCTGTGTCTATATACATCTACATTGCAAGGGAGTATGTGTGTGTGTGTGTGTGTTGGGTGGCACTTAGTGCACTCGCTGACGGAAATGGCCGGCAGCAACGACGCCACAGACGGAGATGAGTTCAACGCAACGTCAGGTGCAGCAGCAACATTTAGCAGCAACTCTACATGCAGCAACAGCAACTATATGCAACAATAGCAACTTGCAGCGACTGGAAACTACACTTAAAATAAAAATGTCATACCTTTTACATATAATTTTTCATCAACGATCCGAAAATAAATAAGATTCAGACATTTAATTTACATTTTACATAGCAATACTTTTAAATTTAACAGGATGATTTCTTTTGGGATCAAGATTGAAAATTTAAGGGAAAATTCTATTTTGAGTGGAGCACTTGGCAACTTGCAACAAGACGACTAGTTACCTCTCTGCTTGTTGTTGTTTTATAAAACTTTATTGTTACATGTTTGCCGTTTGTGCTCTGCTTGTAGCTGCTACGGCTGCTGCTGCTGCTACTGAAAACGCTTCAAGCTTATCATAAAATCATTTTCCACAACCCAACCACACCACCCAACCATTCAACTCTGCTTCAACAATCAACAAACAGCAGTGACTGATACTGACAACAATAACAACACTAAGAACAAGAACAGCACAATTGCAACAAGTATCTAAGTACTTACATTCAACTGGATTGCTCATGTACATATGTGTATGTGTGTGTTGTAGTTTTGTTAGCTGCTTTCTTCAATAGCTGACTACTCGTCGTATTGTAGTCTAACCCTTTCATTTCTTTTGCTTTACTACAATGTTCGTATGTTATAGATTTTTAATGAAATATATTACAAATGCAAATTGTATGTGATTTTAATACTTATCTAAATTCGAGAAAGTTTAATAATGTTTAGACTTGGCCTCTTATAAAGTGAATAGCACAAAGATAGTTCAGATATTGCTACCCTACAGATCGTATTACTTTAGATAAAAGTAAAACAAATTTGGAGTGCAATATATTAAAAGCTAATATCTATTAGATTTTAAATTTCTAAAAACATTTGAGTTATCAACATTCATTATATTCAAATTGTATTATTTTCTTCATTGTGAGGTAGAAAAAGCTCATTTCCATTTTACTTTTTTCACGCATTTGTGCAACATTCTGTAAATTTAGATAGAGGAAAGTTCATATGTGTATAAGCTTCCAACGGATGCAACAGCAGGAACAAAAAACCATTTTTAACATTTTTTTTGTGCAGAAATCATGGGTGGTATTTTATTGAATTCCAAGGTGGTAGCAACACGGTACACCAAATGGATGTGTGTTTGTGTGTTGGTGCATTGGCTTGCAGGTGTTGCCTGCTTCTTAGCTCCACTGTGTAATGTTCCGCTGTTATTCCTTCCGACCGCACACATCCACACACACACACACAATATTGAGTTGAGCTGACTTTGTGATATTTGTTTTGCGCTGCCACACACAAAAAAAAAAAAACCAAATGCAGAAAACGTTGCATACTTTGGGGCCAAAGTCAGCCGCAAAGTGGATTCCTTTATCAACAGACGCCATCTTCCGCTTTTGGGGGCAATCTCGATGCGGATATATTAAACTTATTTTTACAGCAACTCGCCGGCGACTAAGCAATGATGCTTACTCACTCACCCACTCTTTGACTTCTCAGCCTCTCATTACTTCATATACTTGTATTACTTTCTTTAGCTGTGCTTTGCCTTCGCCGTACTTCCTTGGCTTTGGCATCAGCTTCCGGCCCGTGCCGCAGATTTAGTGAGCGTGATAAACTTGCCACCCTAGGGCGCTTTTCAACACTGCCAAGCAGACAGACAGCCAGAGAGATAGTCGAAGAGAGATGGGTAGAGAGAGAAAGAGAGGAATCCTGACAGAGAGAGAGAAAAGGACAATGTGCGGGCAGCATTGGATGTAAGCTAAATATTTCTCAACTTAAGGCGCTTGCCACTTCCGCACATGCTTTATAAGAAAATACAAACCCACACACAAACAGATTTAAGTTTTTCGTTTTATTGCAGAGCATTTTACTGCACAAATTTTAATATTTATTTTAGCTGTTGGTTTATTTTTCACTCTACCCACGGGCTATTTCAAATGTATTTCTATATATGTGTGTGTGTGTGTGTGTTACTATACTAACATTCACACACTCAAACACATACACACACATGTATAATATTTTTTTTGTTGTCTGCGCACGTTTAGTTAGCTTTTTTTCAAACAACAGCAGCTACATTTTAATGTTTAACAAACTTGAATGGCGCTCTTCCCGCCATCCAAACAAAAACAAATAGTGAAGAAAAAACTCACACACACGCACACACAGCTAAACACACGCTTACATTGCAATTCGTTTGTTTTCCTTGGTATATTCTGCGTGAAAAACTTTTGTGGAAATTATTTTAAATTGTTAAAGGGGTTTTCACGTTTGCCCGCATCTTAAGTGCAGATGTGCAAAGCGCTTGTTTTTATCTCGTTTGCCATGGAAAATGGCATTATTCTTGGATTTATGTTGCACTGTGCGACTTGCACCCTACTTCTCTTTTCTTTTCTTTTCTTTTCGTCAGCGTGTCCAATTGAAATTCTTGGCTTAATTTGGAAATGGACTTGCAGGCTAGAACAAAGTCCGCTGAATGCTTAGAATGCATTTCATGTGAATGCTCAGCTTTGTAGTACTTGTAAGTCTTAGAGCAGTTAAAATTGTACTTAGATAACTTATTGTTACCAAGATACAAACGGCTTATAAACATGTTTGTTTTATTCACATTCATGTTCGAAAATGTTAATAAAGTTGTTTGAGCAACTTTAACAATTGGTTAATAGCTAACAGAATATCCCACAGTTGGACAAATTAAACATGATCCATTTTTTCCGGTTAATATTGTATCATTATGTACAGGCATACATCTGGGGTTTCCTGCGCGCCCTTAGCGTATGTTGATTTTATGAATAAATCATTCGCCCGGCAGCTTCTGGGTAACTATCTCTTTGTCGTATAATGGCAGACTGCAATTCGAAAGTGAAAACTCGATTCACTGACAACGAAGGTGGTTGTTGAGTTTTAATTAATCGAGAGCTCATAAAAATGTTAAATATAAATACACACAGATCCGACGAAAGCAAAGCATATACAGATACATAAATAATAAGCGAGAGAACCAGAGACAATGTAGGACTTCCTATACCCTGCACATAGGATGCTTAAAATCTTTAAGACAATTTGACAAAAAAACAGCATTAGAAATATTATAATTATTAAACCAAATTAAATTATTAACATTATCGAAGTTTATTAAATAGGGTAAAGAGTTGCGCTGAATTTGCTCTTAAGTAGTTCGAACAGTTGTAAAATTAATTTCGATTTTAATTACGTTTATTACTTGCATCTTTTGATCTGACATCTGTATTTTATCCTTGCAGTCGAACTTTTTTTGCCATTATTTCACTGTACAGTTAAGATATGTTTAATATCTGAAAATAACTTTTGTTGCATTAATGCATACAGAGGCAGGAAGTAATTAAAGCATACTATTTGATTGATTTATTAAATGTTAACTGTTAAATTCAATATAAGCAAGTATTTTACGTTAAAATTTGGTAGATTTGTTTTGTAAGCTCTTCACAATTTCGATATAAAACCTGTGCAAACTATTAATGGTAATTTACTAATGATGTTTGCATTAATCTGAGTTGGGGAATTTAATTTTCTTGCTTTTGCTTAGTGACAAGACGATATTGATTAAACTCCCCAGAAACCCAGATGCAACACACGCATAAGCAGAATCCTGATTACAAATAAATTAACCACAAATCCACAGAATTCAAATGTGGTTGCTGGTATTACAGTTTTAACTGCACCTTCTGCCGTTGAGTAGCTCTGCAGGCATTCTGATGCCACTGAATCAAACTCCTCATTTCCTGTTAATTAATTAACCATAGATGCATTTGCTGCAAAACGTGCTTTGCATTTTGTCACCTCCACTTGAATTAGTGGGCGCTCCTTCAGGCTTTAAGCTTCGCTTACAGGTCACCGAATAAATGGCTGCCAGCCTTTCATTGTGTGCTGGTTTGTGGCATGCACCATAAACGCAGTCACGCACATCGGATGTCAACTATGCAACAATACAATGTCTCAAAGGCATCAAACGCCAACGGGGGCAAATGTTTCAAAATTGTCAATGGACTTCTAATCTGGTAAATCTGACAGCATTTGAGAAGTAAAGCAGCAACAGCATATAATGTATCTATTCATATCGCAAACTAAACTTCACCAAATTGTAATTTTCGCTTAGATTCTAAGCTTTCAGTTACGGTTTGAGATAATTACAATAAATATTATTGAGGCATGCATAATGTAGCTTTGTACATTTTTGATTGTAATTGAAATTGCTTTCGATATAAGAAGGAATATTACTTTGCCACAATGCTTGATTTTGTTTTTATTTTTATTATAAACTTTTCCTTCTTTTATTAAAAATTATCACTGGTGCATAGTTTTTTTTTAAGGGTAAATTAGAAGTACCCTGCTCCCTTAAATGCTCTTTAAACCTGTCCAATTTTGATAGATGAACACAATTTCTGGAAGAAGAATTAAATGTACACCAGGGCTCAAATGTTATCATTATAAATTTCGATAGAAGCTCTTGTTAATATTGACATTTGAACATGGTAGGTACAATCTATGATTTAATATGTGTTGGTTTGTACACAAAATATTATACTTAGTAATTTATGTATACATGTAAATGCAGCTCTCATTCATTTGAGTACTTATAAGGACATGAGCTTATTACAATAGCACAGCTTGTGTTTTGTTATTGCTGTTGTTGTGGTCATGCATTCTAATGTATTACAGATACGCCTTAACTTGTAACGGGCTATAAACTAAACCGTCACCGATTTGGGTTTGCTTTTAGTCCGGGCTTATTGAGGTGCAAACTGGGCCCCAAAAGAGGGTCGCACGTATTTGTGTTTGTCGACAAGTTTGTAAACAGTGCATCCTGTTGCCGAATACGTTGTCCATCTGTGGTTGGCTGTTGTGGCTGGGTGTGTGTTACTTGTCCTTTTGTGCTAATGCCATTTAGTGTCTCTGCAGCAAATGAACCTTGATTATGTGTTTATTAGACACCAATTTACGCCTATGCAACAACTGGCAACCAGCAATGTTGCTAAAATTGCCATTGTTACCCACCTGCTCTCACACACACACACACACACACACACACAGAGTAAATTTATAAACGTGTATTCCATCACATCGTGTTTAAATGATGTTTTTGCCTGGCTTTGTTTCTCTAATTAATGCTGGGTAGTATTGCAAGCCAAGTGAACAGTTTGTATTCAACTCTTCAGTCGGTTTATTGATTATGACCAAGGCATTGTTTCGTTATTCTCCCTTATTAGTAGATGGGTAGGATTAATATGAAGTGCATTAATGCATTAAGTGTATGTCAATAGTGGATTGGTTTGGTCGCATCTGCTCTTATCGGGCTCCGTTTGTGTGTGTGCGGTGAGTTCTAGTTAATTGTTGAATAGTCGGGTTGAGCATCGATGAATTCAACTAGATATCATAAGCTTAACGCTTGAGTTAATCTTATACAAAGTAATTTATTTATTAACATGTAAATGAAATACTAAAGAAAACCAATTTTAAGGATTTTTTAACCCAAAAGACAGTAAAGGCCATATTCAATTGATTCAGAATTTTAGGAAGAAGTTTAAATAAATCTTTTTTATTGATAAAAATGTTTCAATAATATGATTAACACTACACTTGGCACGATAATCAGATTGCAATTTAAAATGCAATGAGTTATTGCTTAAATAACATTTTACAATATGGTTGTCAAATGTCTAATTATAACTTTAAAACTATTCTCTAATAGCCTATTAAAAATACGCTTTGCAACATCAGTTAAAATATACTGTTAAAAACGAACTTAAACATTCATCTTTAAGGTAAATGGTTACTTTGTATGTTTTGCACTTGTACGAAAACACTTCTAATTAATTGTTTTACAAGCTTACTGACCATTCAAAATGCAGCTTAGATACTTAACTGTGTGCGGCTTAAGCCAACATGCTTTTAACTGTTTAGACAGGGTTATTGGTCACCTTTACTAATGCAAATAAGTTGCACACATTAACCCCAACCAAAAGTTGATATTATATATACGATTTTATATGCTAACTGAATAGTTGTAAACTAAGCCAAACACAATTACACAAGGGCTTACTCACATATTTATTTACCGCCCCTAAACTAAGCACCCTTTGGCCAAGCATAACACATACACACATACGTATGTTTGTATGTATGTTGTTTTTGTTGTTTTGCGCATTCGTTTATTCACAGTTTACATACCTTACGGGCATTAATTATTTATGAACAGAGAAAAGCATATAATAAAATTACAGGCAACTGCCGCAAGCACGAACGGTTTTGAAATTCAAGCAACTAAAACGGCAAAATTACATTAAATTTGCAGGCTGGCCAACTGTCCAGCAAACTGGCCAAGTAATTAAAGGCTATAATAAAGCTAACCCTACACAAATGAGTCCGAGTTGAGATACCAGAGTGTGACGATAAGATGCCACAATACGACACACACTGACACAGAGACAGAGACAGAGAAACCGAATTTTCGGTCCCGAAACCACGTGTCAGTTGTCAACGCTGCAATTTGACACAAACACCCAAAAGAATGAACCGCAAAAGCGATCCAACTGCGTGAACATTGTCCTTTTATGTATTTACGAGTATGTATGTATGTACAATGTACAATATTCATGTATGTATGTGGCTTTATCTTGTCTTGTCCTTAACACATTGGCTTTGTAGCATTTTATGTCTTGCGGCATGCATTATAAAATTAGTGACATGACTGTCACAAAATCTTCTAATTGTCCTGCTATCCTTGAAAGTCCAACTCTCTCTCTCTCTCTCACTATCTGTCTGCTGCTTGCTCTTCGTGTTCAGTAATTAAATTGAGTGGGCTGTATTGCTGTCTTTATGTGTCATCTTCTCTGTTTATGACAGTTGTCAAATTTTCACTGCCACCCATGGACAATTTACAATATTGCTTCAAGTTGCAAAACCTGAAGCTGTTGTAAGTGTTTTAGTATGTGTGCGTGTGTGTGTGTGTGATTTAAGCTAATATTTGTTTAAATGAATGACGCTGAGCTTGCAAATATATGCCAAAAATTAATTATGCTACTCGCATGGATAAACCAAAGCTGTTTAATGGTTTTCGTTGTACGGCAGTTATGCTAGAATATTAGGTAGTAAAATAACTTTACCAGTTTTTTAATGCATTAAAAAAATATCAAATTGCACCCCAAACAATTAGGCCAAATGCACGTGTATATATCATTTGTTTGTTTAACAATGAAAGAGATAATATTAAAGAAATTACTTTTTATTTTTAATTTTAAAAGCAAATAGAGCTGTGTGAATTGACCCCCGAGTGAGTGTGTTTTAGTGTCATTAGTCATTAGTTTAATACTCATTAACAAACACGCAAACATTTTGCACTTAAAGCGACTACATCACAAATAAAACCAACACGCCATAACAATCCAAACCACTCGTCAGCCACATGTGTACATAGCATAGATAACCATAATTTCTAGTGGGTGGCGATTGCATTTAAGCGGTTTTTCCCCTCGCAATCTTTGTGTCGCTTATGCCTAAAAGCTCTAAAAGAAATAACCGCAAAATAGTAAGTCTATTTGATACGTCGTTGTGATTTGCTAATGGCACGCATTATTTCTTAGATATTAATTTTAAGATGTTTGCGCAAAGTAATTGCGGTTTGCAATTATTGATTTTACATATTTAAGATTTGAATATGAGCTCATTTAATTATCATTTAATCAACTTGAGCTAAAGCAATAAAAAACTCATAAATACGCAATTTCATCGAAATGGATATCTATCAAATAACGAATTTAATCTATCAAAGGTAAATATCTGTAAGAATTGTAAGAGAGTTATAGTTGAAAATGCTTTTAGTTATTAATATTTAGTAGGTTTTATCTTTATCTATTACTAATTGCTGACTTTTAACGACTTAAGATATTAATGTCATCTTTCAACTTTAGCTGTACTGCTGGCACAGTCCTATGCACTTTTGCACTTTAAAGCTCATTTTCGAAATCAGGACGGTAAGCAAACTTAACACAGATACCAAGGCCAAAATGTTCCCGCAGCAAAACTCGTCGGCTTAATGCAAGTGTGTATTTAACTTGCCAGCCAGAAAACTGTTCAGTTGCAGTTGCCGTTGCAGTCAGGCAAACTGTGAAATGCAATTGCAAATTTCGTTGTTGACATTTTCACCATGCTGTGTGCGTATGTGTGTGTGTGTGTGGGTGTGTGTGGGAAAATTAAAGGAAATGCAGGCAACAACAAGCACAAGTATGTAGCAGGATAATGGTCAGCTGTCCGAGTGTATGCGTATGTATCTATATATATATATATACATGTGTAACTATTCGGATTGTTTGTTTAGCGCCAGCATAAACAACTGTTGTAACAGTTGGCTCTACAAGTCCAACTAGCTAGCGAGTTAGCCCTTTGTCTGGCGCTTATTTCTCGCCCTCTTTCCCGTTGCCCTGCACCACAAACATCAGAAACGGTAATTACGTAACAAAAGTGCTTACAAACAAAAGCGCAAAAGCTGACTACAAATACAAGAACAGGCAGACAGGCAGAATGCCAGCCAAATGAGTTATACAAATAATTATGCTCTGATTATTCTGCTAGCCACGTACAACATTCCAACATTGCTTGTTTGCCTTGTTTATAATCAAAGAGTATAACGAAAGAGAGAAATAGGGAGAAAGTTTGCTTCAATGTTCAATTTGATGAGTAAATTAATGACTTGCGATTGTGAAGAAACCACATGAAAAGTGTAAAAGCAAAAAGAACAATGAAACAAAAAATAAAAAGCGAGAAATGGAAACAAGAAGAGAGTAATAGAAAAAGAGAAGACGTATTTTCTGGTTATGAATTCAATGTTTGTCTGCAGTATTGCTGATTGGAATCAAGTAAGTGAATTGAAAATTGAATTTGATGCAAACAAAGTAGTATTGAAAATGAACTTCAAGTGCTTCGAATAATGTCTCAATCGATATAAATTCGGGTTATCCGTTGCTAGCACTAAAATTTGTCTCTATTTATATATAAGTATGTGATAAAATAATAAATAAACCATTAAATATATTATTGAAGATACTCGGTAACGGTATTTAGACTGATTGTACACATTAAATGTCTTTTTAATTTCTATTACAGCAAAAGAACAATTAAACCTTTTATTGGGGCCTATGTGGAACTCATCTAATTGAGATTTTTGGTTATGCCAGCATCCATTTAGAAAAATGTTTATTTACGATTTGGGTGGCCGCAAGCTAGCCTAACCCACCAAATCCCTTTAATTCCCCATTTGTTTGCCATTGATAATCCAAGTAATCACACCAAATGACACATACGCCCTGTGGTCGCAGCTCTTTACCGCAAACCAATGTCAATAAATATGTATTGCATTTGTTACAGCTTAGAGAGATATAAACTCACACACACACATACGTACATACGTATTTATATATATTGATTGGCAAGGGGTCTTAGCCATGGTGAAATGCGTGTGATTTATAACTAATTGATGAACACAATCTTTCATGAATTGCCAGGCACACTTTGTTCAGTCTCCATCCACTAAAGCTGATGATACCGATGAGAACAGTGGCTGCACAGGGCGTGGCATGCAATACAAAATTCTGGACACACCAATCGAGTACACTTGAGTACAGGGCCGTGCCAAGGTCATTGCTGTGCCAGCTATGAGTTTCTTTGCCGGCGGCGCTGCTGTCAAATTGATTCATTCAAGCGCTTCTCTTGAATAATTTGCGCCATAACCGAATTTATTATGCTACGTTCGGGGCGCGTAGAGAAGAAGGAGGAGCACGAAGGGGTTATAGCTTGCGGTTCAACTTTAACTTGTCTGGCCCACTGAGCACAATGCAGCAGGCAAAGGGAATTGTTGAGTGTAAGGGTTCGGGGGGCATTCATGCTCGCTTGAATGGCGATCACGCATTTCCGTTTCCGTTCGCAATCAATTTAAGTTCATTTTTTATTTGTTGCTTTGTTGTTTAGCCTTTGTTTTTAATTGATGAATACATTTAATTGAACTTAATGGGTTTTGTGCACTACACTGCATGGGTATAAAAGCCATTAGGCAGACACACACACAAGCATATAGAGTTAAGGCACCCCACCACACGTACGTGTTTAACCCATGCCTCTAAATCGCAACCTTTTTGAATTTGTATTTGTTAGCTTACCAAACAACAACAACAACAACAACAACAGTGTGGTGCCAAATGGCATCGAATTTTAATTGAATTTCAATTGATTGCAAAAATGTTCCATTTGATACCGCAGCCAAATTTCATTTTAATTAATTAAAATTGATAACAATAACGGTCATGCTTAAATAATAGATGCTTTAATGGCTTTTTTATTTTGTTTAGGGGAGAGCATCAATAAAAATTTCTGTGGCAACTTGCAGGTTTCGAAGGGATTAATTAAATTTTTCTGAGAAAAATATAGCCACAAAATATAGCTAATTTCTGGATCTAAACAAAGAGCTTAAAGTATATTCTATAAATTCGGATCTTTATTTCAGCTTAATCAACTTAAAAATATTTCGCTATACATGAGCATAAGCTTTAGTTTCTTATATGACAGTTATTGTAGTCCAAACACCTTTATCGCAGCGTTTAAAAGGTCATCAAAAAATAACATAAAAAAAAAGATGGAAAAAATCTGACAACGCAGCACACAATAAAAATAAAAGAATATGCTAAGAAAATGCAATCAAAGCGACATAGCACAAATTTTACAGATTTTTACACATTAAAAATATGTTTGCTACTTTATTGTACGATATAGTATGGGATTTAGCGCCAAGCCAAAAAAAAGCCGGGGCCAAAGTTTATAGCAGCCAAAAAAAAAAAATTTATTCGCGTAGAGTTCAGCAAGAGCAGCAGCGTCTCTTTGTATGTGTGTGTGTGTATTTGAAGGTATTGGTGTGTGTTTGTGTAAGGCAGGACAGGCAGAATGGCTTTTGTGGCCAACGCTGCGGTGCTATGCAAATTGTGGCGCCGGCAAATGCAACGCTGAATTTGATAATCAATTACCGTGCTGGGAACGGAGTCGAGAGTGAAGACGGAGACGGAGAAGTGGGAGAAGCTGAATTCGTGTCTGGGCCACATATGGGCCACATTTACTGCAGGCAACTGCATAAAAACCAATGGCAATGGCCACATGGTAAACACTTGAACACACACAATCACACACACACACACACACACCCATGAGGGCAATCGCATTGACACTCTACAGGCAAATGCAAATAGAATGCGGCAAAAGAATACACTTGACTTTGCCACACTGCAACGTATGAGTTTAAGGTGTAAGTGTGTGAGTGTTATATATATATATATATGTGTGTGTGTGTACATACATAAATATCAAATGCTCCTACATTTGTTGACATTTTTCATAACAGATTGCAAATTGGTTGTCTGCTTTGTGCAGCTGCTGTTTGGTATTTTCGCATACCTTTGGATATATAGTATATGCTTGTATCTATGGATTTATGCACATCTGTATCTTTATCTATATAACTGTATCTGTATCGAAATCTCTGCATGTGCTTTGTGTTTCTCAAGCCAATTAATAAATTGCATGCCACAAATGCTAAACTGCCAAAGCCAACAAATTATATTTATGCCCGTTGGTGGATGCAGGAAAAACAGATTTAGAGCTACAGCTTGGAGCATGTTTCCTGGCTGATTTATTTAGCGCAGAACAATGTGCAGGAAATAGCATTTATGTGATTTTGATTTAGTTAGCTTTATGTTTTCTTCTTGACGTCTAGTTTGTTATCAAATTTTTGATCCTTTGTAGAACAATTTTCTTATCTAATATTGTGCAATTGAAAACAACACAGCAATAATTTTTTATTTGTGCATTATATCTCAATGTTTGTCAAAGGATTGTGTTTGAAAACCACACAAAACTTGCCATAAAGTAAGTGTATTTAAGAAATTCGTTTATTTTTTTGTAATTTTCTCACACTTTCTAAGTGAACTCTGTATTTTTTTTTTTTTTTGCAAAAACGAGAGCAACTTTTCTGGCACAAAGAATATATTTGTTAAAGGCTGTTCGATCAAAACAGCCATCATTTAATTAATTTGAGTAAATATTCAGCGTTCAGCGTTCTAGCTATTCTCTATTCTATTCACTAACACGACCATTGGTTGCATGCCAAGGACACTCAGCAGCAATAATCCGCATAGAGCAGGTCATTAAAGTACACTAATACCGATTTACGAACGCCTCTGCAATGTCGTCCAACCATAAACATTCAGCGTCCATCCGGCTTATTGCCATTTCCTGGGCTAATAAACTTAAATAAAAAAATGCCAACATCGAGGTGCACTTAAAATGTGTTAAGTTGTTTCCAGATACTCTTACAAGGCATATTCAATTCGAAAAAAGGAATAACTGACCAACAAATATTTACAAGTTTTTATTAAGTTATGTTGTCAGAATTGATAAAAAATAAGGAAATATTGCAAACAATTATTGCAACACTAAATTGAATGTTAGAGTATTTAATGATCAACTTCTTTTACGCTTAGTTTTTATATATTTTTTATAACCGAGTGTCCAAGTTGAAGATGGTCGACCACATCATTATCAACGACCAGCGAAATCGTTGGTTCTGCTGATGAGTCGCAGCTCAAAAGACAATGGTTGTGGATGTAAATGGAGAAGAACCTACTCAGA
Organism: Scaptomyza caliginosa; assembly: GCA_035044725.1. Lineage (NCBI taxonomy): Eukaryota > Metazoa > Arthropoda > Insecta > Diptera > Drosophilidae > Scaptomyza > Scaptomyza caliginosa. Next base: position 202,603 of record JAWNNR010000460.1, read on the forward strand.
GTTAATCAAATTAATTTCGGTTGCCATTGTGAAAGAAGGAAACTTTGCGCACAAAGGACCCCGAGTGCAGGACACCCAGCCAGGACCAAGACGAATGAATGAAATGGACGCGTAAATTAATCATCTTTTCTTTTTATTGTTGTGTTGTTGTTGTTTTTTTTTTGCATGCTTTAGTTGAGGTCTGGTCAGGGTTTTGGCTTTTTGGTTTCTTGTGACTCTGCCTAAACTTTATTACTTGCGCTTATTATTTTTTTTTTGTTTTTAGTTGGTGACAGTTTTTTTTATCTAGGGCTAAGTAATCCAAAGTTATTCACATTTATTAAAGGACAAACAAGAAAGCTATCTTGTTAAAAATATGATTTTGTTTTTTTTTACTACTTAAGAGGATCAGAAGATTCCTAAATATGCATTGTTTTTAAATTAGGCCACATGCATTGTAAATTCTCGTATGTATGCTAATATTCATGTGTTTTTCTGTTTTTAATTGCAAAGTTCTTGTATTGTTTGTAACTGGTTCTTATTGTCTATTAGAGATGAGATGTGGGCGTACAGTTTGTACTTAATTACAGCTTTTGGGACTGTACATATGAATATGCATTGCACTTATTTATCATGATGCCGCTTCAAGTACCTGTTTTTTTTTTTTTTTTTTTTTATATAACTTTTATACTTTGTGAATTATCTTGCTGGTTAGCCGCATTTATGCCTTGTTGCCAACTTTTCTGAATTTCTTTTTTCTTTTTTTTTGGTTTTTGTTTATAAATGGATTGCACAGAGATTAACATTTTTTTTTATGCCATTTTTTAAAACCGTTTCTTGCGATATTTATGCTCTTGCGGTTTATTCTCATCCTTGGCCGTATTTTGGCTCTACAAAACTTATTACGGAACTTATTAACAAAGTCAACACGCTTTTGGCCTCGGCTCTCTGGCTGGACGTTAAAAAAAGTTTATTATGCTGAGCAGCGTTTTCCATTAAGAGCCTTCCCCGCCTCTCATTCAGTCAACCCCTTTTTCCTGTTTGCATCCCTTGTTGTTGTTGCTGTTCCTATTGTTGCCGGGGCGTTGGTCACATTGTAATGGTCGTTGCCACTTTTGGGCACTTTGACGGAAATGTTGTGCATTATGGGAAACTTGCTCAGATTTCCGTCGCTTCCGGTGTGACATTTATTCATTATGATTTTGCTCATTTTTCAGACGTTTTTTTTTCTCTGGCAACTTCTCTCTTTTGAGTTTTTTTTTTTTAATTTTTATTTTTGTTGTGTCGTTGGCGGCTTTGAAGAGCATCTACTTTGTGGGAGCAGCGTTAATTGGAAGAGTTTTGCTTGCCTTTATTTGCAAATAATTAAAAACTCTCTCCCTCACTCTCTTTCTCTCTCTCTCTTTCGCGCCGTAGCCCTTTCCCTGCAGGTTGGGTGCGCTTGATAAACGCGAGTTGTTAATTTATTTATTGACCCTTCTCACATTTTAAGCATAATTTCATTTGCTGTAAATATAAAGTTTTGTGGCTTTACTTTGTGTTTCTCTTTAATTTGGCACCCTTCCATAAGCATTTGAGTGACCCGCATTGGACTTTCGTATGCACCCAAAAATTGTATTGACTCAGCAAATTTGGGTTTGCTGATTTGGGTACCATTAAATCTTGAGTTACGCATGGTTAATTAACCGAGACGTTTGCATCCAATACATTTGCAATAATAATAAAGTTGTAGAGTATTCAAAAAACCACACATTCCAACTCATGAACTGCCCTAATGTATATAAAAAACTGAAAACTATAATTTATAACTTCATTAAAAAAGGTCTTGAAATACATAGAAATTCTTTGTTATAGGATATGTTTGAGTAATTTTGGATTATAAACCAAACTTGATTAATGGTAATAAACGCCTTACCTTTATTTACTTTATTTAATAATGATTGGCATTTTTGGCATTGCTGTAACCTTTGTGTGATACAGTCTGGGCTTTCCTGGAAATACTTAAGGGGTAGATATTAGATTTATATCACAGTTTTGTTTTCTCTTATTCCACGAATTTTTCAGTGATTTGTGTCTTAAATCTTTCTAATATTTTCTTGTGTACATACTTGACTGTTTGCTCTTGGTATTTTAGATCAAGCCACCCAATTCTCCTTTAGAGCCCAGCTGAATTCACTAATTTCTTACCTGACTTACACCGAGTATAAAGGAAAAATATATAAATATTTTGTATCTAATTGATTATTATTAATCATCCAGTATAAGCCTAGTAAGCTGGCCGAATTGTATTCAATTTCCCAAGAAGTGTTTTTCCATACAGCGCTCCTTTTCTCATGCTTAGTCAACAAACTTATTTGGCTTACTCAAAGCATTTGCCTCAATTTGATGTGTTTTGAGCAGAAAAAAGCCAAAAAGAAAAAAAATTACCGAATAGCTAATAAATATTTATGGCAACAAAATCATTGCCAAACTCATAAAACTGTTCGGTTTGGCAACGAGTTTTTTTATCTCTCTATTTTACACACATACACGTGCTCAAACATTCATTCTGAACATAATTGCAGGCAAATAAATTTGTTTTGCGACTGTTTGTCACTTTCAGTAAAGTCCACTCACTTTAAAAAAAAAAATCCACAATTTCTAGCCTATGCTCATGGTTACATATGTGTGTGAAAGTAAGGTCGGAGTATTGTGGGAATATGCTTTTGTGTCTTGTTTGGTGATGTAGAGTTTATCTCTTAGTTAAGTCTGTTCATAGGTTAAACGGTTGCACAATTGTATGTCCTACAGATGAAATCATACTTGATCGGAATAGAAAATGATTTTATGGACCATTTTTGCTTGCCGAAGGTACAAGCAATAAGTTCATTTAAACCGTTTACGAAAGCAAATAAAAGTGAACAAACATTTGCATGCTTGATGCTGCACATCCTAAAACCTGTTCTGTGAAAGATGTATTTTTTTCTGCCTTAATAAACACGATTGCTGTTTAAAGTGAAAGCAAAAGTGTTATAAAAATAATTTATTTTGCCTGTTATTTGAACTAATTAAAAGCCCGTTTTTAAATATAATAAATTTTAATTTAAACTTCACTAAAACAAGTCATAAAAATAAAACAATTCTTAGCTGTTGACATTCACATTAAAAATTATTCTCATCATCCGTCTAACGCTTACTAAATAAAGGTGTAAATGCAAATTTTTGTGTAATTGAGGCAAATAAACCATAATAATTGCTGAGCTTAGTGTATAATGAAGAAAGTCATATAAATAGACATTTAAATTGGCGTTTGCTTTCTTCACGTTTAATTAAACTTTTACATTTATAATTACGAAAGCGGGTGGATACATAAAGAAACAGAAGGAAATAATATACAAAATATATATTCGCCGCTTGAACATGAAACGAAATCACTTAAAATTCATGAGATGGCTCGCAGCTTCTCTGTACTTGCGAGGAGGTCCTGAGAGAGAGCAGGGGTGCCCCTAACACTTAAGCGTAGGCAGATTGTACAAGTGTACGAGTATCTTGTATTTTCGGTCATAAATTAGCACTACGCGGCACATACTCAATGGCAATGGCATAGGGCTTTTCCCGAGGAAACCTCGGCCGTTTTATTTATTGTGTGGAGTCTCCAGATTGCCCCACATGAGTGTGGAAATGTCTTTTTTTGTGTTGTCGTGTGTGTGTGTGTGAGTGTAAGTGTGTTTGTGCGCGTTTAATAAACGAGGCCAGGCATCCAACAACTTGTAAATGTATCTCTGTTACTGCCACATACATATCCACTTGTACTTCCGGCTTTCGGTTTGCCTCAATACAGTTTGCCAGTTTCTCTTGCTCTGCTTTCGGTTGTGCTGTTGCGCTTTTACGGCCGTAGCGTATTTCTTACAGCTTCGCTTTATGCTCCAATTATAAGCAGACAGCGCTCAAGCGTTTCCTGTTCAAACAAGTAACGGTCGAGTACTCGCAACTTGCTTGCAACAGCCTCTCAGATTGTGGAGCACAAGCTCAACTCTCAGTTTCTCATTCTAGTTCATCTTCTTATAGCCAGCTTCTATTTATATTTTGTTTGTTTGCGGTTTATTGTTACTTTGTTGATTTTGTTTGTTTATTTCCGCTAAATTAATGGCGTCCACTGCTGACACTTCCGCCACACACATAAATACACACTCACACACATACATACATTGTATGTACGCACACAAATCAGCTCATTTTTTTGGCAACATAAGCGGTAACTGACTGCATTTAATAAAGTTGTGGTTAGTTGTTGTGGCAACCTCCCAAATACAAACACCCAACACTCGCTTTAGCACAACCCGCTGGCAAGTACACTTAGAAAAAAAGAAATAAATTTGGTGTATGGCAATTTATTGGATTTGAATTGCTATAATGGAAACTTGCTCTAAGGCAAAGAAATGATAAGTTGATTTTATTTTTAGAAAATGTATTTTATTTTCTGAGTGTATTTGTAGTTTGTATCTACTGCCCAACACCCTTTCCTCCTCTTACATTCCCTCTCTCTTCGTGCAACATGTCAGTTGCCGCTTGTCTGCTTCAACTCACTCAACACAGTTGCTGTTGTTGTTGCTGTTAATCAGCATTTTGCCATTATCCTTTTACACGCGCCTCTGATTATGAACATCATTAGTTACTGCTCGCTGATTCTCTGTTGCCGCATCCAAGATTTATGAGTCTGCAACAGTGCCGTGTTCGCCTCTATCCCCTCTCCCTCCTAGTCACTGTCTGTGCCTCATGATTCTATTACAAGCTGTAGTTACAGTTAATTTGACGTGCATAATTGTGGGTGTGGCGACTACTTAGTGTAAGAGTGTGAGTGTGTGTTTGTTTGTGTTGGTTGTGATTTCTCTGTTGTATGCCACAACTAAACTTGTTGGTGTCTTTTAGCTTACTTACATTACTTGTCGTTAAATATATGTGTGTTTGTATGTATGTGTGTCAGAGGACACACGTGGTGATAAGCACCTCCAACAACAGGTTGCAATGACAACGAAATAAGACTAGATAAAATATTAGCTGTCTCGTCATGACAAACTAGCTTTAGAAACTCCAATTAGTCAAATATAAAGCAGAGAAATTGCTTCAATTAAAAATTGTGTTGGTCTTTTGGACTTATTGATATTAATTGAAATAAACTGCAGTTGCAGTAGGATTATAGAGATGCAGCAAACGGGTTGATCCATTGATCCTACATGAACATTTAAAAAAATTGCAATAAGCTAAAGCTTTACCTTGCCATTATTTTTTTTTTTCTACAAAAAATATGACAATATTTTTTTCTCATCTCTATTAAATGAATCCGATTGTTCATATATAATATATTTTAGAGGACCAGTTATGGGCTACCCAGATAGCTACACAAACTAAAGCTATGTAAATTGCAATTAGCTGGAAAAAGTCCTTACATTTGTATGCATTCATTTTGTATAACAAAATAATTCAAATACACTAACAATTTTTATATATTTTAATCGTTAAATGTCAAGTGAAACCTGGGTTAAGCCGTGTAAGGTTTTTGTAAGCATATTTATAAATTATTTAGATGAACTTTGTTCAAATCACAATTCTAAGTAAAGCTTAAGGCACTTGAAGACGACAATTTACTGCTTTCGCTAATTTTTATTTTCGAATTTCTAGGAACTTAGCCTGTCAAAACAAAATGTTCACACACACACACTAAAATACACAGACTTATGTATGTGAACATAACAACTGGCAGCCATTTGTAGAGCAATAACTTTATATCGGTTGATATCCTTAAGGCCTATTCGAAACGATTGCAGGTTGTTATTGTGCCCAAACACTTACACACACAGCACATATACATAAACAAGTGCCAAGTTAGTTCAGTTGACCCCATTGCTGGAACAAGCCCCTTACGACCTCCTCTGGCCTTCTGTCCCATCATCCCAACCCACACAGTCCTTGGCAATTCAGTTCAGTCAATTGGAGCCAACTGTGCCTGGCTACGCAACGTGTCGCTTAATTGATAACGACGTCAACAAAATTGACGCCATGAACGCAATTCGAACCAACAGCAATAACAACACCGGGGCCTAGAGCAACAACCGGACAAACATTCAAAAAGGACTACAAAAACAATAGCAGCACCAGCAGCGAAAGCGAACAAACAAAAAAAAACAAAAAAAAAAAAACAGAAAAACGAAAAATTGTTTTCAAGGAGAGCGGCCACTTGACATCAAAAACATGCACATGTCCAAAACAATATGGCGACCAACATGCTCACATATGCCTGTAAGTGTATGCCCCAGTGTGTGTGTGTGTGTGTGTGTGTGTGAGAGTTCAATGAATGGCTGTGTTGAAACCGGAAGTTGCAAACACGAATACACGCTTACAGAAGGAGTGGGAGAGGAGGGGTCCGCATTTATGTCTCCCATGAGAATGTGCAGATGTATTTTTAAGAGCCACAATTTTCCAAGCAATTATTACTATTTGTATGGCCAATGCATCGATTTACCACATTGCTGCTGTTGTTGCTATTGTTGTACTTTATGGGATGTGCTAGGGATGAAGGGGAACTTAATTGGCGAACTAGTCTAGGTTAATAGGTAACATTTAATTGCCACTATTCTTGTAAACACTTTCACTATGTTTTGACTTTGTTATTTTCAGGCTTTTGATTTTAATTGGTTGTGGGTGTAAAATATCAAAAGTTAAAGTAGCTTTTTATCAAGGTATTAAATAGTCTTTCATCTATATTTTATTCGCATTTTTGTAGAATGTAATTACAACAATTAAATAAATAATAATAAAGTACCAAACCGTTTTTAAATAACTTTAGTATTTTAATATTACTTTCCATTTGACATGGGAGCTCGATGCATGAAGAAGTATTGAAATGAATTTAAATTTGCGTTGAAAATTTCAATTTCAATTTCGTTTGCCTTTGTAAGCTTCAAGCCGCTTGCCTACAAATATCTTCAATATTCGCAATATATATTTTATGGTTGCTGTAATAATATTTGTATACCCTGTATTTGCAACTCCGGCCTACTGGGTGTATGACTTAATTATAAGTAGTGTACATTTTAGCTACAACATATAATAATAAAGTAAAAATGAATAAGTAATGTTTTATTTTCGTTTAAACATTTCCCTTGGATAGTAAAACAAAACATTGCTGGGTAGCTTGATGTCAGGTACTCTTTATTTTTAAGAACTCTTAGCTCTTTTTTACTATTTGGTATTTTGTATTTTTACGCGTTCTGGCGTGAAATTTTTATGATTTCCCAAAAATATATTGCATTGAAGCTACGAAATATTAAATGCAAACACAATGCGAACAGCTACAACGCCTTATATGTATTGTTCCATGCGTGTTTGTGAACTTGTGTGTGTATGTGTGTGGGGAAGTGTAGAAACGAAGGACTTGTTGATGTATTTAACCAATATTTTGCCACTGGCCCTGGAAATTTATGATTTTAATTGGTTTGGTCAAGCGGAAATTTTTGCAAAAGCATTCTTAATGCTATTGTTGGCTCTTTGAGCCTGTATAATATGCTTTCGTTTTCTTTTTTAAGCTTGATTTTTTGGTCTTTGGCATTAACAATATTGTATTTTACTTGCCCTTTCAATAATTCATCATGGCTTGCATTTCTATTGATTGATTTATTCAACTGGAAAAATATTACGAATGCAAAAAAAAAATTGCTCTCTGACTTTTTGGGCGCAACCAATTTGAAAGCAAAGCCTTTATATATAAAAAAAACAAAATTCACTTACATATATGTGTTGCTTTATTTGCTAATAAATTCTTTTTTTTATTAAAAATTCATAATAAAATAATATATAAAAAAAAATTGTTTATCTGCAGAAAATCAAACATGTACATTGCCTGACAATCATTTTTGTTCTGCAGCTCAATTATATTTCATTTTTTAATTTTTTTTGCACCACACTTGATTTTTATTGGTCCGATCATTGAAAAAGTTATCTACATACAAAGTATAAGTTTAATGAATGCTTTTCACATTTTTTATAAACATTTTTTTTTAAATTATTTTACAATATGTAAATTTTTGATGACAAAAAAAAAACAATTATTGCAAAATGTGTGGCCGTCAAGTATTAAGCTTTTTATGCTGTTGTTTTTTCCTTAAGCCATTTATATTATTTTTATTTTATACTGGACAAAAAAAAATCCGTTCCACTTTACAAAACAGTAAGTAATCCTGAAATAATTTGGTATATTAAATTTTCGATTATGTTTTTATTTATTATTATTTATAAACTTAGTTTTGATCGATGCAATTAAATTTAACGGAAAAAATAATATATTGAAAGTATGATACACAAGAAATGGATAAATTTTATTTTTATAAGTATATTATGTTTAAAGCCACGAAAATATTTTGTAAGCTCTAGTTGCCCAACGGCAACCCAATTAATATTTGTAGGGCTAACATACTTACCTTTGATATGATTACATTAACAATTACACCTGCGCAAAACGGTATTTATGTGTATGGATACATACTTTAATGCCAATTTAAAAGTCATAGCTGCATATTACGTATACGCCTATTCTTGAATCTTACTTTGCACTTTGTGGTTTTTATTACACAAGTGTCCGCCGTTCCCAATGGCTATGAAAAAGTGTTATACAAATTCATGCATGTAAATATGAGTGTGTGTAATGTATGTGTGTGGTTTGTTTGTTAATGTGTGTTTGGGCGAGAATACAAAGCTGTAAAGCATCAGCAATGACGAAGACAAAGGAGCAGCACGGATCCATAAAAGCGTGATGACAAAGGCAAAAACTGTTACCAAAAAAAAATACATAATATGAATACAATACAAAGTCGCATATATATGAGTGTGAGAGATCGAACAGCCCACAAAGCTATGAACCAAAAAGCATTCATAGCACATTAAGAATTGCACAATTACGGCTGCATTCTGTAATGCTTCAAAGCTTAAAGCCATAAATAGCGCATATAAAAAGATGCATAATTTGAAGCATGCCATCCAATAACTCTTATGCATCAGTCCGTTGCATTTTAAAACATTTATAATGCACGAAAAAAAAAAATCTTATATCTAGTTTGCGTTGTAAATTGTGCTTTACTGAAAAGTATTGATTAAATACCAGTCGATGTCATTGTTTTTATATTGGTCTTGTTTTTACTCCCTTTCGTCCATTATGAGTGCTCTTATTTTACTGCCGTTGTTCACAGCCGTAGTACAGTAATTGCCGATTTTAACGATTTCAAGAAACAAACAAAAATTTATAAACAACAACAACAATAACAACAGCAACCACAGCAGCAATAAAAGTCCAGCTGTGCAAATGTATTCTCCCAAAAAATCAACACACGCATACCAACAAACAAACATAAAAGCGAACTTTCGAAAGGGAAAGGGGCAGAAATGCCCTTTGATTTTTCAGTCGTTTTTCCGGCATTTTTCGAGGCATTAAAGTTTTTATGTGCGCATTTATAGTCTTACCATTCTGCGTGTGTATGGGTGTGTGTGACTTCAAAAGCGCATTGACTTGTTAACGGCCACGCTTCACTAAAACTTTAACTCCCATCTTATTACAGTAAGCGTCCAAAACATTTGGTCCTGACGGCGTGACTGCTTGCTAAAAAATCGTAAATTTAATTTATCTTCTTGAGCTAAAAATAAAAGATAAAAAAGCAAACAACACACACATGTACACTTGACCCCTTAGTACTTGTATTCTGGCATTCGAGCATCGAACCGACAAGGCAAAAGATCAATTGTCATATCACTGAGCAACGAGGCGATGAACAAGTGGCAAGACTTTTGAAGGAATTAGTTTCTGGAATGGAATAGTTCAATGGAATCCTAAACCATTTAATTCTATCAATTTAGTTTCTAGTCGCATTTCTTACTTAAATCGAAGTGTTGCTTCTGAATGCTATTCACACCACAAAGCTTATGTGGATTAAAATTGGTAGTAAAAAGTAACTAGATTGCTTAAAGCTTAAATTGTATTCTTTGCGAACGAAATGGCCCTGCATATGTTATGATTCATTTATAAAATTTAATTTATTTTAAGGTTCCATTAAAGAGGTAAAAGACTATAATACAATTTTAAAATGGCAGCATAGAAAAAAACTAAGTCTACAAATAAAATATATGACAATAGACAATAGATAATATAGACTTAAATGTCTATAACGCAATTATTGATTAAACATAAAACGAACTTGGATACTTACATTTAATAACTAAATATGATTGACTTTTTTTTGCAATAGCTTTTACCCATTTTCTGGTAAACTGCTCATCATACTTTGGCGCCATTATTGATGGCAATTAATCAAAGAAGTAGGTTGCATGCGATTCCCATGAGTGCATTCGATGAGGCGTTGTTTCTGCTTTTAGTGCTTCTGTCTGCTTTCATGACAGAGACTTTAACTCCATGACAAAAGCGAATCGAAAAGCTTTTCATGCTTCCGCTGACAGCACTTTGATGATGGTAATTTTCAAGCCGATAATTTTGGTTGGCCATAAAGAGCATTAGAGGCAGCACTTTGATTGCACAGCGCTTATAATTGTGTGTTTTTTGCATTTATATGGGCGAGTTCCCAGACATCTATAACTTTTCATACATTTATGGCAGTCATTTGTACAGCAATGTGAATTGCGTTCTATTAGAGAATTTGTGTTCTATATACAACTAAACATTTGATAATCATATTGTATAACCTAATATTCTATTTTTTTTAAGGTAAGTAATGTTTTTGTTTATTAAACAATTACCTAGTCTGCAAGTAAAATAAAGTACGACTTAAAATTCAATAAAGTTAAAAGAAAAACCAAATTAATTAAATTAATTTTAAAATGCATTTTTAAATGCATGCGTTAGTTGAGTAAAATGCTGTTTCATTTATTGCATTCGCAAGAAATCGAAGGGTAAGCTAACAAATGAATAAAATGCATGTCGGGAATGCAAGAAAATATACACATGTACATATATGTATGTATGTGGCAAGAGTTTCCCTCTCATGAAAGTGGCAGAGTCATCGTAGCTTAACGATGTGCGTAAATGCAACGCTATCCGTGTCGATGGCAATGGCGATGTCAGCAGTTGCCAGTTAAGGCACCCGAGGCACGCCATTTGCCAATAGACGAACTGATTGATGGTGTGGCAGCGACTCATATATCAAATTCACATGTAAATGCACAGACACCACAGCGAAAGGGTAAGTGAGAAACTTAAGTGCAGACATAGAGACAGTTCGACTGACTGCCAGACTGTAATTGGCCACACGCAAAGCATTTTAAAAAACCATTTGTCTGCATAATGAGTCTTTGCTCTAAGATGGGGGCCATGGACAACGGAGATGTCGCCCGTTAGAAAGTTGGGGAGCATTTTTATACAAGTAAAACATGACCTTAGACAAGCCACATAAAAAGATTGCAAAGATCCACTGAAACCAGATTCCCACTGCAGTGTTTGTAATTACTTTATTTCTTTTGAGTCCGCCATGGACACAAAGAACAACACCTAGAAAGTTTTACATATAAAGGGTCTCGCTAAATATTTATATGTTCAATGCTTTTTATTTAAAAAAAAATTAATTTTGAGTTTGTCATAGTTTTGTTGTAATATTCAAAAGATTATTTAACTAAGGTTTGTATTTTCATTTAAAACAAATTACAATTATTTTTCACTTTAGTTCCAATTTTTGTAGAACAAATCAACTTACCATTGTGGATGCCACCATTCATGTATGTGGGCGGATGCTTAACTGGGTGCTAAAAATTCAATTTACACAATTTTGAACGCAATTAAATTGGAGGGAGTGTACCCTTATCTTTTAGCCTATTTCGCTTCCGCCCTTTCAACCCTTAGGCAGACGCAACTCGCTGCTAGTTTTATGCGTTTAACATTTTGTGGAGCCTGATGCGTGGGTTGGTCACAACTTTTATGCTCATATTTTATGCATTAAGTACTCAATTAAATTTTTTTGTTGCTGCTCTTTGGCTAAGTTATTTTGGCTTGAGTAAGACGAGCATTTTTCTACATACACACATGCATACACATATACCGTATACTTATAAATGTATCCGTCTTTTGAATGACCCTCAGAGTAACTGCTCTCTGATGATGCCTGTTTATTGTGTGGTTTTTTTTTCTTCTTATTGGTTGCTTCGCATGTGGTTTTTATCGCCAAGGCGGCTTATGAGCGATATTTATTTGATTTTGATGATTTATGTATGTTCTAAAAGAGTTTTGGTAATTTCTCATTTAGGTTTTACGACAATGGTTTAGCTTTAAAATTAATTCACACTTTCTGAGGTTTCTGTTGAATTGTAAGGATTTTCTAAAATTTTCGTAATATATCTAACCTAAAAAAAGGACTTTAAATTTTTTACCAAACTCGTAAAAAAAATCATAGTTTTTTAAGAAAGTGTTCGAAGGAGATTTTTATTACATTCATAACACAACATTTATAATACTCCGCCCTTGTTGCTATTGAACGAGTAGATGGCGACAATGCTTTTGATGACCTCAGATGGCATATGAAATGGCAAGGCAATGTGAAGGAAATCGGCTTAAAATTTACTCGTCACACACACGCTTATTCGCACATACACACACACAGACACACATATATATGTACTGATGCGGACAAAGCATGCTTGATTTATGGGCTACCTCTATTCTCGCAGCAGCAGCAGCAAACACTTTCTGAAGTCGGCCAAACCAAGAAGAGGCAGAGAGCTATTGCATGCGCTACTACGACTTATGAAACTAATGCAACTGAGCGTCGTCGCGGTGCCAAGTGGAAAAAGGTTATTTACGGCAAACTTCCGCCAAGTGGGTAAAGGAGAATGAAGACGAGAAAGAGAGAGAAAGGGTGAGAATGGGAGCGAGGAGTTGAAGCATTGTTGGTTTTTAAGCCTACCTGGGCGCAGTTTTTAAATCATTTTCGGTATATTTCCATTCATATACATGTATTTTTTTTTGTTGCTTGTGCAGCACAACTTGGCTGAAGTTAGCAATGATTTTGCATTGTGAATGGAATTAGGGGTGAGTGGGGGTAAAGGCAATGTTAGCGTAACTCGCAAATTATGTTACTTTAGTCAACTCGAATAAATCTTGGGTTGCGCTGCTCCTTCTGCCGCTGTTGCTGCTGCTGCTGCTGCTTCTGCTGTTGCCTTTACACGAACACAAATCACTGGCAAATTAGTTACTCCCGCTACCCGGGGCAACCAACCAAGTAAAACTTGTTGAGCTGCAAGTTTTGGCAGCAGCCCTCATGTACACGTATATGCGTCTTCGAGAGTACTATGCTATATATGGCCAAAAACTTGCCGCTAATGAGTAAATGTGGCAAAAGTTTAAATTAATTTTTGAAATGTGCTGCTGCCAGCCACAGCAACAGTGCCAGGGGATAGGTGCATGGCCAGGAACATTCACAGGGGCTAACAATTTCAATTTCCTTTATGGCCACAGCTCTCTAATTATATTTTCGACACTTGCTGACCCTTTGGACCCACCTCACCTCACCTAAGCTGAGGCCAGTTCAGATACAGCTGCGCCCCAAGCATTTTAGCATTAATGTCGCCACATCCATCGTGCCACACGAAAACAAAAGCCATGTGTTCATCAACTTTGCACCTTACTAAGCTTACAGGCTAAAGTTCACCGATGTTCGCTGTTCAATATCCAAAAACGCCTGACCAGCTGGCTATTCATGTTTCGAGAGGATGCAAAGGACCCGCAAAGAGGGTCAACAAAACGAATACTTCCTGTCATAAAAAGCCATAAAAAAAAGAATCTATAAACTGACAAAGATGCTCTTTGACTGTATCTGCCTTCCTCTGTGTGTGTTATTAATTTTTATATCTTTTGTCATTGCTATTCATTTGAGTGCAAAATTAGATAAAGTGAGCATAACCCTTAATGCGTTGTATTTATGATGAAGTCATTAGGGTTATACTGATTTAAAGAGATAAAAATGATTTCTTATTCTAATGATATGTGATACCTCGTACTGTTTAATGCAATCATGCATTTATTTTCCGAATGGTTGCTAGGCAACGCCCCTCCAAATAAAATTTGTTATTTGAGCATATATTGCAATAACACCATACTTATTAATATTTGTTTAACTTGAGAAGCGTTCATTTGTTAAAGATGTTAATTATGTTTCTATAAAGGTTAAGAAAAACAACCCCCTATTTCAAATAAACCCATTTTCTACTTAATATAAGGCAAAGGGTACATTAGTATTTTAAATAATATATTTATTTGTAAAATATAAAACCAATTACAAAATGCCCCACAAAGCAATAAATACCCACACATAAATATACATTCATACTGCAAATATGAGAAACAAACACACACACACACATACACATAACTGTCAGACAAATCGGACTTAATTTCCTTATCAATGCCAATCAAAAGTTTCACAATTTGCTCTGAGCGGAACAAGATGTATTGAATTAAAACTCATTAAATGCACTCGAAGCAACGCATTTATTGGTGATAGACTTTAAGTCCTCAGGCAATACCATTTTGTATGTGCAGGTGGCACTAAAATATGCCATATTATGTATTGTACATATGCAACAATATAGTTCAATTTATGTATATATGTTAACCTGATAGCACCTGGAGTAATATCGATTGAGTTGTGGCGCCTGCTTGAACCTACACTCTCTTAGAAGTCTCTCTTTCTTGGCCGAAAATGGCTGGCAGCAAAATGTGGATAATTTTATTTAAGCATAATTGAATATTAATTTGAACGCTTCAATTGCCTTTACGATGTATTGAACAATTGAGTTTACTTGCGGGGGTTCTTTAATACTTTATGTGTGTATGTGTGTAGCATTTGACTGGTGCCTTGGGCGTTTTGGTTTATATAGCAAAATATATGGAACACAAATGTGTTTCTATGTGTTTGTGTGCGTGTGCTTGTCGCCATTTTGTTTATGTTGCGCATTTCCGGCTCAACTATATGTCCATTCTCTATGTAATGTGTGTCTGTATGTGTATAAAAGTGTGAGCACTGAGAGAAAAAACCTACCTAACATTAGAAACAGGCTACAATAAATATCGCATGCATGTCAATTCTGAACTGTTATCTGAAGTGACTTATAAAATTAAGCACATTGCATGCTTTATTGAGCCTCAATCGAACTTTTCAAGTGTACGTGCGTTAGTTTGTTAGGATTTTGGGGGCACTTTATGCTTGGCTGCGTCGCCTTAGCTGTCAATCACAACTGGTTGACAAATTGCTTTTGGACTCGACTGACGTGTTGACAGCACAGTGTACCTCCTTTAAGTTACCCCAACTCTATCCTCACGATTCGCTCTGCTGGGTGACAGTTTTTTGAAGTAAAAACTTCCAAGAAATGCATTTAAACTAAGAGCTACGCTTAAAATAGTTTCAGCTTTGATGACCTGACATTAGCAGTGTTGTAAATCGCTACTGCTGCTGCTCAACACTGCTGGAGCGCATCGTCCGGACTGAAAAGAAAGAAAAAAATCATAGACTTTAAGCAAGCGTTGGCGAGACACATTTTCAGTTTTCCAGCTGAGCAAACTCAGACAAACACAAAGAAGTCGAGGTGCTAAGAAAATCTCACGTTAAGTTTAATGTCACACGATGCCAAGTGAAAGTTGCAGCAGAAAAACTAAAAACTAAAAAAAATACAGAAAAGGTGTAGATACGGTTAGGAGTTAGTTGGAAAAATTACTTTTACTTAATGTCATTCAGGTTTCCCCAAGGATATATCTGAGTTTTGAGTGTGACGTTTGCATTTGCTACGACTAAAGAAATTTCTCGCCTGCTTAGTTGCGTTTTGTTTGGCTGTGGCAGAGAAAAGGAGTTCAAGGACCAATCTGCAGCGGGATGCGGAAATATATTCCCTTTTATGCGGGTAAAGTTTATTCAGGTCACGAAAACCTATACAACAAAAATATTCCCATATGATTTTTAAGCAAAGGTGCATTAAGTGTTTTTGATAAGTTTTTGCAAACTTTTTGACACTTGGATACATTCATAGAAGCTATGTGTATTGATTTTCTAAAACAAAATACGATTTAAGGTGTAGCAATTTTTGGTATTTGCACACTATGCTAGTTCTATTTCATTTGTATCTGGACAAAATATCCAGGTAACAAAATTAAAATCGTTTTATTTATGCAAATATCAATTTTGGTAACTATCAAATGTGTTTTATATACATGGATGACCTTCAACAGAAACCACCACAGGGACCGCATATAACTTGAGAATTCATTATTTTTAACAAGGTCCACAAGGACCGCAAGGTACTTGCGGACCACATGGTCCAACAGGTCCGCAATGTGTATTCCATGGCGTTGGTGCACAGGGGTAACAAGGTCCACACTCGGGCGATTCGTAGGGGCAGGGAGGTGAACACGGTCCACCTGGACCACATGGTCCGTTTGATAATGGTCCACAACCTGATCCGCACGGTCCACAAGGTGCTGGTATATAGGGACCCGAAGGCATAGTGAGACCACACGGTCCACAATTGGGCACAGCACAGGGTCCACATGGTCCGCAAGGCCCGCAAGGCCCGCAAGGTCCCCAGCGGCCGGGTCCACAAGGTCCGCAAGGTCCGCAAGGTCCGCAAGGTCCGCAAGGTCCACAGGGACCACATGGACCGCAACGAGTTTCAGCCACTGGATACTGATTGGTGGAGAAGCAAGGAAGTGGACAACAGGCACCTCCTGGTGCACATGGTCCAATCGGACATGGTGGACAAGCGGCACTGGGCTTATAGTTGATCGGTCCATTGGGGTAGCAACAGTACTCCCTCGGTGGAGGTATATCGATGGTCTGTGGCTTAGGCTGGCATAGTACAGACTGGCACACTTCCCTCGGTTCACATATCCTCTTCGGATAGCAGACGACATACGGGTCGGGTATCATTGAGGGATAGTATATCACCCTAGGCTCGCGGACCATCTGAGAAACCCAAATCAGTTTAGGCACCTTTATGACCCGGGTAGCATCCACCACTTTGGGAACTGTGATTTGCCTGCAACGATTCACAACCATAGGCTCCGGAACTATCTTCTCCGTAAACACCACCCGTTTCTTACATATTAATCTCGGCGGTTGCTGTACGGTAATGCACTTGGGAAAGGGAGGTGGAATGCGTGGTGCACATTGCGGCAATGCTTCCAGTTGCGCCGAGTTGTAGCATTTTGGCGAACATTCAAATGGTCCACAGCAGGGATCACAGGGGCTGCACGGTCCGCACGGAGAACACATTATATATTAATAAAATAGAAAAAATTTGACTTTTTGATGAAAATACAATTTTTAAAAAAATTATAATTTTGGTTTGTTACAATTTGGATGCCAATCGAATTCAAAATAATTTTCGCACAATGCCTTTAAGTAATACTCTCAAAATATATTTTACAAACTTTCACCACCTACTAGATTGTTAATTCAATCAACTTGATTACGTCTCTCTCACTCTTTGTTGTAATGGCTTTATAAAAATGGCTCAGACTGTGTGCACTAGGTGAGTGTCATATATCAAGATGACGTCATTATTTCATTCTCAAAAGGAGCAGCTGACAAAGTCGAGGTCGGTACACAAAAACCCGTCGAGGTTTAGGTCAGAGCACAGGATGTCTCATCAGTGTGTTGCCCCGGCCTTCTCGGGCTGTGGGAGTCTGACATAACTGTGATAAATTATAATTTTATAATCGTTTGCATGACACGTATGTATATACCAAATACACCTCTATGTACTTAAATAGGAACAAGCATCTTATATATTACTTTTTCTGTCAATTGGATGTAATTTAAAAAATATAAAAGTAGTCTCCAAGGTAAGGTAGTGTTAAAAATATCGTTTTATATTTGTGCATTTGTAAAGCTAGTTTTGTCTGTTTTCCTTTATACTTCAATAACTATTGTCTCTGTTTAACTGAACTGTACTGTTGACGAAACTCTGGCACTGTTGCTAGATAGTAGCCTACGGCTTCGTTTTCGGTCACTGGCCAACTTAGCTTTTGGCCAAGCGTTGCAGACGTGTTTCTGTCAGGTCAAGCCATGGGCCGTGCCACTTTGCATGTAGCCTTTTTTGAGCGGGGCGGCATGTCCAAGACTTCGGACTGTCCGGCACAATCGTTTTGTCCATTTTCATTACAAAAATTGTCCAGCTTGCTACTTGCTTTCTATAGAGAGAGGGCTTGTGTGTGCGTGTGTGTTTGTCTATGTGTTTGTAGCAATTGTATTTCCTGGCCTGCATGTATATGTAGATATATTCGGAAAATGATAAATTATCGTTTGTCTAGTTTTTGATGCAATATGATGTCCTTTTCGTCTTCGTCTGCTGGTTTTGCGATGCTCCATGCCACAACCTTTGACTCTATCCCGACTCCATCTCCGCCTTTGGCTCAGTCCCCGTCTTATGTCTCTGCCACTGTCCTCATCTCGTCCCAAATTTTTGATTAATTGAATTTCACTTTTGAGACAAATAGAAATTTTCATTTCGTTTCTCGGCATGCAGACAACGGTTTGTTGTGACATTTTTGGGGTTAATTGAATTATTACCAAGCAAATGTGAGTTTAATTTAATCTAAACAATTTCGAAAATTGTTTTTATGTTATTGAATAACACAAAATGGTAATAAACTGGCACTAAACTAACACCACTGCAACAAAAACGTTTCTCGTATTAAGAAAGAAGTGTGTACAGACATAAATTGATTAAATACATAAGCTTGTTACAAAACGGCTCATAGTGAATGGCTTTAAATTGTTTATACAATACACCCAAATAATAATACAATGTGCTAAGTATTTGATACCATAAAGTAGGTAAGAAAGCAAGGAAAGGAAGCTATTTTTAGTCAGAGTAAAGAAAAATAATTAAGAACAAAATTGTTCCACACAGACTTGAGCGTAAATGAATATAATAAATAATTTAAAATGCATTTGAATATGTTGTTGTCAGGTAAGCATTATAGCTGGGACAAACATGAGCATCACTTGATTATCCATGTACTTAACTTCAGAAACATTCTGAGATTGCGTATAAAGTAAGAAATCAATTTGTTAACAATTTTTCACATAAAACCCATAATAATGGCAAAATTGAAATCAAGTCTCTTTCTCACTCCCTCGAATTGAGTGAGCTGTGCATAATGTCAATCAATGTCCATGACCATACCAGCATCAGCATCGGCATCAACATTCACATTAACTTCAACTTTAACAAGGAACGTTTTCATTTATCGCAAGGTCCTTAGCGGCCGGGTCCACAAGGTCCGCAAGGTCCGCAAGGTCCGCAAGGTCCGCAAGGTCCGCAAGGCCCGCAAGGCCCGCAAGGCCCGCAAGGCCCGCAAGGCCCGCAAGGCCCGCAAGGTCCCCAGCGGCCGGGTCCACAAGGTCCGCAAGGTCCGCAAGGTCCGCAAGGTCCGCAAGGTCCGCAAGGTCCGCAAGGTCCACAGGGACCACATGGACCGCAACGAGTTTCAGCCACTGGATACTGATTGGTGGAGAAGCAAGGAAGTGGACAACAGGCACCTCCTGGTGCACATGGTCCAATCGGACATGGTGGACAAGCGGCACTGGGCTTATAGTTGATCGGTCCATTGGGGTAGCAACAGTACTCCCTCGGTGGAGGTATATCGATGGTCTGTGGCTTAGGCTGGCATAGTAAAGACTGGCACACTTCCCTCGGTTCACATATCCTCTTCGGATAGCAGACGACATACGGGTCGGGTATCATTGAGGGATAGTATATCACCCTAGGCTCGCGGACCATCTGAGAAACCCAAATCAGTTTAGGCACCTTTATGACCCGGGTAGCATCCACCACTTTGGGAACTGTGATTTGCCTGCAACGATTCACAACCATAGGCTCCGGAACTATCTTCTCCGTAAACACCACCCGTTTCTTACATATTAATCTCGGCGGTTGCTGTACGGTAATGCACTTGGGAAAGGGAGGTGGAATGCGTGGTGCACATTGCGGCAATGCTTCCAGTTGCGCCGAGTTGTAGCATTTTGGCGAACATTCAAATGGTCCACAGCAGGGATCACAGGGGCTGCACGGTCCGCACGGAGAACACATCATATATTAATAAAATAGAAAAAATTTGACTTTTTGATAAAAATACTATTTTTAAAAAAATTATAATTTTGGTTTGTTACAATTTGGATGCCGGTCGAATTGAAAATAATTTTCACACATTGCCTTTAAGTATTAGTCTCAAAATATATTTTACAAACTTTCACCACCTACTATATAGATTGTTAATTCAATCAACTTGATTACGTCTCTCTCACTCTTTTTTGTAATGACTTTATAAAAATGGCTCGGTACACAAAAACCTGGCGAGGTTTAGGTCAGAGCACAGGATGTCTCTTCAGTGTGTTGTTTAGTTTTTATAGTGTATATATTAATTTTTCTGTCAATTGGATGCAATTTAAAAAATATAAAAGTAGTCTCCAAGGTAAGGTAGTGTTAAAAATATTGTTTTTATATTTGTGCATTTGTAAAGCTAGTTTTGTCTGTTTTCCTTTATACTTCAATAACTATTGTCTCTGTTTAACTGAACTGTACTGTTGACGAAACTCTGGCACTGTTGCTAGATAGTAGCCTACGGCTTCGTTTTCGGTCACTGGCCAACTTAGCTTTTGGCCAAGCGTTGCAGACGTGTTTCTGTCAGGACAAGCCATGGGCCGTGCCACTTTGCATGTAGCCTTTTTTGAGCGGGGCGGCATGTCCAAGACTTCGGACTGTCCGGCACAATCGTTTTGTCCATTTTCATTACAAAAATTGTCCAGCTTGCTACTTGCTTTCTATAGAGAGAGGGCTTGTGTGTGCGTGTGTGTTTGTCTATGTGTTTGTAGCAATTGTATTTCCTGGCCTGCATGTATATGTAGATATATTCGGAAAATCATAAATTATCGTTTGTCTAGTTTTTGATGCAATATGATGTCCTTGTCGTCTTCGTCTGCTGGTTTTGCGATGCTTCATGCCACAACCTGACTCTATCCCGACTCCATCTCTGCCTTTGGCTCAGTCCCCGTCTTATGTCTCTGTCACTGTCCTCATCTCGTCCCAAATTTTTGATTAATTGAATTTCACTTTTGAGACAAATAGAAATTTTCATTTCGTTTCTCGGCATGCAGACAACGGTTTGTTGTGACATTTTTGGGGTTAATTGAATTATTACCAAGCAAATGTGAGTTTAATTTAATCTAAACAATTTCGAAAATTGTTTTATGTTATTGAATAACACAAAGTGGTAATAAACTGGCTTTAAACTAACACCACTGCAACAAAAACGTTTCTCGTATTAAGAAAGAAGTATGTGTACAGACATAAATTGATTAAATACATAAGCTTGTTACAAAACGGCTCAAAGTGAATGGCTTTAAATTGTTTATACAATACACCCAAATAATAATACAATGTGCTAAGTATTTGATACCATAAAGTAGGTAAGAAAGCAAGGAAAGGAAGCTATTTTTAGTCAGAGTAAAGAAAAATAATTAAGAACAAAATTGTTCCACACAGACTTTAGCGTAAATGAATATAATAAATAATTTAAAATGCATTTGAATATGTTGTTGTCAGGTAAGCATTATAGCTGGGACAAACATGAGCATCACTTGATTATCCATGTACTTAACTTCAGAAACATTCTGAGATTGCGTATAAAGTAAGAAATCAATTTGTTAACAATTTTTCACATAAAACCCATAATAATGGCAAAATTGAAATCAAGTCTCTTTCTCACTCCCTCGAATTGAGCTGTGCATAATGTCAATCAATGTCCATGACCATACCAGCATCAGCATCGGCATCAACATTCACATCAACTTCAACTTTAACAAGGAACGTTTTCATTTTCCTCACCCTTTTCATCGTCGTCGTCGTTGTTGCGTCGCGTCGTCATCAACATCAATGTCATTAAAGTGCATTTTAAAATAGAGCAATAAATATTTACTTAGCTGTGTGAAATGACAGCCAGCAACGGGTTTTGGGGGCGTTTGCCTCACTTGATTGCCAGCCCCATATCGTTATTACAGATAAACTTTATGCCATTAACCTTAGCGTTGCTTTTGCTGTTGTTGTTGCTGTTACTGCTGTTACTGGTGCTGTCTAGTTGCCCATGTCTACTGTGTCTGCACTCCTCCAGGGCAGGCAAACTGCAAAGTGCTTTTGAAACATTTCATGATAAGCATTTGCCACCCCTGTCAGTCGGTTTAACTCCCCCCTTTCCATTGCTAGTGGGTGTGTGTGTAAGCTTAGCTTTGCTGTTGATGCGTGCAGCCAGTGTGTGCTTTTTGTGCCTTCAACAATTTTATATTTGTGGCATACATGTGGAGTATAGCTGTTGGCTAACGAAGAAATATGCAGAATATTGAGAATCAAGTACGCCCTACTCACTCTTTTAACTTCTTACCTCTCGTATGTGTTTGCCGTTCATTAAACTTGTGCGCAAGCATCAGCAAAATGCATTAAACTTGGTAAATATCGTAAAAATTAATGACAACATTATCTGTGGGCAATGCTTAAAGCCCTTGGCCCTTTCGCCTGATTGGAGCTAAAGTTTTGTGTGAATGGACCTAAGTTAAAAACTATAAATTGACAACAACTTGAACGGGTTCTCAGTAAGTGGATAGAAGATTGTCATTGTTTCTACAAAACTGGCAAGTGCGTATGGATGAAATGCATTTAGTTAAATTTATGACAATAGTTCTATCTAATGTGCCTTTTAACAGGGTATTTTACCAGACTCAACAAGAACTTGAATGATAAATTTTATTTAAAAGACGAAAAAGCTCTTATGTGTTCCATAACAAATGTTATTTTGCTCTCAGTGAACTTTGCTTTTGTTGACTTTTTATTGACGTTTATTTTCTGTTCTCGTACCCACATTTAAGAATAATATATCCAAATATATTTGTGCTTGTTGCACTGTTGCATGTGTGTACAATTTTCTGAAGTTGAGTGCTAATTTGATGTAACAATTTATTTGAGTTGTATTAAAGCCATTATTTATATTCTTTGTAAAAGATATTACATTGATATTTTCCGTTTCTCACGTGTGTTTTCTTTAAGCAAATATTTGTAAGGGCAAAAGAAAGTTGATTTGTGCTATTAAATCTAACTTTAATGATTTTTAACTAACTACAAATTCAAATATAAACTCTAGCTAAAAAGAAGCCGTGTAGATTTGCTTATTTTTCTTGTGAATAAAATACGAAATTTTATCGTTTAGAACACATTTATTTGTAGCTGTACGTTTTTTCCTAGATCTGCTTGCAAATCGTGTAATAAGTTATTTTAAATCCAATTTTATATGGTTTTGTAAAAGAAGGGTGTGCATACTAGTATGATAAACTGAAAATCCTAATAGCTGTAATTAGCTGGCACCCACAAAGTTATGACTGTCAGTTACGTAACGTGTTTTGTAATCTAATGTAACACACCGATGCGTCGGACCATTGCTCATTTTAACGACTGTCGACTGTCGAAATGAACTTTCGCCACGTGATTTAGCAACATTTACGCAGCAGCAGCAGCAACAGCAACAGCCACATCCACATCAATAACTAATTTTTCATAATTAATGTGTCGGTTTGTGTGAGATGCCCTGTCCCGTTCTTCCAGCTATATTTACACTCTATATATATGCACATACCAGTACGTAGGTGTGTGTGTGTGTGTGTGTGTGTAGATACTTGTGTAATGCACTGTGTATACGCATAGTAAGAGAAGCTCACCACACGTTTTATGTTCATTAGAGCAAACGGCACCAGAAACCACAGTTTGGATTATGATGTGGAGATGCCGTAAAGCGCTTTCATTGTTTTTCATTATGTTGGTTGCTTATTGTACTCTCACATACCGCGCTGCAAGCGAATCCTTGTTGGGCGAATTAACCGTTTCATGCTTGCAGCCTGTGTGGCATTTTGTTGGTTTTTTCGATTTCTTCCGGTTAGCCGGAAACATAAAAAATTATTCGGAGGTAAATTATAATTATGACTGCGATTATCTAATTTATACTTGTAGCATTATTTAGATGAAGCACTTAAGAATTATAACGGGGTTAGTAAAAACAAAAAACAAAACCTTAAATTTTAATATACAACAACCAAAAATATAATAAATATTTTACCATCAGCTTTAAAATGATTTTCAATAAATGTTGTTGTTCTAGAACTATGAAGCTTTCATTAACCTTAGAACAAATTTGTATGACAAGAACTAAATAACTTAATATGTTAGATTGCATGTATGTCGACTGTTTACCCTCTTTATACAAAAATGTATAGAATTTTGACAACTAACAGCCCGTAAAAGCTTTTAGTGAGTTTAAAAAGTTAAGTCCGTATTTGTTGTTGCCGGCTACTCTTTTAAATCGGCAGAATTTAAGCTCTTCTGTAAGCCTCTTAGTTCCAGTTGAGGTTTAGCTTTTGAACTGCATAAAGCGTATATGATGTCTGCTATGCCTTACTATTTCTGTGCTTGAAAGTCCTTTTTGGGCCAAAATATTTATTAAATCTAAAAAGAAGCTTATTAAATATAACTTTGATCCCATTTGCCTGTGCGCTCAATTTACGAAAGTATTTTGCATTAATTAAGCCAATTTACTTGCCACATAAAGCACTAAGCTGCAGACAGAACCAAGCAAGTATAACAACAAGAACAAGAAGAAAACTGTATGGGACATTTCCTATCAACATGACAAGCAGCCTGCGGCTGGCCCTTGTTCATCTGGTCCTGGCTGTCGTGCTGACTAATATTTTGTTGACCCAGCAACGTTGATTTATGAAAATGTCGCATGTTTCATTAAACAGATTTTAAGGCGCTCTCTTACTTAAATAATATAATATTTTCGAGCGAAATATATGTATAAAAAAAACGGCAACAAAATTTAATTGAAATTTTCTTCTCATGCTGTCAATGCTCATTTTCTCTACTTCCTGCTCCTACTCCGCTCTTCAGCTTCTTTTGTTCTTGCCCCTTTTTGAATTTTCCTTTTGAGGTGACAATTTAAGCACGCTCAATGCCATCCGATAATGACGTTGATTGTGGTCCTCCATGCTCCATGCTTCATGCTATGTTCTCTTCACCGATTTGTTGCCATCCATCAATCGCAGGCACGCTCCTCGTCTACAAAACAAAGGCAACAACAGCAAAAACAATGCCACATCATGTTGAGATGTTGCCGTTGTTGTCCTTGTCCTCCTACTGCATTTCCTTCCCCGCTCGTTATCCTTCTTCATCCGTGGTTTCTGTCTCCTCTTCCTCTCCCTCTCTCTCTCTTTCTCTCGCTCTCTCCGGTTGCTTGTTGCTCCCGTTGCACTTTGCTCTGACATTTTGAGTTTATGGCATATTTGTATTATAACTCTTGTGCTTGTGCGTTAAGTGTACGAGATGTGGAAAGTGGTGCAGCAGGCGGTTGGAGTGATGTGTGTATGTGTGTGTGTGTGTATGGTGCGGTTCGTTGCTCAATCCTTTCAAATAGCCCTGCACTGCACTTCTTGT
The DNA here is from genome assembly GCA_035044725.1 of Scaptomyza caliginosa. NCBI lineage: Eukaryota > Metazoa > Arthropoda > Insecta > Diptera > Drosophilidae > Scaptomyza > Scaptomyza caliginosa. The sequence goes on from JAWNNR010000460.1 coordinate 228,124, forward strand.
GTCCTTTGCTCGTTGCACTTCAGCAATGACGTCGGGGTTACGTTTAATGCATAAGACTGAGTAGGATTCGGAATCTCTAAGTCCTTGTCCAGGGTCCTGCAATAGGATCTGTATTTGGTTGGGAAGATGTTGGTCTGGTGCCTGGTTGATGCAGCTGTTAACATGGCAAATAACCCTTTTTGCTTGCATACAAATTATGCATAGCTTAACAAAAAACAACAACTTTTTGATATGTGGACTCTTGCAATTAGAGACTTTAGTATAATTGGAATAATTTTCCTATACTAAAGCTGACACATTGCAGGCTCATACTGACAAGTATGGCCGTTGACACATTGACCAACAAAATTGTTACATTGTATTGGTTTATTTTTATCGGCAGTTGAAAATATGTTTAGCTTTACGTAAAACATTTCATTAAAACCATTTCACATAAAACATTAAGTTAAATCCAAAAAGCAATGCTTAATTGTAATATATTCTTTAGACGTTCGAATAATATTAAAAATAAATGTGTTTAGCATGCATAAAGTGCTTTGTAATAATTGGAAGTTGAGATAACCAGGAATATTGAGATCAGACTCGATTTCAGCTTTCGGCAAAACGTGTGACACAGACACAAGTTGTGCGAGAGCTTATACTTTCACTTTATTTTTTAAACACAGTTTGGTCTTCAACTGTGGCAGCACTTAAGCGTTAGGTATTAAATTGTATAATACGCAATAGGCATCTGTTTGTTTAATTATTTACTTTAAGTTGAGTGATAGAATTTGAATTGAAGTTTATAAAACAAGTAATAGACAAAATCAATACTTACAAAACCGTAAAAAAACAGACTTTAACATACAAATCCTTTGCCTAAGGGTTTTAAAAAAAAAGACTTGGTCCTTGAAATTATTACCCAATTATAATTCTTGCACACAGACTTCCTCGAATGAATTCAACTGCCAGTTTTGCTGAATGTTGAACATATTAATAGATTCCATAGCGTACATTCATGCTGACTAATTAGGATCATTTTGGTTACTCGACTGTTTGTTCAAATTGCAATTTACAAAGTTCATATTGGTGCGTTTGGGCTTTGAAGCCACTTGCCTTGGTCTTGAATAAGTCTGGCAGCGGGAAACTGCCACTCGCTCACAATTCGCGTTCCTTCGCCTTTACAGTGAAAAAATTTACCATTCAAGTAAGGTTTTTTTTTAAAGTTGTTAGTAAAGTAAATAATTGAGAGAAAATAACACAACTTTTAACTATTAAGGTAACAAGAGCTATGCAGAATTTGGAAAATTAAACATACAATTTTTAGAGTGTAGAAAGATAAAGGGAGTGATGACTCTGGCATGGTTTCATTTTGGGATGGATGGTAAATCAGGACTGGAAATTGGTGACGCGTGTCCTGGGCTTGTTGACATGGCATTGACCAGACTCAGCAGCCACATGGGCCCCAGAGTCGCTGTCGAGTCGAGTCTGATAACATAATTTAGTAGGCAATTGTGAGAGACTGTTAATGCTGTTCGTTGATTTTCGTATTTCATAAGCCGACGGCCAAATCATTATGCATGGCCCTTTGATGGCTAGTTGGGCTCGGATCAAAAAATTACGTTCATTAATTTGGTCCGTGGGCTGGTGGGAAGGCAGAGAGAGTAAGCCGGGAGGTAGGCTTAACGCTTGATGGGGCACTTGAATTAATTTATCTTATCGCTGACTGCATTTGGGTTGCCTCATGCGTTGTTGACGTTCAAGTTCCACTTAACAACAGCAACAACAGCGGCAACAATTGCCTCACAAAGGCTATGTCTGGCTATCAACGTGATCTCATCAGCATCAGCATAGGCATAATCATAATGACCTTTAGACCATCATCATGAGCTTCATTTAAGCGCATTCATTTTGATGCTATGCGCTTTTCGCGCGACCCATTTTTCTACACCATTTGCCGCTTAAGTGGGCGGCTTGACTAGTTGTGCAAAAAAAAAGTATTGCATACTTAAGCGGGCTGAAAATTGAATTTAGTGTTTGTGCCTTTAAGTTGGTTGGCTCTCTTGCTAAAATGTTGTGCTTGTGTTCTTTTCGCATGCCTCACACATTGTGGCAAGTCAATTATTTTCTTGTTTGGCAAATTGCTACACATTCAGGTTTAGTGTAGACATTCAGCTTGTTCTTTTTTTTGCCGTATTTGTTCTCTTTGCCGCGTTTGGCTTGTCTAACTTTCCGATTTTCGACATACTTGGAATATTCTAGTATGCCTTCACATAGCCATCATCGTCATTATTATCTAACAACAAAGCGTTGTTTTTAAAGTTGTGCATTTGTTATAGTTTTGTTGCTTGTTTCGGCGCTTTCTCTCCATATGTCTTTCTCTCTCTCTCTTGTTTTTAAGCCATATAACCCTTGGGTTAACAGGCACGTTTGTTAGCCAAAACCTTAAATTGCTTTTGAGGTTATGTGTCCGTTTGCCAACATGCAACATATTCACAGGTTGCACTCAAATGCCAATGGTTTTCAATGCGGCAACTCCAAACTTTGTGAAAAGCATTTATCAACCGTTCAATTCAAGTTGATTCGTTTAATCATTGTTTATTCTTGCTCTTAATTCATTGCACTTTCTATCTTGCGTCATTTTTCAACGTTGACCTAGTTTTTATAACTTGCAATTTAGCTAGGACGTAAGTGAAAATTTTCAAAAAGTTGCCACTTATTAATTTAAATATGTCGTTTTATTCAAGCCAATTACAGAGTGCTGAAAAGTTTCTAATATCTTAGCTAATTTGCAAAAATTTGAATAAAGTTCCAATCCAACAAATATTATGGTTCTCTAAGCTGCCCCCGTCCTCACTAAAAATGATTTCATTTTTTATTTCCATATTTGTTTTTTGTAATTATACTTTTTAATATCTCTTTTGATATTGTAAACAACTTCCGGTAAATCTAACAAACCTCTTTGGTTAAACGAGCGTGTAACATGTTTCACCATTTTCACGGAAATGGTCAACAACTACATGTTCGAGCCAACAAACATTTACAACCTACCCACAACACCCACAAACATACATACAAGCGTGGGGGCATCGCAGCAGCTACATGTGAAGCTTGATAGCTCGACCCAAATATCATTTAACACGCGTGTAAACAAAATCGCTTAAATACATGCGCCTGAACAGAACCGAAAACGCCCTCAAACAAACACAAATCTTCGCAAAAAGCTGTGGGGTTAGATTAAGAATGAATTGTGAATGCGAATCAGGATGAGCGAGAAATTTGGGAGTGTAGTTGACTGAAGAAGTGGACTTAATGGAGACCAGCTGCAACCACTAATACCTCACATAGCTCAGGATTATGTTTTCTTAAATAAAAAAAAGAAACAGATTAGCTTTTTTGAAGCACAATTTTGGAATAATGGAGTGCAGTTTTTTTTTTTAGTGTATCAAGGAAAGGATAAAAAACGCTCTCGAATCTAGTTGCAATGGTTGTTAACTGATTAGTAGTAAGTGAAGTCTGAACAGACTCATCGTAATAATCGAAATCTACCGGCATGCCATGAGCATATCAACAATTTCTAATCAAAGCAATGTGAATAAATAGGATCAAAACGAAGTTTCTGCTATCGATTGGCACACGCAAATTGCATATCATTTTGTTGCAGTATTCTGAATAGATTTTGGGTTACGGTCTCCCTTTTGCTTTAACTAATCGCTGTCTGTGGCTATACATCGTTTAGTAATTCTCATAATTTGTTCCATTACGTTTGTCATTTTTCTTAAGCCTTCGTAAAGTGCAAGGGTTATGGAAAACTACAGCAAAATAGCTTGTGAAAAGCTCTTGGCAATTTGTACTCTTTTTGGAAAATAACTGAACTTTCAACCAAAAATTCGAATTGCTAGGCCAAGCACTCGATACATGGCCTGAATGGTAAATCAACTGTGGCAAAACAATTTATTCCGAGTTTGAATTAAAAATTCAAATTAGGGAAAAAGAACACAACATACAACAGAAGCAATGCTCAATTAACCAATGTCAGTCAGTCAGTCAGTTCGTCAGTTTGTACGTTCCTTATTTCATGCAAAATGATAACCATGGAATATGCACTGGCTCGGTTGAAAACTCAAAACTCTCTTTGGCCACCGGTCAGGGCTGGAACTCATTGAAAAAACTAGAAATGATGCCTGCCTAGAACATTTTTGTTTTATCGACACACTTAACCCCGTTCGCGCATCTCTTTTAAATACCCTTGCAAGAAGGTGTGATTACCTTATGTAATCTAATTAATTGCTTGAGGGGATTCGAATATAAAAAGAGGAATGTTTTAAGTGGTCGGTAATAAAATGTAAAAACATATCCAATAAGTGTGCAACTTATACGAACAGGTAGCATTGATTTGCAAAAAACTGTTTACTAATTAAATACCTATTGAATCTGACAGGACATTTAATATTCGTTGTTCGGTTTACAATTCTTTCTCTTTTGTTTTATTGTATTTTGGAGTATTTGTGTAAATAACTTTAGCAGCAAATACTCCCAGCGATTGCTGTTGAATGCATGAGCCCATCGGGTCATTGCTTGTTGCATATTGTTGTTGCTATTGCCCTTAATAATTAAATGCAGCTTATGCCACGTTCAAAACTCTCACGAAATTTCCTGCAAATTCCATTTGAAAGTATAATCAAAATGCTAACAGCCAAGCTATGCACTAAGGGAAGCCAAATAATTTTAAAAATATTTCTCAAGTACTCGAGGTTTTCGTTGCTTTGTTTTTGTTTCCATTCACACAACAAGAAAAACAACATCAGCAATTCGCATGTCCATCTCTGTGCCGCAATGGAGATCTCATTCTTCGCCTCCTTCGTCTCTGCCTGCCAGTCTGTTTCTCTGTTTGTCTTTCTCTTCTGTCTGAATCGTTGCGATGCTAATGCTTGTGGCAGTGTTCATTGCCAGAATCGGAGCCATAGTTGTAGTTGTTTTGCCAGAGTAGAGCCGCCATTTTGTTAGTGCTGTTCCTGGTCGTGCTGCTGATTTTGCTTCTGCTGTTTTACTTGTGCCACTTGAATACTTTGCACTTTGCACTTTGCACATGGCCTGCATAATGAATGGATCGTTGTCTGGGACTAGTGGCAGTGAGTGCGCTACGTTGTTTGGTTTGGATTTTCAGCTGCATTTTCTTTAGTTCTTAAGAGTTTTCATTTGCAATTACGATGCACAATAAAAGCACAATTTGTGGCCATTTTGTGTGCGGGCAATTTTTAAACGATAATGGTGTAAATGCATTGGGAACTGGCCTAAAATGAAATTAAAACAAAAATACATTACATACAAACCTGAAATGTGTATATTTTGTATTAAATCTATTTATTTTATTATAAGCTAAACGTTGGGTATTATATTTAATTTCCATTCAACAGCTTTGGTGCAATCTTAACTGGTCATAGATCGCATCACTTATCTTCATTTTATTGCAGCTGTTCACAATGGAACTGCACAACTTCCGACAAGCGGCCAACAGCGGAAATGTCAGATAAAAGCAACTTGCGGTAGGCATTGTCCATTTCAATAGGATACAGCTGGCAGGCATCCTACGCTAAAGAATGTTGTGAGTTGCGTTAGAAATGCTATCGCAATGAATTCAAGTTGTTCAATTGGGGTAAAGTGTCAGATTAACAACAAACCACTTTTAACTACCAGAAGAAGCTTTTGGTATTTTATTGCAGAAGAATAACCTTACCTGATTTGCTCTCGATTTCAGCACAAGCTGCTAGATGTGTTCGGTGATATTATGCGTCAAGGAAATATGAGCATAGGTTGTCTCCGTGTAAGACTACTGCCCGAAAGCGGTAGTAGCAATTTGATACTTACTTTGAACATACACTGAATGTGGGATCTATTGCATCCGCTAAGTGGTTTATTTTGTGAAAATGGTTTGGTTACTGGCCTGCGGCTTGTCGAAATTGATCAGTTAACCAATCAATTGACAAGCGGTTTTATATTGAAGCTATTTTATTATCATCTTCTAATAAATATTAATATAATTTGTGATTATTCTAAAATAACCCACAATATAGTTAACTTTTACTTGCATTTTTTAATTAAGCGCAGTAAAAACTTGTTTTGTCTATTTAACTTATTGGTACATTAAGCATTTAGTTTTCATTGTAGCAACTCTTTTGAATTCCCGTTGTTTATCGCACAAAGCAATTTTTTATATATTTTTTGTTTAATATTTGTAACAAGTTGAAAGGTTTTCATAAGGCAGATATGCAAGTATTCAAAAGGTTTACAAATTGCGTGTCTTGTGTGTTTGGAGTGCTTACGTGAAAATCACTCACACGGCCCGTTTGCCATAGCAAAGCAATTGGCAAATCTCATTTACAGTCGAGTAAGAACGCACGTTTATGGCCTCTAAATTTTCGCATTTCCGCATTTCAGTTGTTGTAGGTACTCGTTATGCAAATTGCTTGCATCAGAGCTCGTCTAGTTGAAAGGTGCCTATGTACAAACACAATAGGCACAATAGGCGCAACTGAGTGGGCCAACTTTAAAATTGCCTTAAAGTGTGTGGCAAAAACAGATGGTAAATGGCACATGGCGCATGCCACATGCTACACATGCCACACATTTGGCAGATGTAAATTTGAGTAAATTATGAGCATTGCGAGCCCATCTGCATGTCAAATAGCAGACCCTTTTTCCTTTATGTCCCCATTGGTCTGATTTTGGTTATCAGTCACACGACGGTGTTCAACACTAAGTTACAGGCAAATGAGCTGCTGTCAAATGTATTTTTCATTTTTTATACACTTTCATTTCGTTTGCTTTCTGTTTTGCTTTTCTTATCAACATAATAAACGTTTTGTGCAAGGCCAAGTTCATTGTGCTATATCATTTTGTATGCGTTTGTGTGTAGATGTGTCTCTGTGTGTTTGTGTGAGTGTCAAGGGCATCCGCCGTTGGACTGGCTGCTCGTTGGTCACATCCGCAGACGTGTGTATACGTGTGTGTGTGTGCCCAACGACTGACCCAACTAATTTTATGCCCATTTGCAGTGTGCTCCTAATTGTTTTTTCTTTCTACATTTTCAGTCAGGCAGACGCAGAGCCTCTAAAGAAATGTGTTAACTTTATCTAAATTGTTAAAACATTTACCAAATGACCTCACGTCCCAAAATTTATTTTCCTGGCCGCTCTGTAACCGGCTCATGACCAACCCAAAAATAGAGAAAAACCGAACCGTGAACCTCAATCCGAGCCTGGGGCAGGGTGTACGTGTGTGCGATGTCTATCGCTCGATCGGCTGGCTGCAAACGTCTTGTGTGTATTTTCTGTTGTTGTTTTTCCTGTTGTGTGTGTGTGCGTCTGTTCATATGTCGTCTTCCTGAGACGTGACAAAGTCGTGAACCATCCCAGCATTTGGGCACATACATACGTATGTGTTGCAGTTCATTTAGTTGTCGCTGGTTTTTCCCTCGGTTCAGTGTGTTCTACGCTTTATTGGTTTGCCAACATGTTGTTTATGGCATTTTGATGCATGTTGTTGCATGGGGCAGCAACCCTTCGTATTTGCAAACTCGTTTCTTTCGTTTTGGCACTCTGACGTTTATTATGCTTGTTTTGTTGAGCAGCACGTCTTTTGCGTATTAAGTATACGCTCCTTTTGACGTCGCCTGTCAGTCAAATTGCCATCGCTCTAACAAATTTAAATGTCTCTCAAACATGATGTGAAGCTTGTATGAACAACTTTTGCTTGATCAGTGTGCTAAAATTTGACAAATAGAAAAAACTGTTTGTTACAAATATGTTTTTAATATTTAAATTAAAAAAAAAAAATTACTTCGATATGTAAAATGTTAAAATATCACTTATCCCTTTGATCTTTACATCTCTCTACAAAACATTATGAACAAAATATTGTATGAAAATCAAAAAGATTTTTTGTGGTATAAAACCCACAAGAATTTTGAGTTAGCCTCACTTTACAACAACAAAAAAACTTTTATCAAAAAATAAAATATAACAAAAATTCCAAGTAAATAGTTAATAAATTAAATTCCTTTGTTTTCATTTCAAATATAAAAAAAATTGCAGTGCAAAATTAAAATGTCCTTTTTTGCTCGTGTCGTTTTCAATTGAAATGGAATTTCTAAATTATTTTGACATACAAATCGATGCAAATAAAAAGAATTCAATTATTATTATTTACACTTTAACAACAAAATTCTCAGTTATTAAGGCAAGGGTACAACTAAATAAAATGCTGTTAAGACATTTTTTGCAATTACTAGAGAAACGTGATGTTGTTAGTGTACCTAAAGTTACTTTTCATGTTATCCAACATAAACTTAAAGTAACAATGATTTATTTATATATATTTAAGTCGTTAGCGGGGCTGCTACAAAAAACCAAAACCTTAATGCGCAGTCGTATTTTTAACACACCCGAATATCCATTGATGTCGCTACAAACATGACGTATGTTTTTGCCTAATTTGACAGAGCACTATACATAAAAACACACACCTTTGTTGTTGCATAAATATATGCAAAGTGGGGTGTGTCTAAAATCGAAATCTGATTTGTAGGTGAGTTGTTCATGTTTGTTTGTGTTTTGTTACCCATAAAAACGAACAATGTTTAAAATAGTTGAAGAGTTAACTTAATGAATGCGCTGCACGCCCATCAACAAGAAAAAAAAGCAAACCCAAAAAAAGACTTCAAATTGTTTAAATTTCATTCGTGTTTGCTTTCATGTTTAATGCTAATGCCACTATATAATTTGACTCTTTTTAATGCTGGAGGTGGACCTCAAATAAAGCACATGTGTATCCCGATGTGCGTGTGTGTTTGTGTATGTATCTCTTTAATGTTGTAGCTTGTGTGCAGCATTTACAAAATGTTTCAGTCTGCGCCTGAGAGTATGTTATAAAAAATATTTTATGACATGTAAAAGCATCAAGGTTTTCGTTTCTCCAACTCCCCATTTCTCATGCTCTTTGTTGTTGTTATTGTTTTGTTTTTGATGTTGGCTGGTCATGTTTATTGTTGCCGTTGCTGCCGTTGCGGTCGCGCTTTATCCCTTGCCGGGCTCATTATTCATTTCGTTGTTGGGTTATGTTTTATGTATATTTTTTTTATATTTGTATTTGCTTCTTGTACTGCTGGCCTTTCGGTTTGTCGTTTTTCGGGATATTACATTTAAGTATGTGTTAGAATTGACGCCATAACAGGTTGTAAATAAAATTGTATAACAGTTTACTTTGTATGAACACACAAACACATTATATGTACATGACTTTGTCAAGCATTCACCAGGAGGAAATTATTTGTTTTCTTGCTTTCTGTATTTGCTATAGAGTGTAAGTCTCTGCTGTTTGTGGAAAAATGTTGGGAAATAAACTATCTATTTGACCAAAGCTACTTCGTCATGCTTCAAAGTATTTGTAACTAATGACTTTTTATTTCTTTCGCTGCATTATGACTTTGTGACGTTAACATTTCGATAAAACAATTGCATAACAAAGTTGCTGAGCCGCCAACAAACCAGATTATTTACACTTGCCGCTTGAGAGTAAAAACCCACAAAAATTTACAGCCGCACATGTAATTAATCCGACTTTTCATTGGACTGCAGTGCAAATGCAAAGCGAAGCTCGTTAAAAGTTTGAAAATAAATTTTATATACTTGAACACACAGCTAATATGATGAAATGGTTGGGCGGCCCAAAAATAAATTAAAGTAAAGCGACAAAAACGCATTTTGATAAGCGGCTTACGAAGAAGCGACGAGGCCACGCCTCTTCTTTAAGAAGGGGCAGGGGCGGCTCTTGTCACAAATGGCAACATTTGCTAACATTTTTTCGATGGCAACTTTTATGGCCAAAGAGATTTTTATTTTTTGTTTGCTTTTGCTAATTGTCAGTGCAAAGCCGCAAGCGACATGAAACTTTTTCGTTTCTACTCTTTTTGGCAATTTTTTATTTGTTTTTTGCAACTCCAAAGTATAAATTAATTTCATTGTAAATGCACATAATCAAGTGTGCGTGGGTCGAGACTGGGACCCAGCAGCAACCAGAATGCAAAATGATAAAGCGATGCGCAACTGCAGCATGCTACCAGACGCAAGGGAGATATAGAAATAGCAGAAGCCCAACCAGTCCATCAACGCCATGGGAAAAAAAACTTTCATAGTAAACGGACAAAAAAGATGGAGTACTTGAGCACAGACTCTGTCGAGGATGCGCCTCGTTTGGTGTCTTAATGAAAAGGCAATCTTGTCTGCGTGCCATAGACGATGGATGGCGTACGACGTTGACATCACTTGAAGTTATAAAATGAATTGAGAAATAACTAATTGAAAAATAAAAATAAAAATACCAGCAGACTGCTTAAAACTAATGTCAGTAAGTAAAAACAATGTGGAAATCTTGATTGTTGAATTACACACGAAGTTTATAAAATGAAAACAATTTCAGTTATATAGGTACATATTAAGATACCCATTTTCGATTCCAATTTATTATGAATTGTTTAAAACTGTAATTGCAGTTTCTCTTCAAAAATTAGCAAAAAAAAACAAAATTATTTTATATTTACTTGAAGTAGTTTTGGTTGCCCCATGAAACGGAATCATATATGCATATATGTAATTTAAATTGCATATTTTTTTTTAATAAAACAAAAGCAATACAAACTTAATATTCCTTTCACTTCATAATTTTTGAGGCCTTTAACATTCTTCTTTAGCTTTTCTATTAAACAGTTGCACTCGACGTAATCAAGCCAATAAACATTGCTTGAAACATATCCGAATCATAAGCAGCAACCACAGTAACAGCAACCGTAATTAGTTCTTAATTATACCAAACAATTGGCTTTCCCTGCAACAGAGAAAGTTTACTGGCATCACTAGAAACTGACACGAGCCTCTCATAATCTATGCTAATTTTCGCTCATCTTTGAATTGTCGGACACTTTTCATTTCGCTTGGCAGTAAAGTACACCGAAAAGAGAAAAAAACAACACAGGGAAAACGGTGAAGAGTCTGGAATTAAAATTAATGAGGTTGAAAAAAAGCAACAAACAACTTCACGAGCTCAACTAGTCCTGTAATGCAAAGCATAATGCTACCAAAAAAAATAAATATATAAATAAAAATAAATATGGGGAGCCAGAGAAAACCTTAATCGTGATCTTATTACGTACGTTAATTACGAAATGCACCAAGAACAGAAACAACAACAGCGAAGCATAAGAAAATATAAGAGAAAATTTCAGCAACACAAACTCGTCTTTTTCTTCATCGTCTGCATTTACTGCTGCTTTATGGGCCAGTCTGGAAAATTAAGCTGTCCGTGCACCGGGCATCCAGAGTGCGCGAGAGATGTAAAAAGGAAGAAAGCAAGAAAAGCGAGATGTTGAAAATTAAGAAAATAGACGGCGCATAGATAAGCAACTGCAATGTACCGCATTTTGCGGACATATACTCTAGTTGTTGTTATTGTTGTTGGAGTTGCTACTGCACAAGTTTTATGACCCGCTGTGCAACATTGTTGCAACAGGCAATATTTCATGTTAACAAAAGCAATGGACTGCATTTTACATGAGTTCAAGTGAGATTCAAGATAACGAAGCTGGCAACATAACAACAACAACTTTTCTATTAATGTCCTTAATCGAAAATAGTAAAGCAGTAAATGTATGTTGTCAAGAAAAACAAAATCAGTTGAATTATATGTGCAATATGTTTAAAATAGAAATACTGTTTAAAAGGAAAGTTTTGTTAAGTAGATAAACTATTTTCTGATTAATGTACTAACTTATTTAAGGTTCTCAATAAGTGTATTAAGTTTAACTTTCTATTAAGAAAAATATACTATGCCATACTAACAAAATTGTTAAAAGTATAGGAATAAACTATTTAGTTTATATTTAAAACAAATGACTATTCATTTCTTTATTTCCAAGTAAAAATCTTAGATTTTATAAAAAAGCGTGTTTTTTTTCTTTGCGGTTCGCGCTTTTTACTAGTTCTTGGACTAGGAACACACAAAATGATAGACAGTTTAATTTATGAGTTAAAATATGATAGCATTGGTTTTTAGACTGGCTCATTAATTAGAGCCTGATATGCAGCTTGATTTAGACTGAAAGCTGACAGGCAACTTGCATAAAATATGGTCAAATAGAAAAAAAAGATAAAACAGAGAAGTGGAGACTGCAACTGGTAGCTGTAAGCTCGTAACTAACAAAAACTAAAAAGTACAAAAAGTTAAAACAAAAAAAAAAAAAAAAACACAACGAAAAAAACGCAAAGGTAAAACAATTGACTGTGTGTGTGGCATTGGTTGAAACCCGAATAAACCGCTAACTGGAGGATTACACACATAAGCGGATTGCATTTGCTTTTTCAACCACAAAAATAAAGCACAACAACAATAGGAAGAAAGCAAAAAATAGATCCATACAGAAGCTTTGCTTTGTCTTGTTGGCATTAAAGTTGCCACATTGTCTAATATTTATATGTCCAGCTAACTGGAGCAGAAAACATAAACATTTAAAAGTTCAAATAAGTCACAGACTTGACGCAGACGGACGGAAAGAAGAGAGTAAAGAGAGTCGCGCTGCCATTTAACGTCCTGCTCTGCACATAATTATAAATCAGAGGCTTCAGTTGTGTTTACTGCTATCTCCTTCTCTCCTTAGTCTTTGGTCTTCGGATACGCTTCGTCACACTCAAATAACTTAACGCCAAGTTGGTACGTTCAACGCAAGATTTAATGCCAAACAGACTTTGAAAAGCCATCAACAAATGCAAGGACTACAACCGATATATATATATATACATATATATATATATATGTTTGTCTGTTTATCGACCAGGACACTGAACGACAAGTACAAATGCCCGCTCATCAATAGCCGAATGCAGTGCAAAGTGAAATTGGCGTTAACACATATATACACACATAGACTAACAATAATACACTTTGCGGCAAAAAAAATCTTCAACACTTTTCGCCTTTATTCCCTTTAAGTTTTTTATAAAATAGCAAAAAATTTATGAAAATATATTTGCTAATTAGCGATTGAATGCATTTCAAAATTAACTTATTTGAGAAAACATAAATTAATACTTCATGTTTTTTTTTTTTGAGTGTTCCTGCATATGTATTGCAAATCGTATAAATGGTCATTGAATGTGCTGATATCTATGGAGCAGAAGCGCAACTGGGTAGGATGAAAGTAGGGTCAAAGCTGGGATGCGATGATGTGTATCACAAGCGCATCTAGTGTTTGTGGCCATGTTGAGTTGAGCTCATGCATCTGGAACAGCGTTACAACTACAGCAAAAATATATGTGCTGCGGTTAGTTGCTGCTCCTTTGCCACACACACACACAAACACACATACTAAACACATTTCCGGCACTGGTCAGAGCCAAAACTTCATTTTCCCCTTATTCGTATCAGGGAATTCAATTAGCATTTGCTTTATGCATGAGACACGTAAAAAAAAACACACACACACACATCGTCACAATTCAAACCCATCAGCAGTCTCTTTTATAATTGGCGGAACATTTGATGTTAAAAACTTTTCTATTTGTATTTATCTTGGACAACTTTCAGCAATATTGGCGCACATAGGGAGGGAGAGAAATAGTGAGCACATCCACATATAAAACTTTCCATCTCTCTTTCTCCCTCTTACTTTCTCTTTCTATCCCTGTCGGTTGCTCAACATTCGTATTTTGATGTGCGTGCCAGCTGCTACTGATTGCACCACAGGGCGTATGCGTAATTTTTTTGGTTACTTGGCAATGCAAATAAAATATACTCGTTGCGTGTAGGTTTTTACTATATACATTCTGCATTTTGCATTTCTGCAAAACCAAGAAAACGAAGGCGTTGCAACTTTGTTGACAGCTAGCTTGTTACACATATAAAAATGTGTTTTATTTTGTATTTTTTCCGCATCGAAAGGGGAAGAGATAGAGAGAGAGTGAGTTGTCCACATGAGAATATATATATGTTTTGTTTTTCTTCCCTTGTTTCATTGTCCCTTTAGGTTAAAGAGTTCAGTTTGATAAAATATGATTTTAAAAATTTTTATATAACTTATCAAGTTAATCGGGCTGTTAATTTACTATTATGATTTTTAAATGTATATTGTTAATTATAGGTTTCATAGGCAACATAATGCCATTTTCTGTGCAATATTTACAATAATTCATAAATTGAATATATATTATTATTATTGGTGGGTGATTGAAATTAATATTTAAAATAGACTGATTTTAATTACACAGCACACTTTATTTTTTTTTTTTTTTGTTAATATCAGACTCTACGTAATTACCTTTAAAACGTTATCGATCTTAACAATTATTGATGCTGTTTGCTAGTTCGCTGTTTCAATTATAGTATAGGAAAGGAAAGAACCTTAATATTCTATATTAGTTTTACCAAATCTATGAACAAGTACATTCCATATTTGTACACTTTCTCAGTTCCTAGGAATATAATAGAATAGGTTCACAAATACGCACACACACACAAAGCATAAACGTTAGAAAAGTTAAAAAAAAAAAACAAAACCAGGGAATATATGTTCGTCGTCGTGTGGCGCCTGCTGCCGTTGCCAATGTCCTGCTGTTAAATTAATGAATGCGTTGACAATGTTCAACGCACAAAAATAACGAAAACAGAGAGAGAGAGAGAGAGAGAGAGAGAGAGAGAGAGAGAGAGAGAACCAGCCACAGTAACAACAACAACAACAGCAGAGGCATCAGCAGTAAGAATAACAGCTAAAATAACTGGCACACAATTTACAATCAAAGATGGTGGTGTAAAAATAATGTAAGCCTGCCTATGGACAGGACACGTCGTTTATTCAAGCAATAAAAACAGGTTGCTTTCACCTCCCTTCCCATGCTTATCGTGTGTGCTTAGACGGCTTTAACGTGTAAATGTGTGGGTGTTTGTGAGTGGGTAACTGGCAATTGTGATGCATGTAAACAATAAAATGAACAAATCAACATTTTATGAAATATTGACAGGTGATATCAATCATTGTTGTTACCAACGCCAATACCCTCTCCTCCCATTGTCTCTCTCTCACTCTTTCAATCCCTCTCTCTTTCTATGCTGTTGACCATCAAGTATTGCCAATTGCTTTTTGGTGTAAATGCATGTGGATTGGTTATTCAACACAGTTGCCGCTGTTGTTGTGCTGGTGGTTTTTGAGCTGCTGTTTGATTAGTCGTAAAGATGTTATTGACTGAAGCATAAATACACATTCATACAAATGCATGCAAACTCAACCCGTAAATGGTATCAGTATTTTTCAGTATTTGATAAATTGGATTTTCTTGCCAATGTTATTATTCTCTTCTTTTTTTTTGTGACAAATAGGAGAGCAAAAAAAAAATACAGGTAGCAGGTGCATGAAAGAAGTGTTCAACAAATTCACTGAATAAAAGCCATCGCATCTTCCAATTAAAACTATGTAAACTGTTTTCAAACTTGTCAGCGTAGATGGCAAAAAACACAAGGGAATGGTGAACAAAGGAGCACGGCAAATGAGGCCAGCTGAAAAACCTTTTAGGTAATCAAAGTTGACAAAGCAGGTGCGTAAAAATTAGAGAAAGACCCAAGAAAATAAATATATAGCGCATACGCAATGGCTATTGTTGTAAGTTATTGTTGAAATAATAAGAAATAACTCAAGATACCTCAAAGACATTTAAATAATAATAATTTAAAGGTATACTGAACTTTATACCACTTTATATATCACGTACTTAATGTGATATCGGCCTCTGAAATTATTTTGTGAAAAATCAAAAATTATTGGCATACATTAAAATTGATGTATTTTTTTGACAACAACGTGTTACTTTGTTGCCTGCTAGTATCATGTGTTAAAACAAACGTGACGCTCTAAATTATGCAAATGACTTTGGAAAATGTTGTATTCAAATTTCATTGAGCCAAAGAGCATTTTGTGAAAATGTTATCCAGGCTTGGCTATTTAATTTCTAAACACATAAAGGTCAATCAAACTGAAATGCATTGAAATAAATATTTGCTAACTATTTTCAGCCAGCCACAATTTCGGACTCATTTGTCAGGCTCCCAAAAATGCAATAATGCAACAAACAGTTCGCAAATCGGAATTAAAATGCAGAGGGCATGCATCTTAATAAAATTAAACGTATTTCGGCCGGCAAATTTTCCAAAATACACACGATTTGTTATTGTTATTGTATGTTGCATGTGTATATAATTTGTGTTTTTGTTCCTCGACGCAGGCATTTTCCAGTGATTGGACAATATTTTGTTAATTATAATTGTGGTTAAATAATTTTTGGTTAATTAAGTTTGCATGCAGCTGGCAGCACATTATTTTTAGACACGAACACAGCCATGTTGCCGTACAATTTTTGGCAAGTGTTTCATTTTAATTGCAAATGTGTACATTACTTAAAATGCCTAACGTTGCTAAATTATGTATTCATTTGCAATTCCAACTAACTAGTCTTAAACACATGCGTGTAATTAAATGTAATAAATTTTTCTGTGAAATATCTACATACATATGGTATTGTAAGAATGTAGGTTTTATTATTCTTATATTATTGTCATTTCCAAATCAGCAATATGCCATGCATATTTCATGTAAAGTTCATAATTATTTGCCTTAGATTGTTGCCATTTATGTGCCAATATTGAATCAATTTGAATTGCTTGCTTTGGAAAAAAATCAAACTAAATAAAATTCTTTTCACAAAAAGAGTTTCTATAAATAAATTGCTTTAACTGTTATTTTTCACAAATATTTCGTAAAGTGTTTTCGCTCAGTTTGTTGTTGTTCGCATTCATGTTGCGCATTTGCATAGCTCGCAAACAACAGTACACACAATTTCACAAACAATAACACACACAAACACACACACACACACACGCATACAAACGCAAACACAGGCATATACGCACTTACACACAAATGGTCACACGCATACACGCAAATCAATTACTTCCGCCTGCGCTTTGTTTCCGTTTCGCAGACATTGCGCAAACAGCGGACTGCAAGGCGGCTCTATTCTTGCCTCACCCCTCTTCACGTTCACTCTCCCCTTTTTCTTCGTTTCTCTGTGTATTTGAATTCAGCCATACCATGCTGCAAATTTTTAGTCAGCTCTCGCATTTGCAACACTGTCGCTTTGTTTAATTTTATTTGTTTTGGCCGTCGGCGCGTATACGCAACGTGCAGCAATATTGAAAAATTCCTTTGTTGTCATTTACGTTACTCGTTGACGTTGGCATCGCTTTCGCTCTACTTGTATGCGAATTTCTCACCCTTCGTTCTCTTTCTCTTTTTCCCTTCTTGTTCTTCCTTTCATTGTGTTTTCTTTTAACAGTTTTTTTTTTGTTTTTGCGTTTTGTGTGTATGAGTGCGTTTGTATATTTTTGTGTTTATTTCCTGTGCACGGTTGTTTTCATTTTCATTTTTTTGTGTCAATTGCAATAAAGCCATTTGGTAACCGGCCCACATTTGTGTTTGTATTTGACAAAGTTTTTGTTGTGTGTGTGTGTGTGTAGTCCAAACGAACCCTTATTTTGGCACCGTCAAATGTTCATTTTATTGAGTAGAAGCTGTTAAGTTAAGTTTTTATCAGTGTGTTTAAACGCATTACAAAATTCTTGAATATCAAAATAGTTCATTTGGAATTTTTATGCAAAAAGAGGTTTAGAAATCATCTATTTAAAGGGTATATAAAAAAGTTCAAATGGAGTCAAAGCTATTTAAAATTAAATTACAGCCCACATTCTTTAATCGAGCAGAGATAAATTAAAGCTTATGCAAATTATTGCTAGCTGTGAATTTATTTATACTTTAATACATTTCATATAAATTCATACAACAAAATTCACGCAACGATGACAAGGACGAAAACGAGGGCTGTGGGCAGCGGAGGGGTGAAACAGCCTGCCAGGTCGGCCTATTTACAATCATTAATCATGGGGACTTGTAATTTATCTTGCGACTGGCTCTTTACTTATTTTTTAATGGAGTGGCATGGTGTGAGGGGGAAAATATTCTGCACACCTGCAGTGCCTTGAAAAACTTTTTGCCCCAAGGATGCCAGCCTCGAAATACTTTCTAAATACTTTTTTAATAGCTTAAGCGCATTTACTGTTTTTTATTAAACACAAAATAAGAAGAAGAAGATGTAAGGTGCGCCACCCAAATTACAAAACAAAAAACCATATGGCCAACAATTTTAACTTGGTTCCTCGTATTTTTGTTGTTGTTGTAAGCGCCGAAAACTTTGTCACCGCCATTGTAAAGTTTTGTGGGCACAAGCCGTCTCACCAAACCTCAAACCCTCGGCCACGCACCACACAATACATAATGACAGCGACTCAGACTCTTGCAGACTTGCACCTGCAGATGCTGAGAGACGCCACAGGGCTACCCGAGAGGTAGGGGAAATTTAAGAGCTCTTCGGCCAAGCGGGCACTTTTATGTAAATCTGCTAAATTAAGTGCCACGAGTTTGTCAGCCTCCTATATATACCGTATACTTGGTGTTGGAAGCCATATGCTTCTTCCTGTCCCTTTCCTCCAATCTGGCGATTGTCAGCTGCTGCTGCCTGTACTTTGACATTTGACGAATTTTGTGCTTCCTCATTTGCTTTTTCTTTTATTATTAATTTCTAAGTTACGTCTTGTCGCACAAAAATTTAAATGAAATACTTCTGATGGTCTGTCAGGTAAAAAGTTCTCGAACATAGCGCCTAAGGAATTGACATCGCAAATAATTTAACATGAGCCTGGACTTTAATCTTCATTTAACTGAAGGTCTTTTTTTTTAAATATAATGAAATGGTTTCTTCAAGTGACATTCTTTAGATAAAAATGAGCTTATAATACGTTTCATTGTTTGGATCGGCTCTATAGTTATGTAAAATACTCTAATATGATAGTTTTTTAATATTATTTCTTTTTTTAGAGAGTCTTCTTAAGTCTTGTTCTTTAATTCACAATTAAGCTAAGCACAATATTGTTAAGGGTATGTCATAAGTCAGCTTATTCCAAATTCTTTACTATCCATATCTAAGGGCTTCCAAGAGAAAAAAAAAGAAAACAGAATCCTACAGTTAAATTCCATACACAATTTTGTTAGCAGAATTCTAAATACTTTACGCCTTGGGCCTAATGACCAAGACCAGCCAGAGCGGAAGTGCAACAAATAAATACGCAAAGCAACCCTAATGCGCAACACACAACAACACAAAAAAAAAAAACAAAAGCTACAATGAAACTGAAATAAAGTTGTCACAGGGCAAGGACTCCAGCTAGGACAGTTGCGACTTAGAGCGGCCAACGCAAAGGGCCGCGGGGCAGCCACATGCTCATTTACTTTGTCGCTTGCCAAATGCAGCTTCAGCTACCAGTTAAATAGTAAAACAAAATAACCAACCAACCAACCATCAGTGAGAGAAGGATTTTGCAGTGCGGGGCAGGACGAACAGGCGTTGCGCGTCATTAGGGCAACATGCACGGCTGAGCTGCAGGCAAAACGGGAGGCATATCCCTGGGATGTGGACAACATGAAATTGTTTGGGGTAAAGTGAAAAATTTATTTTACAATTCTCTGTTAAAGGATTTCTATTTCCGGTGTGGGCCGCAGACACAGGGAAAACCCCATATTCACAAAAAAATAAACGAAAACCAAATAAAACTACCATAAAAACACAAACACACAGGGACAGAGACGGAGTGGTAAAGAGAGAAAGGGGAGGCAAAGAGTGGCATTCAGTTACACAGTTGAAAACCGTATGCGGAGAAACAAATAAATAATATATACAATTTACTACATAGTATACCAAATATATGTGTATAGCATAGTATTTGTATGTGGTGTATGGTGTCGCCGGCATTTTAATAGTTTTGTTAGCCTTTTTTGTGCAGCCCTTTTCCGCTGCCGCTAGGCGACAGGAAGTAACTTTTATGCGAGCGCGCTCCCCAAAAATGGGAATTTTGGCTGAGAGACGTTTGGAAATTGTCCGCGACTAAAAAGGCGTTGCCACCGGCATCAGTGTTTGTGTGTGCGTGTGTGTGTGTGTGTGAATGGATTTTGTGGCTCTTTTTATTTGGCACCCAACTTAGACGCCCTTCCCTGCGCTTTAATATAGGCACAGTCAATTCGTTTTCCATCTCTTTGTACCCGATTGCCACTTCACTTGGAACTTGGACTGAGCGCCGTCTGGCCGATAATGGAACGTAATGTCATTTGCCACTGAGCCCTCTTGCCAAGAAAAACACCAAAACCAAAGTCATGCCGAGTCCTGGTTTTAGTTCATGCTCGTGTTTATTTTTTTTCTTCTAGTTTGTGTGTATTTGAGTGTATCTCAGCAGGGTAATTGTTACGGACACGGACACGGGCAGAAGGAGAAGAGTGTTGTGTAAATTGAAATGTCTGGCCAGTCCGTTTAGGTCTTGAGCGCTCACTATTAAAATTTTTTTTCTTTTATTTTTGTTTGTATGACCCTCGAATCAGTTAGGTATACGACCATGCGAAACAGATGCTCAAATATATATTTACTTAAGAGATCTACTATTTTTGGACGCGTCAATTGGGTTTTAAAGCTATTGGGTCTAGGAAATTTAGTTAAAGGAGTGTTAGCGTTTTGAGAAAAATAATTTAATGGCGCAAAATTGCCCATTCACAATAAATTCAAATCTCTATCACACTCCGTACTATCTCAAAAATATTTGTCATTTTTAAATCAAAACTTCGGCATTCATAAAACGATTTCAGCGAAAATAAAATGTATGTGTGTGTATAAATCCCAAAGGGCAAACGTGCATAGAGACAAACATTTGAAAACCTATATGTATATTTGGAAAAGCACAACTTTCAGGCCTCTGTAGATGTTTGTTTACTAGAAAGCATGTATCTAAAAATGTGTTCAAGTGTGAGTTTGGTTCATTTGCCATTCTGGCCTCTTTTTGTAAGTCTCCAGACAGCAATTGAAATGACAGATAAAACTTTTTTGCTTCGTGAATCGCTTTAAGTTGACATTTTTAATGCCAACAGCATGAAATATCAGCGGGAGAATCTCTCAAGTTCACAAAACAAACAGAAACAGAAGCAGACATCTTTTGCAATTTTCGTTAGGTTCGCAAGAATATAAGATGTGAGAGAAGTAGAAGTCAAAGCTCGCGGCTTTCAAGCACACATAAGTATAATTTGCTTATCGGTTGGGAATAGATGTGAAGAGAAATGAAAGGTATAAGGTATCAGAATCTGTCAGTGGACTTGAATTAGTTTCAACATGTTGCAGACACGCGCTGCTCTTAAGAGAAACCACATTTGAAATGCACACGAATTTGAAGCCACTTAAGTAAATGTTGTCGAGTGCACAGCGTTTGGTTTTTGACTCGACCGCGGCGGCAGTTTTCTAAGCGGCTTTTAATTAACAGCCATCTAGTGCAAGGATTTTGCGCCCAGAAGCCCTACACATGAACGAGCACAGACAGAGAGACTCTGACTCGAAGGGAATGAATGGGAAGGGGGGGCAAGAGGGTGAAATGACGCCTCGGGTTGACTGACGCCATATTGAAATTCATTAAGATGGCGTCGCCATCGCCGTCACCGTCACCATCGCCCTTGTCGCCAGCATCGCATTAATATGGCAAGTAAAATATTTATAGCATAATTCTAGGAGCTGCTACATCACAGCATCGCATTGTGCCACTCATTGTTGTGGTGCTCGAGCGCGCGTTAAAGAAATTAATTAATATTCTGCTCCACGCTTTGTCCCTCACTTACACGCACACGCACACGCACACACTGTTACACGCACATACACACAGACACTCATGTATGGATGGGTTTAATAATGGCGCATGTGTGACGCGTTTTTTGTTGGGGCTTATACAAAGCTGTTGCCAAGATACCCCATACCCCTTTCTTAGAGAACCATCCCCTGCATCCCAACAACATAACATAAATTACTTTTTATACCCTGCAGAAAAAAAAATTAACGTATGCAATTACATAGATATACATTTTTGTGCACAATTCAAAAAATGTGTAAAGAATATTTCTTAAAAAGAGATTTACAATATACATAAAAGACACGATTAGGGAAATATATTAATTTGCTAGGGTATACGGAAGCTTACCAGCTGGTTCGATAACTTGATAACTTCGCTGCTTTTGGTTTACTTGCTACTTTTCGTTACAACGCCTTGAGTCTTGTGCATTGTTTTTGAAACTCTTGTATATGTGTACATATATGTATGTATATATATCCTTACTATGTGTATATATATTTGAGATTAAGGAAAGTCTTTAAGTATATAAGTGTAACTTGTCAGTTTGGATGTGTGCAACAACTTAATATCCTGGCTCTTGCACATCCTGTGTGCATTTGTAAGTGCTGTGAACACTCAGAGTCTTTTTAAGGGGTATCATAAAGTTGAATAATGTTTTGCTTTGCAACTTAAGTCACTTACAGTAATTTTTAAACTATGCAATTAATATTTAATGAACACAATTTGTACAAATATTTAATGTCATTACTTATCAGATTATTTGTAAAATTTATTTGGGTATGTTTAGGTACTGCCATACTTTTGACATTAGGTTTTGTTGCACTTTTGTATAACATATTGCTTTATACTAAGCAATAAAAAAAAGCATGTTGTTGTCATGGTAGAAATTAAAATAAGTAGGACAATATAGTTCTTAGAAAAGTAAAAAGCTCTCGTGTGAATAAAAGCAATTAACTTTGCTAAGACTCATATCTCTTAATGCTTAATTTGCATTCACCGCTTATTAACAAAGCAAAAAAAAAAAATAAATAAAATTGTTTTGCATAAATATTTGTAATGAGAGTGCGTAGGTTGTATTTAAAAACGTATTTTACTTTTTATTAGCATATATGACATAACTACATTGCTATTTAAAATCAAAGACAACGAAAACAAGCTACAAGATTCGCATGTAAACGATTAAGCTTTTGTTAGTACCAAAGTGTTAAACTTGATTTATTTTACTGTTTAACAAATAAAACAGCAGTCGTCTTAAAGAACATATGGAAAAACGAACTCTATAAAACTTTCGGCTGCAAGGGTTTCAAATCTAAATCTACTGATGTACAGCAGGCATTATCCACATATTCACACCTGGCTCCTGCCACAACAATATGCCCAGCTGGCAGAGAGCACACACTTTTGTGATAGGGGCCAAATATAATTGCAGCTGCCTGAGGCAGGTTATACTGGCAGGGGCCAAACCCTTTTTGAATGGGAGAAAGCACGCAGTTTAACTTAATTACAGCCTCTGTTAACTGACGTCAGAGGAGTCAACTCTGCGTCGTCGTAGTCGTCATCACATCAGGCGTAAATGAACGGAAATGAATTCATAAAATGCGAGAGGCGCAAATGCGTTACAAAATTCAACGTGACGCAACGTTGCGCGTTCAAAAGTGTAAATAATATGTGTGCTTAGTTTGTCAAGTACAAAGTAGAAATGGAGTGCGGTGTAGTGCAGTGCAGTGTGTATCTCTGTGTGAGTGTGTGTGGTTGCGTTAGTAGCACTGCTCTTTGGAGTTGGTGGCAGGAATAGGCGGCAGCCTAAAAACTCATCAGCGCCATCCATTGCTTTTTAGTTACATATATGAAGGCAATAACAAAATGCCGCACACAAAAACACAGCGCACAAAATTCCAACACAATGTATGTGCATGGGTGTTTGTGTGTGTGTGTGTGTGTGTTTTTTGAATGTTACCAAATTAAACAAATAAACTCCCCTTTGGCTGCGGATGTTGCATTCGAAAGCGTTAACATTAAACTCGTGCAGTGCAGTGCAAATAGTTTCGACCTAATGTGAGGATTTAAAGTGAAACTGCTTGTGGGGATCGTATTTGAAATTTTAAATCAGTTTAATTACATATCATTTACTTTTAATAAAGAAATAATATCATTATTGTAAGATACTTTAGTAGCAAGCAAGTAAAAAATAAAAAATAAAAATTTAACTGCCATTATGACTATGATTAATTGAATATTAACTTAGATTGAACTTACTGGTATCGAACAAAAAGTTATAATGTGTTTAAGTTATACAAATTCATTGGCGTTCGTCAACATAAATATTATATTTAGTGCGTGTATAACATATATACGTACTATATGCAACACCAACAAACTGAACAAGGTTTTGAACACCACTCACTTCTTTATCTTAGCTCGGTTAATTCATAAAAACTTTAAGTCAAATCGAAAAGCTCACATCTAATACGTTTTGTCGGAAAGAAAAGTTGCATTTTTCTTATCTTTTGCTTTGGCGCCTGGACTGCCGTAGCCTGAATACGTGTAGCTGTCAGCTGGGATTAGGCACATATATCCTTGGCCGTTGCCTTGCCATTGTTTGGCATCAGGGCATCGCGCAGGGAACTTTGGAACACCCAAAAGTTACCTTTTGACACACATGAGATGGCGTCGACGCGTGTAAAAGTTTCTGTTGTTGTTGCATAAAATTAGGCGCGGCAAGCTGAAAACTGTGAAGCTAAAGAAACTGCCTTAGTTGCTTTAATCAGCGGCATGAGCTCGTTTAACGCAAATTAAATTGTGTTGCATAAGAAAGCTAAACTTTACTTAACTCTACTCATGATTACCGCATTTTGCTTTTAATTTCCCTCAACACACACACACACGCACGCACACACACACAGGCATACACACGTGTAGACTTGTGCAATTGTTGATAAGATTTTCACACGCCGCGTGTGTTTTCGCAACAAGCTCAAAAAGTTTTGGGCCGCTGCTGTTGGCGCCTGTGGCAGTTCACCCAAAAGAACCCAACTTGCCAAGTTTAATGCGCCTGAAATTTCGTCGAAGGTACGTAAGAGAAACCTGCTTGCAAGGAGGGAAAGAAGGAGATGGAAAATAGGAGGCAGCAAAAGACGAGCCCTGAGCAGCAAAGAGCTTCAGGCGCACTTTGCAACCCGTAACCGTACAAAAACAAAGTCACACGCCTTCTTTGTTTATGCTATACCCTTACTTATTTGAGGTTATTCTGATATAAGAATACTAGTAAAAATATTAAATTAGAGATTACGTAAGAGAATGCAAGGTAGCATAGCTGAAGATATATCCGTATTTTCAAAAAATTCGATTACATTGAATTTTAACAATCTGTATTTTAAATTGATAAAATAAGTAGATTAATATCTCGGGGTTCATAGAGTAACTAAAGTTTGCAATGCTTTTGTGCCAGTGAATTGGTTTCTTTTTCTGGTACTTATCTCTTTATTTTATTTTATTTTTTAAACTTCTTTTTTCTTTTCAACGTTGTGTGGAGAAATCTCTAAGCTGCCTTAAAAAATTTCTGCACAAAAGTTGAATGCTAAAAAGAAAAAAGTCTCGACTTCTTTTTCTTTTACCCCATGGCTGGCCGGGCGCTGTCACATGAGCAGATCAACAGATTAAATACAAAGTTTTGTTGCTGTGCCTAATTCCCCAGCCGCAGCTTGGGCAAACACCTGACGCATAAAGAATCGTATATTGTTTGTCATTTGGCGCAAAATACGCGCTGATTGCGGTTAATGATGACACTGTAGATAACCCCAAACATTTTGACTTCCGGCAATTGGATAGCACCTATACAAAACTGGCATAGATAAATTGAGGCCACTATGTGGTATGTAGATATGTTAAGTCTTTTGACAGTGAAATATACACACATGTGGTAATTTAAACTAGAGTCAAGCGATACAATTAAGATGCTGAAAGTGCTATTACGTCATCATGATATCGCTAATGACACTTTAAATTGTCTTTAGGTGAATTGATAATCTTTAATGAGCACAATTACTTAAGATTAACCGCTGGTTAGCTCTTTTTTGCTTAACTGTAATGTTCTTACTGCTTTTTTTTAACTTATTTACTGTTTAGTATATTTATTATGATGGCTTGGAAAATATGTTCGCCCTTCTAAATAATAATTTTGTTTAATTAAAATATTTACGAGAATATATTATACAATGAGTATTGAAGATGCTTATTTCAAATTTCACTCCACTTTTTTGAAAATTGCTTAATTTGCTTCATTGACTTAACACATCTATTTTGTTAACAATACTAAACACATAGTTGACTAGTGCTTCTATAACTTCCACAACAACTATGTAAAAATAATCAGAACTTAATTCATCAACTGTCTGAACGAGTGTTGCTAATAAAGCCGCAGCAACAAATACTACAGCACTAATAATAGCCAAAACAACTTCAGGCAAAGGCCGACACATGACAAGTGCACTTAATGTTGTCTATGTGTATGCATGTGTGTGTGCCATATTGTATGTATAAGCTGCGCTTAGCGAACTGACAGTTGCGTGAAATGAGTGCGACTGAAGTACTATGCCCATGGCCAGTGCCATATAAGAATGGCATTGGCAAGCAGTCGAGAAATGAGATGCGCGTTGGTGTGAGAGATATCTGCTCTTGACATTCATTTGAACAAGTCCAGCTAAACTCAAAAATAAACCTAGAAACATATATTCATATATATACGTAAACAGGCAACATTTACGTCATTATTATCGTTTTTAATTATATAAAAGTAAAAAACGTTCATATAATTAAGGGTCTCTTCATTTGACGCTTTATTTTCTTCCACCGACTACAAGCCCCAAGGCACAATCAATCTTAAGTCTACCCCTAATCGGGGTGGCTTACCGCAAGTATCACTTCTCCCTCTCCGAATTATCCACGCTCATGTCACGTAAAGTAGATGATTAAGTGTTTAGCCGATGAGTTAGTTGCTTTCAAATTTATATGTATTTTAATAAAAGGCAATCATCTTAGTATATAAATATAGTATATAAATATATAAATATTTCTGTGAGCAGCTGTTGCCAGTTTTTGGCTATAAGAGAATATCACGTATACGCCGTATATAACCATTAGGAACACAAGGCAGACAGAAATCGAGGCAGGCACAATGTTCGGTAATTGAAACTATTTGCTTCTTTGGCATTTTCATTATCGCCAATTTCCGTAAAATTTAACGCACTTCCTGACAAATGTTGCCAACGCCTGGCATGCCAGCATTTGAATACGGTTTGCAAAGAAACAGAAAGACGGGGGTTTTTAAAGAAAGAGCAGGGGCTTTGTAAAAGGCGCTAAAGAACAACAGCCGTTGGGCAAATGAGTGTCGACTTCAAAAAGTGCTAATTACTTGAAAATCAATTGTCGCAATTCATTTTGGGCTCTGCTGTGTGTGCTTAAATGTGTGTGTGTGTGTGAGCGCTCACAAAATTAAGTATGTTAATTTAAATTTAACGTTTCAATGAATTTCATGCTGGGTTTTACAATCCAACTTGCATATTTCTCTGGTTCCCCTTTCTTTCGATTTTCTCTTGCTACGCTGAAAATGATTTGTGCAAATGGCCTTAATGATGGCCAACAGGCGCCTTTCGTCCTGTCGCCCTGTAATCAACGGCAACGATGCTGAGACCATCAAATAAGCAAATGGCGCTAAATTAGTAAGCAGTAAAAAATAGGGGAGAAAAGGATTTGTGGAAAGGTGAATGCGATTGAGCATGTCCCTGCGATGTTCCACCAATGAAGCTGCAACTTGTAAAAGATTTGAATGCGGGCAACTCTTTTGTGAATAATTAATCAAATATAATTTTTTGCCTTGAACCGAAAGTCGATGCCGGATTTCAACCAAATAAAAAACTAAGAACGTTTAACAAAAGGTATTAAGGTCAATAACCGGAACTGCACATATATAAAAATGCTTAATTGTAGTTCAAAGTAAAAGTGAAGCATCCATATTTTTCTAATATTTATTTTTCTAATCACAGAAAAATAGAATAAATGTAGCTCATTTAAAAAGGAATTGCTACAAAATTTTTCATAATACATTTCAGATTTTGTTATATGAGAAGAAAAATGAAATGCCAGATAATTCATTTTTCACTGTCATAAATACATATGTATGTATGAGTATGACACTGTCTGCTGCAATTTAACATCAGAATGTTGTGGAACTTTTAAACTCACAAGCACTCACTCACAGAAACTACTCGTACAATACAACAGAATTCAGCGAGCTTCACGGCTGCTGTTTTTATTCACAGTTTTGGACACTCGAAAGTTTATTTTGAGAAAACTTTGTGCTGCCTTTGTTGGTCATGGCTTTTGTGTTATCTTGGACAACAGTTACAGAAAAATCAATTTGATTTATTTGCATTGCATTACGCTTAGACTAGTGTCTTTTTAAAGGCATTTAAGCATAGCTTACAAAATCTATCATTCATCATCAGCTACTAAACTGGATTATTTATAGATGGTTTTCTCATAAGTTTAATATATTTATCACTTCATAATACTATACATTTTAAGCACATTTAGTTGGTTTGCTATTTATATTGTACAAATTGCTATACTTCTGGGATAAGTATGCACATGCGACTCCCAATTGATGCTTATCGAAGATGTGAGAGGAATATGCGCTGAATGTTAAATGACTTCTCGAAAATGACCGTGGAAACGCAAAAGAAATGAGAAAAGAGCATAACAAACAGAACAGAGAACAGATAGACAATCCGAAAGAGGAATCGCAGTGCAGACTCAAATAAAATAAGTTTAAATGTAATTTAATGACCAACAAAGGAATACTTTTGCCACCAACAAAAAGATAAAAAGAAAACCAAATATAAAGCAGATAGTGAAAGAAGTCAGCACCCACTTCATTCCACAGACAAATACACAAACACAGCTTCACCTTGCACAAAATTGCATTTCCACTTTTGCAAACCGAAACGAGCAAAACGTACAAAGTTTTCTTTGGCAATTTGTTTGTTTGCTTCTTGCTTCGTTCATTTTGTAAACAGCATGGAAAATTGCACAGAACTTTTGGCAGCAAAACAAAAGTTAAAGGGTCTTTCCCATGTATTGAATAAATCCGAACCCATTCCACTGTACTTTCCACTTCTTCTTGGATTCAAGGCAAACAGCTGTCAAAATCATTGGCTGCATGCTGACTAAAAAACTGTCTGATCGACTGACTGACTGCATCTGCTCTGTGGTCAACGTACAAAAATCAAGCGCATTAGCTTCAACCTTCAAGAGCCATTCAATAACTGAGGCGTTTGCATTGTTATATTTTTTTTTTATCCAGGCCAAATGTTACAATTGATTTTATTCACATCAGAAGCTTTTATTGCTTATCGCTCTTGCTTTCGGCAGTTCTGAGGAACTAACTTAATGGCTTAGTTAATCAAGTTATAAGCATTAATATGAAATCAAATTTAGCTTATAAAGAAATTTCTCGCTTACTGTTATTATGAATCAAATTTGTTAAACCATGAAAATCTAAATTAACTATTTTGCTTTGGATGTAAGGTAACCGGTGCATAGGATGTCGTAAACAATTTAGGGATTTTCCTATATTAATTTTGGGTAAGGAGAATCATAGGAAGGGTGGGTACAAAGCCCAAGTTACCACAACATCTAGTAGCTTTGATATGGTGTAGTAATGAAAAAGAAAACCTTTTATATCTTTTTTAACTCCACTAGGTATTTTCTTTTGTAATTAACTTCTGACATATAAGAGCACAGGACTTATTGTTTATGTTTATTTTTCAGCAACAAAGACAAGTTTTGTTGTGTGAATTAATTAACGAACCCCCCCTCCCGATTGTTTGCTAGCCAATGTCGCGAATCCAGTGAATGCACAGTGAATATAGGTACGATATCAAACTATAAGGTGCCGATAATCGAACCCGACGCTTTAATCAAAGCAGCTTGTCCGTTACAGAGTACATAATAAATTAAAACTTTAAATCAGTGAAAGAGTAAAGTTTTGTGTGATAATTATTGCAAAGTACTTTCAGATGTGCTCTGACTGTTTGTCAGCAACAAACGATTATACCCAATAGCTGAGAGCCCATTTCATTTATCGCTTCACTTTAAAGAGAACATAAAAAAATAGCTATTTGGTTTTACAATCATTCTCTCTTACTTATCTTTAAAATGTTTTACGGAACCTCTTTGAGATGTGAAAGAAAAAGATTGCCTGCAATCACAGTTAACAAAGCACCATCACGCAATACAAATGCATTTCTCTATATATTGAAGGTTGGCAAAAAAGCTTTCATTTTAATTTTTTCTCATTCACAATGAATTACAATCGCGCCGGAACCGCAGGCACTCACATTAAAAAGAACGCAGGTGTTGCTGGTAATGCAAAAGAGACAGTGGGGGAATGTGGCAAGGTGGGAAGTGGATAGGGAAAGGCACTTAAGCCTTTGCAGAAAGCCTGCTTATTACTTACAGAGACTTCTCAAGTGAAGAGGAGAAGAGACAGAAGATGGAATTTGATTCTCTCTCGATCTCGCTCATTCTTAGCATTCTCAACACTCAAGCGATGTTACCTGCTACTTTGGACTGTAATTGTAATCATTTCCGGCATACATATAAGATTTTTTCACCTTAAACACGCAATTATTTAACATAAAAAAATTCCATTTAACGCTATCAAGCTGATAAGAAATTAAATTTTGCATCTGCCAGCGGGCAAAGGCAACGAAAAGTGAGAGTATAAAACAAGAGGGTGAGGCAATACAGATGGGTTTTCTGGCCCTTTATTACAAACAGAAATGAAGCCCACGAAGAGACAACGGCAGATGGCCCGAAAATGAAAAATCCCTCAATATGCAATTTACCATAAATTTATAATTTACTGGCAAATTATTTTCATAAGCTATTTGCATTTATATGGCCCACACATACACACGCCATTACAAACACGAGTTTGCTCTCCTGACTCAGGCAGAACAGGCTGCTTCCAGGTAAGAAACCGCAAAAAAAACAATGGGAATAAAACTCAACGAAACTCAAAAATATCCTGCATTTCAAGCATCGCTTCAATCTTGTACTATATTTTAAAAGTGAAGTTTCACAGTTTTAATGCTTTTTTAAATCAGTTAAATAAGAAAAAACTTAACATTCCCTTCACTAAGCGTGTAGTTCTAGGGTATACCAAGGCAACCGCAACATACCATTCCCAACATTAAGTCAAGAACTTTTTCAAACATTACATCACAGCCGTTAAACAGTAAACAAAGCCTTTGCTCACATTGACCCGAGTTAAATTGTTCGTGTTTACTTTTCATTGTGCGTCTTAAACTCGCATGCAAATTCTTGTTTTTTAAGTTAGCTCGTAAAATTTAAAATTGATTTTTACGAAAGTCATAAACTTCTTCTTAAGTACATATCAACATGTGCGAAGTTAGGTTATTAAAAAAAACTGTATTTACAATAACAACAGTAAAAGCATCTAAAGCACTTAAATTATTTTAAAATAATTGTAAAATTTATCTGTCTAACCTGTCTAAGCAGAGCAACTATTCCAAACAATCGCGTTCTAAATTATAAATTTGGTTGTGCACTAGAGCTAAATTCATATCTGTATATTTTTATAAATGTCACAATCACAAATCAACTTTGTTAAAAAAACTTTTATTGATTTCCCCATAGACTGTTCCACATCATGGCAAAACAAGACCAAATTATTTGAAAAAAGTTGAATTTGAAGTTGACTTTGCAAAGGGTCATTAGAAATAAAACATATTCAAATGCAAAATAATATTGTTAAATAATAAAAACTATATTAAGCACCGAAAAAAACTTGCACACGAACATATATTTTAAGTAGTACCTTTGAGACTTGATAAATGTAAAGTTGGAAAAAAGTAGATTGCAAACAAAAGTGTGATTGCGCATACATTTGAAAATAAATAAAAGCTGTAACTCGCTTCTGCTTTTAAAAAATCCAAAAGCTTTTTTTTTGCTAATAATTAACAATTAATATCTTTTAGTTATGAAATAGCTCGAATTACGATTATAATTGCAGCAATACATTACTTCAATTGTTTCAAAAACGTATTTTCTTTATTTTTTGCTTTTATCGCATTCACTTCTATCCAAAGCATTTGCCATATGTTACGTCGTTTTGAGGATTAAATCTGGCTAATATAAGTGAATAATAAGTATTTAAAAAATCATTCTAACATTTTGCACATCAATAAATCGCTAAGGAAAACATTTTTTTAAGTTTACTTTGTTGCCATTTATTTTTGCAGATGTTACTTCCGGTCTGCGCCGCATGCATTTCCGATTGCGTTGCGTAAACGTCGACCAGCTTCTATTACACTTTCTTTTCCTGCTCACTTGACTTTGTGTGCGTTGATGTGTTATGAATATGCCATAAGTTGGGTAAAGGCATTTTATATATTCTATATGCTAAACTGCTTGTGATTTCAAGTGCTTTAATTTCGTTTTAATGCTAAAAAATATGTATTTTAATTTTCAAAACAAATATTTTGCCTTTAAAGAAATAATGTAAAGTTTGGTATTTAAAATAAAGTTCACTTTAAATCGAGGATGCCTTAAGAGTAATATCACTTTTGGGCTAAGCTAGTTTTTTTCCTACGTTTGTAAATGTTCCTGAATTTTTTTTAATTAAATAAAAGTAGAAATTACAATTAACAAATCTCCGGGCTCCCTTTGTTCGCTTTCTCGCTCGCCAAGTAGCACAAATTATGTGTAGAAGCAAAAAGGAAAGGCAAAGAGAATGATGGAAGAAAGTTAAAGAGAACTTCGGTGTGCAGATTGAAGCTCCATGGAAAATTAATCAGCGGCGTTTAGTTACAGCTACGAAATGTATTTAAGGGCTAAATGAGCGTGCATAAGTGATAGCCGCGGGTTAAACGTGGGTGGGAGAGCGGGGTAAATAAACATACAGACTCACACTCACAGCTAGACGGTCGTTAAAGTTGCCCGAAGGCAAGGCTAAATTGCGTGTACGCCGTGTGCACGAAAAACACTTGAAGGTGAGCAGTTAAAACGGAAATTGTGTAGCTCTGTTTCTCATGTTCATACCTTCTCTCTGTTGCTCACACTCGTTGTCTTACTGCCGCCTGGCAGTCTGGGTGTAAATTGCCAAAAGGATACAATTTAAGACGTCCTCGAGCCAAAGGCAACGCAGCTGGGCAACACGAATAACAAGACACAGCAAAATAACAAGTAGCAACTGAACAAGCACACACATACAAAACGATCCATGCAACGGTGCCAGAGCAGCAAACGCATTAAAAACCAAAGACTTTCAAACCGGGAAAGTCTGGCTACTTGAGATTGTATGCAGCGCTATTGCGTACTTCCTGTGAAGAATTTAATATTCAAAAAACTAAACACAAGCCCAAACAATTCATTACATTTATTAATTGCAGCTCAAAATAGCTTAAGGAAGTTAAAAATAATATCGATTTATAAGCAGAGCAAAGAACAAAAACTAACTGATTACGATGTACTTGTAGACTGTACTTATAGAAAAATAACGCCAACACTCTTGTTTCAATCATTCTGAAAATTGTTTTTAAATTACCAAAGTAATTTATCGATAGATGCCCAAATTAATAAAAGTCATTGCATGACTGTCTGTCAAAAACAACAACGCGAATAAAAAAAGAAGTCAACTGTCACAAATAAAGTTTATTATTTTCCTGCCAGAGCGCAATTCCTGGTAATTATACACACAAAGAGGGTAGAAGGGGCATTTTGGCAAAACGTTTTATTACACTTTACAATTTTGCAAAGAGCAGTCGCTAAACAAACATCGAAGAGCAGCAGCCAGCAGCTTTTTTTGGTTATTTATTATTATATCCGGTTTATGTGGCGTATGATGAACACGTTTATTGGTTGCTTGGCATTTGTTGATCCTAGTCTCGGTCCCGCTACCAGTTCGAGTTGTTTATCTATTGCCAATGTGACTTTTGGCATGTGTGGGCATGTTTGCCTTATTGGATCTTGATATGTAAACTGTACAACATACACACAAACACACACACACACACATCTGTGTTTGTTGTTTTTTGCCATTTAAAAGTGACATTGGAGCACACAAAAAGCAATTGTCAGCACATACACAAACACACACTTATATAAAAAAAAAGGTCGCTTTGGTAACCAGCTAACTTTGATTTCAGCTGGCTTCAGATATCACAGGTTCCAAGCAATTTATGCATTCCACAAAGCATTTACCTCATTGCAAAACATTCTTGTTTATTACACGCTTTAAATTTCTCTTCCATCAGCCACCTAGCACCACAAATTGGGCAAACAGTGATGAAATATGATTCGTTTTAAAAGGTATTTGTTGCTGAATGCTGTGTTATAATTGGGAATTCACAGTCAAGTTAAATCAAAGTACACACAATACTGCTGATTATCAACTGGCACGTAAAATTTAACTGGCTGCATTTAATTTAATCAGCTGTAAAACAAATTGGTTTAATGTAACATTTTAATTATTTACTTACCCTCGTTATTAGTATTAAGGCTTTTGAAAATTAAATCCCCTATAAAATTTAATCATAATTTTTCACATATTATTGAAATTGGTGTTATTGATTGTATATACAAAGATTATATTTTTTCCACAACTTAATACAAAAAAGTTTATTACACATGCTGCATATTGTGTCATATCAATACCATTAATATAAATATTTAATAAAGTAAAAACAACGCATACTTCATACTAACGAAATAATATAACAAATGTAAAATAATCTTTTTAAAGGCTTATGCAAAATATTTCCTTAATTTCTTAGCATAGTTAAAGTACTGATAGTTTAGTTTTCTTAAGTACTGATGTGAGTTTTAAATATCTAAAGCGTTATTCTTGAGCAAATTTGAGGGTCACACAGAAGCTTTAGGATTCGACGATTAAACTTTGTGAGCTTTCGTCTCAAACATTAACGACCCTACGATAAACTCAATATTTCATTTTTTGGTGATAACGCGTACATCACCTCAAGCCAAATGCTCCCATTTCCGTTTCCGGTTGTCGCTGCCACGCACACGCATACATAGAACATGCTGTTAGTCCTATTTCCCCTCTAGTTGGCTCTGACACTTGACAATTGCAACACGTGCTGAAGATTTTGGTTTTTCTAGTCGTTCACATTGTGTCACACGTTTTCTTTTCATTTTTTTTTTTTTTTTTTGGGTGCAGCTCAGACACCTTTTTATTCTACCTCCAATGGGTCTTATACACTCACACATACACACCATTACAAGGGAAACGCACATACAAAGGAAGGGGCGCCTAAGTTGCGACCGTAAAATATTCAAATTAAAAGGACTTATGTAGGCACTCAATGTTACCGCCATTATGCTACATTGTTGTCTGCTGTCAGGGCGTCAGTTGTACGATGAGGTTGGAGGCGGAACGGAAGGGTCATGGTGTGGAAGGGAAAGAGCTCGACCTAGACCTCGGCTTGGCAGTGTGGGCTGCTTCCGGTGCTTTCAACGCTCAAGCTGCCATTTTTTTACACTTTAGTTGACAGCGGCAGCCATTTGTGGCGACAGCCAGGCCCCACCTTCCTCCAACCCAGCACCTTTGCAACCCTGCCGATCCCTACTAGTTGTCCTTGTAGCTGATGCGGTGTGTTGTTGCCATCGCTGCTGTTTGTGTTGTTGTTGATGCTGTTTCTGTATATGTCGCATTTTCCGGGTAATTTACATTCTCATCACAACAACACACACAAACATTGAGGCTAGATGGCAGGAGGGAAAACAGAGACCGTTACCTGTGCAACAGCAACCAAACTCATGCAGATAGCAACAACGAAGTCAGCTACTTTCCTGCTCCTCTTACTGCCCCTTTTACTTCATTTTGAGACAATTTTAAAATAATAAAAACTAATAGTTTCTTATATCGTTGGCCCGTTACTGTTTCTCTTTGTTTTAGTTGCCATTTTGTCATTTTTATCATTTCTCCTGTAGTTGCAGCGCATTTTATTACCCAGCATATTAAGCCCATAAATTTTGGCATTCACATTTTTGCCAAATCCCCAAAAGGAATGTTTTAGGTTTATTGAAATGGCTTACATTATTTATTATTATTTTTTATTTATTTATTAAAGAGCTCGTATATACAATATATGTAATATTATATAAAAAGAAATCCAAGAATATGTTTTAATTTGTTTGCGTTGTTAATCTTTATTCATGTACTATTTGAAATTATTATAAATAAGATACAATTCCTTAACAGCTATAAACAACATACAAGATATTTATAACATAAAATATATAATTTTATGTTAAGTCATAGTTAAGCAAGTTACTTGCAATTGACAATTTAAAGTTTCTTCTTTTTTTTTGGCAACTCAAACGAATGTGGTGATGTGAGCAGAGATGTGGAAAATCGCCAGATCACATTTGATTCATTATAAATACAATTTCACAGCGCGTAGTTGCGGCTGCTGCCCAAAAAAAGTGAAAGTAAACAAGAAAAGTGAAAACAGAGCAAAGAGCAACGAAGTGCCCTCAAGTGTATCCTTTGCTGAGTATTCGCTTTTGGTATTTATTCTTTTTTACTTATGGATATTTGTGGATGGCGTCGCGCTGCTGAAGCGCACTCAAAAATTTATTGTCTGCAGCCCGAAGTTCGACATGAATTTTATTTATTTGCATGTAAATCGGATTTGTGTGACCCCAAAGACGTTCGAGCGTAAAATATACGAGCAACAGTCGCAGTCGCAGTCGCAGTTACAGTTGTGGACTCGGATTTGACCGGAGTGGAGCGGTCAGTTGTCCTGCATCGTACCGATGGCGATGGCCAAAAGTACCGAAAGGTAAAAGAAGCAAAGCTTGACGCCCGAATGAGCATGAAAAGCAACCGTGGGCGTTTTATACATTTTCTTTTTCTTCCCTTCTGCAGCTTGTTCATCTTGACTGTTAAGGCGTGGTTAAGTTCTTGGTTTGCTTTGTATTTCTGTCTTTCTGTCTTTTTTTCTGTTTTTGTTTTTTGTTATCCTGTTTATATTTTTGTGTTGAGTCATTTTAATGTTAGGCATGCAACCTTTTCTAGTTGTTGTGTTTTTGTTGGCATTCCTTTATCATTCGAAATGAAGTCGGACATGAAGATGCCGCTGTTGTTATGCTTGCATGATTACCAGGTTGGCTGGTTGGTTAGTTGGTTGGTTGGTCGGTTTGTCGGCACTCTGGGCCAGTTTTCTGTGTGTTTTATTAGCTATTATGGTTAAAATATGGCTTACGTCTCGTTTATTGTTATTTATAATGATTCATTTTGCACGTTTTTATGGCTCCCAAGCACTGAGTGAGGACAACCCAAAGCGGTCGTTGCAAATGTATTATCTAAGATTAAATATCTTTGCATGGTATACTATCTATTTCCGCACGCTAATATTTTACTTGTGTATTTTCATAATACTTTGTATGTCGAACATGTGCGCCCAAAGGTATGCAATGACTTTCAATTGTGTATTTGAGTCTACTTGACTCTTAAATATTGAAGATTTACTTAAATAGAATTAAACACAAAGCTTAAAAGAATTTTAAAAATGAAGACTAATCATGTTATTTATGGAAATTGTGACAAAACAAAAATGAAGTAAAACAACAGATCTAAAATAATGTTTATGTATTACTAAAGATATGTAATGCTACTATTGTCGAACCACTTAAGACATGGACATTATTGTACGCTTTAAATATCAAATGTTTATCAAAATATCAAACAATAAAGCTAGACTTATATATTTTCAATAACAAAATATACGGCTTGGATTTTGCGTTTTATTTCTAGCATTATTCCATCGACATGTTGGTTGAAGAAATGTTGCCCTTTTGCATTTTGGATGTGTCGAAACGATTTAGTTCAAAGGCATTGTGCATAGTGCTGAATTCGCTTGTCTACAGAAATATATGCAGCGATAACTCACGAACGCATCCAGGACTTTTTAGCTTAAATGTTGATACCTTAACAATTACATGGGAATAAAATTGGTCTTGCAAATGTATCAATGTAAAATATCTATTCTCAGCAGAGGAGAAGTGCTGCCAAATCGCATTAGCCACTGCTTCCGCTCAGCTTCCTTTTCACTTTTATCCCCACGCTGTGCAGTTTTCCCGTTTCGTTAGTTGCCTTATCATACAATATATCATGGCTTGCTTATGTTTTGAATAATTTAGAGTAGGGTTTTTTTTTATTTACAATTTTTATGTTGTTTTTTGCATTTATAAAGCGATTTTGCCAATGTAAAACGTGAAATGCAAAAATGCCAGCTACACGAGAGTCACTTGTATGTTGCAGCTGCTGTTGCCTGGAGTTAAGGAGAGCAAGTGGAGTAGCCAAAAGAGAGTAAGTAGGGAGAGGGTGTGCGCTAGTGAAATAGTCTCATAATGACGTATACGATAAATTTTACAAATCCTCGAGCAAGTTTATACTGTTTGCCTCTACTTGGCTTGCCTTGTCGTTGTTCTTGTCCCTGTTGCCTTTAGTTTTATTTTATTTGCGAAAGAACTTATGGAGAAAGAGACGGAGAGAAATAGCTGAAACTTAAGAGCGACGTGGCTGTGGCAACCTTTAAAATATTTTGCAATTTATTTCCAAAGTACACTGTCATACACACAAGAACACACACAAACACAGACTCTACTCGCACATGCTTATACACTTAACTGCGTTCACATATGCAAAATAAAGTGATTACAAAGACGACGCACACACACACACACACACACACATATATTAGCCATCACCTAGGCTGAGATGGAAAGCAAGCTGTAGAAGAGTCTACTGTAAGCTGCAGGAGAGCTCATGCATGTTTATGTTTTAATGCACTTGCATGAAGACAAGCAAATTTCATTTACATAAACACACATGCAGACGAGAATTTGCAGTTGTGTATGTGTGTCAATTTGTTTGTATGCTGTCGTATCTCTAAATATTGTTTAATAATAGTCTTCATTTATTTTGTTTCTCTCCTTTACCTGTGTTTACTTAATTGCAGTTGTTGCTCTCGATTCTGACAGTAAACTTTAAATACTACTAAACATATCTAAAAACATAAGCGATGCAATAAAAATATAGCTTGAATATTAACACAGCTTAAAACTTGTTTAATCAGCGAATTTTCAAATGTTCTTTAAAAAAAAAACATAGTCTTAAAATTCAAGTATAGTTAACTGATATTATGTAAATATTTACAGGTATTTGAAGCAAAACAATTATTATTTGCGGCTACTTTAAAAGTTTTCAAATGTTTTTATATATGGTTTATATTTAAATATTATTAAAGAAAATGTTTTTGTAAAATAATTTAATTTCTGAATTATAGCATTATTGCTTGATTTTATCTAAAATTTATTTGAATTAAATTAGATGATTTCTTATGGCCATGTAGCTTGTGTTTAAATGAATATACCATAAACTCAGCTCTAATGTTAATATGTATGTTTTTATTACATTATAGTTATTCAGAATCTAATTTAAATTATCATGAATATTAACAGGCAAAAATAAAACTGATTGACCTCACAACAAATTGCAAGTGTCAGAAAAGTTAATAGAAAATCACAGACAGCAGACACAACAGACGAAAAAAAAAATACAATAATAATGATAAACAGTCTGTGCGAAAATCAGCTACATATAAAATATGCGCATAAAATAACATAAACATATATGTATGTAATATATTTATCGAACCGATGGGCAACATATGGCAGCTGCCGTGAATTCGTTACAGAGTATGTATAAAAAAGAACGCTGCGTAGGCAGCGGATATGGGTTGGTAGCTTTTAAAATAAACGCATATACACACTCACACACACACACACACAACAAAATGTTTACTAATAACTAAAAACATGATACAAGTAAATTGTTTACTCCGCTGCAGTTGCATGCATGGCAGGAAAAAAAAAGAGAAAACAAAGTGCGGGCCCAAATCTACAATGCAAATGGTGTGACTTATTAGTAAACAGCCTGGGGTAAAATATAAGACATAAAATGGTACAGCAAAAGCAGCAGCAGCGGCAGATACAGATAAAGATACGCGTTACAAAAATATATATAACCTGAAGCAAAAAACACACAAATGTATACTTTAATACACATTTATATGTATGTGTGTATGTAGATGAGACATATACATATATATACATATTGTATATTTATGTATTTATATGAGCTTGTATTGCAAATTGTTTGTGTGTTGCCTGCAGCTTGCATACATTGCAGTTACTATCTATATAGTTTATTTTAGTTTTCATTAATATTTATTCAACTATGGGAGCTAAGACAAAACTAAAGAGCAAACTCTAAAAAAAAAACGCGTTCAAGATATGCGCGAGCAAAAATTATTTAAATTGAAAAATGTCTGTTTTGCATTTGTTGCTGGCGCCGGGCAGAGAGATAAACATTTGCTACCAAGCAGCCGGGAGAAATATTTAGTGGCTAAAAAACAAAAAAAAAAGGCAAAAGACCACACTGCATAAGTCAGCAGATACTGGAACTAGCACGAAATGCCGCTGTATAGGGTTGATTCAAATGCCATTGCGCATCTTGATGTTAAATATTGGGGCTGCGAAATGGGTGGACTTTTGTTTATTCCTTCCTTTAGTTTTGTTTTTGTTTAGTCGTTTCCTTTTCCAGCAATTGTGCTAGTTACTTAAACTAGAAATAACATAGTATACATCGAAGTCTATGCTAGACGAGAGGTTATTAACCAATCATTTTAAGTCTTTTATGTGTTAAATAATCACGATCTGTGCTGAAGATAAGGTTTGTATAAGTTAATTTTTTTTGTTATAATTAAATTATTGGTGTTATAGAAGTAAAATGTTTTCTAATTTTTTAGTCCTCTTTTATTTGGTTGGACTAAAAATGGGTAAAAACAAAAAATTACAATTTTATAAAACCTTTCTAGATGGTACATTAAATTATGGCTTGTTATTTATTTAAAATTTTGCTTTGGTGTAATTTGGTGTAACTGAATGCATTAAAATCGTTTGGCCAATTGCAAACTTCATGTAAATTGAAAAACTAAAATATCACGAAACAGTTTTTTCACAACAGTATAGAGTTTACAAGTGGCTGCCATTGTTCATGCAAATGTATTCTGAAATTAATTAAAATCTGTTCGATTCAATGCAAAAGAGGGCACAAAACAATTGACCTTGACTCAAGTGCGGTTTGTCTTGAAAATAAATACTTAAAAAAACAATTTTGGAGACTGCGGTGGAGAAAAAAATCAAAGCAGCTTGGTTCTCTGTTTCCGTTTTTGTTTTTAAATCCAATTCTTTCTTATTTATGAGCAGCAGTTGTTTGCTTTGTTCAAAAATAAAAATCAGCTGTTTACTAGAAGTAGTTCTCTTTGAAAACAGAGTCCATTACATATGTTAAAAGCTACAAATTATCAATCATTGCATTACTTTAATTTTATAGGGTGATCAATCATAACATTGTTAAATAAAACTCTAGCATTTTAAAGAGAATTCATGTTTCGATCTAATTAGGAACAAAAAATATGTTTATCCATGGTAATGTTCTCATAAATCTGATGCTTTTTACACAAATGTGTTTTGCTGGCTTTCTGCCTTTTACCAAACAAATATACAGACAAACCAACACTTGTCAGAGCGGCATGTTTT
Source organism: Scaptomyza caliginosa (assembly GCA_035044725.1). NCBI lineage: Eukaryota > Metazoa > Arthropoda > Insecta > Diptera > Drosophilidae > Scaptomyza > Scaptomyza caliginosa. Next base: position 269,671 of record JAWNNR010000460.1, read on the forward strand.
ATTTTATTAATATTTTTTGTTTTGTTTGTAGGTTGATGTGTGGACGCCTACGCCAACGCCTTCACTTTGACATACACAAACATATGCACAAGCACATACACACACACACACCCACTCATATATGTGTACATATTTTCACACATATGAGCTGGCACTGAGTCGCTCAATTAATTTTGATTGCAGCCTTGGCAGCTGTTTGCTTGGAAAGTTCTATGAAAACTCATTACGTAGGTGTAGTCATGTATACATTTTTTATATATCTATACTGTTTTGTTTCAATGAATCTGTAAAGGCTAATTTATCACAATTCAGTATAAAGCTCATTAGTTAAAAAATATATTCAGCATAATACAACATATAGAAAAATTTAACTCGTTGTTTTTGTCTGACTTTTTCATTGAGAGCGTAAACATTCTACGATAGTTTTCTGTGTCAACACCTAATAAAAAACAAACAATTATTTTTTAAAATGAATTTAAAAAAGGCCAAGTAGAGAAAGCAAAATCAAATTATTTGTTGTTTCTTTCTTTTTTAAAGCAATTTGCTTAAAAATATAAAAACAAATCCTACACAAATACGAGCACACGTATATTATTTATTTTAAAGTGTTTTCACAGAGCAAATAAATGAATGTTTATTTTCATTCACTGTTGAAGAAAGAAACCATTTATTTGGTATGCCTATCATCCCAAATCACTGACCCCCAACAACATCAGCAAACAAATAATAGATGAATAGAAGACACACCCAAAATAAACGTCAGAGGTGCGAAAATTTATGAGCCTCAGGTGTGAAAAATACGAGCTCGCCTCCAGATGTTTTGTTTATATTTATTTGTGGAAGTATCTCAAAATCGATGTACATATAGGCATGCTCACTGGCCGCACTTCAACTTGAACTTGATCAAAATGTTGTGCTAGATAATTTAATTAGTTTCAAATAAACAAACGGAATGACAAAACTTTTGAGCACCTTGTGCCTTGTGCCTTGCGCCCTGTACCACGAGTAAATTTTATGAGTGGTGAGAGATGAAATATGTTTGCTTTTAGCAAAATTGTTTGCTGCAAAGTTGGCATTTCTGAATGTCAAAATAAACTTTTAATTGAAATTACAATTTAATTTTGCATGACCTTCATGTGGCGCGTCAATTTGCTAGAAATGAAGCGTTAACAGCGACAAAATTCGCCATACGCTAAAAACAATTTAGCGCATTTTTTTTTTTCAAGCGACATTGCACAAAAAACAAGTCAAATCCAAAGTCAACGTCATTTTCAAAATTGGCTGAACATTTTTAAGGCTTTTTTTCCAACAATTTCTTGAAAATATACAATTTATTTCAACAGAAGATGGTTTTATGCACCTGAACTTGACATCCACAAGCGCCCCCACATAAATATATATATGCATTACATATATAGTCATGTTTCGACCAGATATAATTGAGCACTTGCTGGCGAATTGCTTTATGATATGAAATAGAGAAACGCAAGCAGTTTGCGTTTTCTGGCACTAATTCTAGGCACACTTTTGCTTTTTGAGATTCACTTAGATTTCATATTTTTATACAAATATTAAAGAATTGTGGCTGTTGTTGTTTGGTTGTGACGTCATAAAGAGCTTCCGTTGTTCGCATCTAAAATTTGTTTTTGTTTGCAACCTACATTGGCTTTATTTCTGGCGATTTTGGCATTCAAAAAAGCTGGCAGAGACTGTGTCTAAAGCTGAATGCTGCGTTGGCGTTAGCGTTGGCATCGCAGTCGGCGTCTCAGTCGATGCTGGCTGGCATTGGGCTAACCTAAAAACATTTTCAGCATTTTCGTAAATTATCTATAGGCTCTTAGGATAAATGGAAAACTGTTTCAACAATTTGCGTCAGTCGAAAATTATATTTTCTTCGCCAAAGACGCGTACAGCTTAGCAGCACTATTTGCATTTTTCCTTAGAAAACAAAAAACACACACAAAATGGCTGTAAGTGTTTAAGAATTATCCTGTACATAATAAAAAACTAAAAGAAATTAAAAACTTAATACATTCGAGGGAATGATAAATTGTGAAAATAACTGTTTGGTGTTGTGTTAAAAACATATGATATATTTGTGATTAAAGTGTATCATAAAATCTAAACGGGATTTAAATATAATAATGAGGATTTAATTTTAAGCTGTGGACTTAAAAGAATAATGGATTATTAGTTGCTTAATACTTTTGCGTGTTGAATATTAAATATTGTGTAGAAATATTTTATATTGTTATAATATATATTTTGATTGTAGGTAGTTCGAATATTTTTATGAGTTTGCTGTAGCAAATAAAAAAAAGTATAACTTACAAACATCAAAGAAATGTCCGTCGTCCGTAATGCAATTTATTAAATGCATTTAATTTAATACGATTCATTTTTGTTATTTTTTCTATAGATCTGTTTAACTGAATATATAAGAGCTTAAAATTAACACTAGACTTTTGATAAAGAATCGAGCAGCTGGCATTTGCAAGATTTTAACTGTTTATATGGAAATTGAATAGGATGTTTTTTTTGGGAAAATGAAGCAACAACGTAATATAATAAAAACAATGCAGTTTTAGGCACGTACCCTATTCACAATCATTAAGTAGAACCAAATTCGAACATCAAGAAACAAGTCTATCAGAATATACCCTGTAGGCTGATTAATGTGAATAAATACGATTTATATTTAAGAGCTACTTAATTGCAACATTGCTATGGCAAAACACATCAAATAACAACATATGCCAACCAATTGAAATATATTCTACTGTATGTTGCTTTTATCGCAAGCTCAATTATATAACAAAGCATTTAATTAGCAAGCACGTAATGTTTAGTTATTGAATTAAAAGTTCTTAATTGGTTAAATATTTAAATAGTCCATTAACAATAAATACAAAGGCGACCAACTGACGCATTACATAGAAACGTATACGTAATGGAATACGGAATAATAAGCTTCGTGGCCCTGCGGAAATTTGTGGCACATTTAAAGCACTTTCTACGCCCACGCCCAAAGGGCAGCTGGTGTGCAATATTTCATTCTCGTGTATCATATTTGCGCCTCTTTACTTTTTCGCTTTTGTGAAATAAAATAAAAAATCACTTTGTTGACATTGGCTGGCCGAAAGCGATTGCCCCCAAACCTCTCAAGGCCTGTTAAACTTTACCTATCGCATTTATAAATTATATGCTGACAATCGCTGGATCAATGTGAACGAGTCTGTATCACTCAGCGATGCCACACTTACTACACCATATTATTTTTTTTTATATAATTCACTCAGGCATAATTATTGACCCACAATTTCGATTCAAGTTGAATTAACTCGATGGTTTTAATGCTTTCTTTGTGAATGGGATTTAAAAGAAATGCTTAAATGCACAAACAGTTTATATTCCTACTATATATAATCACCGCACCTTGAAAAACAATATATTTTTTATCTTTTAATATAATAGGATAATGAATTTATTTTAATAATTGAATCAGGGTTATACAAATTGTTTTAAATGCAGTAAACCTTATGTACAACTATTTTTCTTTCACAAGTAGCATTTTATTTTAAATTTGAATGGCAGGATAAGCTGCGAGCTGCATTTAAATGTATTAACATATATGTGTGGAGCATGACATCATTATTTAAAATATTGTATTGTGTATTATTTTTATAGTATTTGTTATGGCCAGCAAACTTTTGTTTACTGTTGCTGCAAACTTGTTGCATGGCGAGAACGAACCCGAGAATTTATTGACCGGCGTCTGTCATTTTCTTGGCAACTATACAAAACCAAATAATTAAATGCAAAATGTACCACACTGTAACAAATAATTTTCTTAAGGAACATCAACAAATTTTAAGCCAATTCGATGACAAACATTTTGTTTAGTTGTAAAGAGCCTCATTTACCCTCTTTGTAGTTAACCCAATCTAAAATATGTTAGATACAATAATGTTATTCTCATTTTCCCGGTTGGCCCCTGCTGAATGGTTTTCTTAGTCGCGTGGGCGCCGCTTGCACATTTTTATTTCATTTGCGGGTTAATGTTGGGCGGCAACCGCCAATTGGCACTGGTCCAAATGACAAATTGAAATAATAACAACAACAACAATAAAATCAACAACAATAGCAATGCCAACAGCAACAACAACGTCAACACTTTTTTGGCGCTCAACAAAAATAAAAAATAAACAAAAAACAACAACGTAAAAATGAACGTTTATCTTTATGTTCAAATGAAAATTTTTATTTATGCGCGCGGCCGGAAAAAGGCAAACAGCTGAAAAAACTGCCAAGCAGAATACCGAAAACTGTAAACTGAAAACGGGTCGCTAGCCCGCCAGCACAAATTGAGGGTTATTTGAAGGTCACGGCTGTCCATGTAGCCAAAAATGAAAATGACGGTGGCAGGAAGCCAGTGCACAGGGCTTGTCAAGTGCGGAAAAAGTGTTGCCGAATTAATATTCGAACACAGACAAGAGTGCATGGAAATATAATCAAATGAAAATTTTACAAAAGTAAAATGTCACTGAAAAAAAAAACACACACAAAAATTCCAAAATCAATGGAAGGAATTTGAATTTTTCAAGTTGATTACTTTAACAAAGCTTAAAATATATTGAAATTACACAAGGTGATTATATGCTGAACAACTGCATTGATATATACTTTTATTGTGGTCAATGATTTATAACATTACAATTTACATTGACACGTAGTCAATTGGTATCTAATTGCCAGCTATTATGAAGATAGTTGTGTCTGAAAATGCTGAAATTTTATTATCAACAATAAAACAAAAAAAAAAAGAACTGCAGCTAACAAGTGCGAAACAAGATAAACCAATTAAAAATATAAGAGCACCGCACACCGACTACAGCTACAACAACTCTTTTGTGCTTATTGCATTCGTTCTTTTTTTGTGTTTATTCAATTAAAAATTAAAAACAGCAAAATAATGGGCAAACTGCAATCAACATGTGTATTGGATATTTTTGGCATTCGATTTGTGAAATTAAAATCGAAGCCATTTCGAATGCAAATTGATGTGCAATTCATTAAAAAGACTTCGCTTCATTGGCTGCCATTTGAGCGTGCCGCCGTTCAAGTTGAAATGTCGGCCAAACAAGCACATCAATAAGTAAACAAATAAATAAATAAGTAAAAATAATAATAAATACTTATATATATACACTGTATAATGGCAGGTGGCTAACGGTGAGTGGCGAGCGAGTCGGAACTATTGAAGTGTTGCCTGCAGCTGGTAAATTCGTACAAGCGTATGTAAAATGCATGGATATGCAACGATGCTGCTCACAATAAAAGAAAACATCAGCGCAATTATAAAATAAATATTATTTCAGTAACGAAAGAATAAAAAATTGCTGTGCAAATTAAATATGCACACCCATGTTTGTATTCATTTGCACAATATTTTTTTGTTTTTAATTTTTAATAGGCAGTTTATAAAAAAAATTTTGACATTTGGCGGACGGTTTGGTTTTTGGGCAACGTGGCCTTTCAAATTTATTTTATTTGCATACATGGCCACAAATCAAATGATAGCTTATATATATATATATATATATAAATATGCAAAATATTAATAAATATATATATATATATATATATATATATATACATTGAAAACAAAAGCCACCACGCGAAATACAAAGCACTATAAATTAGCATAAATATGCAAAATATTAATAAATCCCGTCCCGCAGCCAAACGATTTAAATTAAAATGTATGCATATTGTCCAATGATTCAATTGTTGCCCATACGCCACGATATCCCATAGTCCAAATATGCATAAAATATTAGAAGAGCCCCACTGATTTTAATTAGCGTTGCGAGTTGGGTTAATTAGATTTCCTTGCGAACATAAATCGTCAGACAATTAACAAATAGCATGACCTAAATGCTACTTGATTGAACAAATAGAAATTTAGCTTTTATAAAAGCAAATTAATATTTGGTAAAGTAATTAAAATGTAAAAAACAAATTTGATTTTATATTAATATTAAACATTCAATACTTCTGAAGTAGCCCTTACGTTGAACGGCTTTAATAATCATCTTATTTAAAAGGCATACAAATGTTTAAACAAATGTTTATACCCCAAATGAAAGCAGGTTGCACTCGTGCTGATTAACTAGACCCCAAATAGACTCAAATTGACCCCAAGTAAGCAATTTGTAGGTGATGCAAGACTAAAGGAGGGAAAGGGAGTTGGAAGTAAATTTCAATTAAACAGTTAGTGGCTTTCACTGTCAACATAAACTGTCACATAAATTGATATGCCTGTCGGGAGTCCAACAACGGAACCGTTGACCGCGGCTTCACTTCAGTTCAGTATTTCACGTGGCGCATCGCTATTAAAATCGAAATTAATTAATTGGAAAATGAATGAACGTTTAATTCGTTTTTATTTTGTGTTCGTGTGTGTTGTTGTTGTTCCCGTTGCTGTTTGTGTTATTGTTAGTCGTTTTGTATTTTCCCCTGTTGCTGTTTTGACTGCTGTGCGTCTTTTGAAGTGGGTGCCAGGCTTAAACGTAATTTACCCCTTTGGGAGCCTAAAGCCTAGGCCGGCAATTGGTCCGATGTTGCCTAGTCCCTATTTGCTTTTAGCTATGCGCCCGTTTCTCAAGTGGAAAAAAAGTATCACAAAAATGGGAAGCTAAAAAAAAGAAGAAATACACACACACACACAAATGAAGTTGCTATTCTGTTGACTTACGGCTGAATGCGGGCAATCTGCGAGATTTGCTTGTTTATTTTTAGAAAATAAAAGTAGAGGGTAAGGGAAACCGAAATGTTTACCAGAAAGTGGTCTACAATTACCCGAAAATTGATTTGCTTCAGCATTTAGTTGATGATATCCGGTTACTTCTTTGCAGCCACGCAACAAGGAACAGGAACAGGAGGTGCTCAACTGGGTGTTTGCTGTGATTGGCGAGAAGGTGCCCAGTGGACAGTATGAGGATATTCTCAAGGACGGCATCTGGCTGTGCAAGTTGGCCAACAAACTGGCTCCCGGCTCTGTTAAGAAGATTCAGGAGCGTGGCACCAATTTCCAGCTTATGGAGAACATCCAACGCTTCCAGGCGGCGGTCAAGAAGTACGGTGTGCCCGAGGAGGAAATATTCCAAACAGCCGATTTGTTCGAGCGTCGCAATATTCCACAAGTTACCCTGTCGCTATATGCCCTCGGTCGCATTGTAAGTTCTAGTAAAATTTAAAAGTCGATAGAAATGAAGGCTTTAGCTTTTTGCTTTTTTCAAACATAATCAAATTAGTTTTAGACTATATTATACTTTATATATCTAATGGGTGCAATCATTTCAATAGACACAAAAGCACCCCGAGTTCACTGGCCCCACTCTTGGACCCAAAATGGCTGAGAAGAACGAGCGCACTTTCACTGAGGAGCAGTTGCGTGCTCATGAAGGCGAACTGAATCTGCAGATGGGCTTCAACAAGGGTGCCTCCCAATCAGGACACGGTGGTATGGGCAACACGCGCCACATGTAAAACGGCAATTGACACCCTGTGGTACACACACGCAAACACACACACACACACACACACATCTACAAAAACACGCCTCTACTCAAGCAGCTACACCAAAAACAAATTAGTTGAAACAAATGTTGAAATGTATAATTCTTAATATATTTTTTGGCAGTTTGTATGATTTAAGCACTGCGCAGGCCACTCTAAATGTAATTTATATATTATGAAATAAATAAATTAATTAATTTTAATATAAACATCCAGTTGCTTTCTGCCACGCAACATGTTTTACTCCATCTCCTTGCCTGGCTGCCTGTTCCATCACTTACATTGGATTAGCATTATTTTGCTGTTAATTAGGAAAAAACACGCGACAGACGCAGCTGCCACGCCGGATTAAGTGGTTTTAACTCACACCACGACGTTACTCCAAACCATAGCAGCCATCCAAATAGAGTCATACCTTCAACCCACACACACACACGCACTCACACTCCAAGTGGTGCACATTTATTTGTTTGTCTTTGCTTTGGATGCTCGTTGCCCACCTGAGATTACACAAATTACAATTTCAACGCCTGCACTGACAGCGATAAGCATAAGAAATGTCAAGGTCATATCCTCTCTCTGTGCTTTCGCGTGTATGCGTGTGAAGACAAAGCATACCTTCTGGGGTAAACCGATTGTTTACACAGTGAGAAAGTAGTGTTTAGATATTTGGAGTTCTCTTTTTGACGCTTTTGGAGAACTTTAAGCCTTGTCTACGAAATTTTATAAAAACAGCTTTATTATTTGTTTTAAAGTTAGTTTATTTTAAGTATATTATTAAGTATTATTTTTATAGTTCAGTCTATAAAATATGTTATTATACAATCTGTTGACGTGTGAATTTTAGGTATATATACATTATTATAGTTAAAAAATATCTCATTAATTTATGGTGAATTAAGCCTAACAACACAAATTTATTACAATTGCTTTTTAATATATATGCATGCCGTAACTGTTGTCGGAATATAATTTGCTTAAATATATAATTATGTTGTAAATAAATTAATTGCACATTCATATTTAGATTGTCTGTTGATTTATGTTTTCTGCAGCTTATTGTGTAATTAATGATCTTTAAATTATTTTGAATGGTTTTAAATCCATAGGAAAAATACATTTTTTGTTTCATATTTGTAAATTTTATCAGTCTATCAATTTTGTCAGTGAAATAGCACCCCTAACAACAGTTATTTGCCTCACTTTCGAAAAGGGCTGCACAAAAAGGACAACCGCAAAACTACGAATTAAATGAAGGTGACAAAACAAATATTCCAAAGCAAAGGAAAATGTGAATATGAACTTTTTGCCTAGTCAGATAAATGGAAATGGAAAACGACGGCCTTATTGGCAACTTAGGCCCTCCACGGACCAATTCTGTGTGTCCAAATGCGTTTGGGTTTTGTTCAATGGGTTCAACACATCGATGCAGATACGATGCTTAAATCCAGTTCATTGTATATGTATTTGTATATGTGTGAGTAAGTTTGTGCGAGTCTGTTTGCGTGTAAAGATTGTGTTTAATTTCCACTTGTCGCAAGCAAAAACAAGCGAACGAACAGAGCTTTTATATTAAATGAAATGGTTACTTTGACAGCCAGTGACAGGAGCTTTACATGGGTTGAGTATCTGTGGTAAGTAAATGTAAGTGAGAACGCGTGTGTGTGTGTGTGTGTGCTACCTGTCTGCAGGTTGGTTTCTTCCTTCACTCCAGCTACGTACATTTAATTTTATTTATGTTGACAATTGTTCTAACAAATACGCATGCCATATAAAAGCATACAGATAAGCCAATACACACACACGCACACACACACACAAACACAATGTCACATATATATAGAGTCATATGCAATGGTGGAGAATTGCTGATTGTATTACAAATAGTTTTCCGCACTTTTTCTCTTGCCACAAACTTATACACAAAAGTGTGCTCTCATAATATAATTTATTGTCAGCCAAAGTTGACAATGACATTTGTTGACTTTCTCTATTGGTTGGTGTCCTTTGGTTTTTATCCTGCAGCTGGTCAGTGGGCGTAGCAGGGGCAAGGGAGAGTTTAGCTGTTGTTCCATTGCATTTATTTTATTTATATTTATTGTGGCCACAATGATTATTTATTGTTATTTGTATTTATAGCATTGGCATTTAGTGCTTCAACATCTTTTCTTTTTACATCTTTTTTTATGCAATGCTTTGTATATTCAGACATATATGTATAAAGTATGGGTATTTGTAATTAGTTATTTCATTCATTTATATATTGTTCACTAATTCGTTTAATTACCCAGCGAGTAGAATGTGTTAATAAATCATGGACATTTACATTTGAATATTTATAGCATTATTTTTATTTTGGGCTTGTTGAATTTTTATCTTGATACGATTTATTTGACTTGTCTGCAACAAATTTAGTGTCCATTGTCCATTGTTTTGGTCGATTTATCAAATAAAGCTCAATATTAATACATATTTAAACTTGAATAGATTTATTGTTTTTTAAAATGTTTTTTTTTTTTTGTTTTGCTTTGACAAAACAATACCAAATATGGAAGCATGAAGTGTAAACAAATAAATACTAAAGTTGATCAGTTTTTTCAATTGTTTCAATTTCTTTACATAAAATATATAGAGGATCTATGTTTTATTTTATTTAATAAAAACTAAGATATTTTTCATCTCTTAGCTTTCAAACAATTCTACTCAATATCCTAAGACATGCTTTTTTTATATTTTGGTTGTTATTTGTGTTATAGCTTATCTCTATAGTTTAGCTAATTTCATTTCCTTTCGCTTTGCTCTTTTCCATTTCGTATGTTTGCGCTTCGTTGCTGCTGCCAGCACAAAATGCTCGACCTTTATTTGTTGGACATAATTTCTAACAAATTCCATACGCAACAAAATAAAAACGAAACAAATAGAAAAATCAAGCAAAGCTCTTGCACAAAGTAGGAGGTTGTAATCATGCTAAAGTTGATGGCAACAACAATAACAATAACATTCGCAAATACAGCTGTTTTCTTTATTATTATTTGGCTTAAACATGCAAGGGCATTTATTTTGTTACCCGAGCCACATTGCTGTTGTTCATGTTTTGTTTTTTCAATTTGCTTTTTTTTTTCTTTTTGGTGATGCGGCTGTGTGTAGACAAAATGGAGAACTTTAACAACATATTTTTACCTAATTACTGCAACTTTGTAACAATTTATTGCTGCAATGCAGTAGTAGCGGCTAAAGTTCAGTTACAAACGATTCCAATACACATGCCAACAGCAAACTTTCTACTGTTTGCGATTTGCGAAAGTAAATGAAAAGCTTCATATTGAGCCAGAAGGTCGCCTAACAATGTTACTCAGGCTTAAGCATCCAAGGTGTGCATAGTTCTTAAGCGGATTGTGCCACCTCTTCAACGCCTATGTTTGCCATCTCTGACTAGGTCAGCTGCATTTGTGATCTGCACAAAAGCACGACACGAAACCAAATTTTCGACCATGGCACCTCAAACATATTTCATGCTCAACTTCACCCCGCTTGAGAGTAAACAAAAGCAACGTGGCAAATGACACGAAGCCCCAGAGCCCTCTTTCTCTCTCACTGTCTATCTATCTGTCTCTTTCTATCTTTCTCTAGTTGCTGTGTGTGTTGTTGTCTTCTCGAGGCACCCCTGCAATAATTGCCAGCAAACTGCTTGCAGAAATCATAAGCTAAGCTAAAGCTCAAAGCCAGAACCGCAACCAAAAACCGGAAACATAGACGAAGTCGTATTTGTGCTTGTTCTCAATGTTTTGGCAGTTTTTGTTGCTTCTGTCCGGACACCAAGTTCGCCCTAAATGCCAGTTGAGAGCCGTAGCAACAAAACCATAAACTGAGCAACAGAAGCAATCCGTGTAACAAGTCACTACCGAATGCTTCTTTAACACCTGACTGACTACAAGATGCCAATTAGGAGCTTTAAAATATTTTTTTACATTCATTTAAGAGAAAGGTTTTGGAATTTTGTTCAATAATGTTTTACAATGAATTCAGCAATATGAAAGCAGGAAAATAATCAATTTTTCCAATGCACATTATTTTTTACCGCTTTTTTTTTTTTTCTTTTTTATGCAAACATTGATTGTGGCTGCGTTATGTATAGTCTTTTTTAAAAGGTATTAACAAATTTTTTTAAATACTATTAAAAAAAAGAAGAGCAAATTGTCGTGTTTCTTCTATTAGCTACTTAGTTAAGTTTCAGTTCATTCAGTCAGAATACAGGTTCCCTAAACACACACACACACAAACCTCACATACTCAAACAGATTACATCATGTGGCATGCAGTTTGTTTGTATTTCTATACGGCCAGGACATTCATTAAAATGCGCGCAATTCTCATGCGACCAAACGTTAAGCAAACGAAAATGATTTGTGCTTGCATAAACTGCGTGAATTTGCACTACAAATTGAGTTGTTGCAAACACATACACACACAGGCACAAATACTGATGTGCACCTGGTCGTGAGCATGGTTGTAATCTCTTGTGGAATTTTCCTGGAACTCGGAATTGCGCGCTTGGTTTACTAATCCTCTTGCCCTTGCTTCCCTTTGGAGTAGAGCTTTCCAGTTGAGGGGGTTTGCCCATTTGGCGTTTGTCTAATGCCAATAAATCATAAAATACTTTTTCCTGAGCATATTAATAATCCAGAGACAGCTTATGGTTTGATTTATGCGATGAATTTTTTTCAATAACCTAAAACTCGGCGTTTTGGCTTTAAGGTAAAAGCTTTTAGGTTTTTTTTATACTTTTGTTTCAGATACATGTGTCAATTTCCATAATGACGTGAATCATTAATATGGATTTTCAGAAAAGACTTCCGCACTCATAAAAATCAATAAAAGTTATCTTTTTTACGCAGATGCTTAATTCCCTAGCTGACATTAAAAAATGGAATTTCTCTTTTATGGGTATCTTAAGGAACACCCAAAAAAAATGTGTAAATGTGCTCCAATGTAGGCAAGCATAGTAAGAAAAATAAACATAGGTATTCATTATAGGCTATAAAATATCAATATCAATATGCAAAATCAATAGCTAAAAAACATTAATTACAGTCATTTATTTAAAACGCGACCCCAGGTTCCCAGGTCTATGCTCCCAAAATTTTAAAATTGTTTAACAAACTGGTGCAATGCGGCGTATACGCAATATGCGTTCTGCAACGCTTACAAGCTTACACAAAATATTATCGATTTAATTAGCGTTTAAAGAGATTGCCATATGGAAAGTGCAAGCGTGCCAAATATCAGTGTGTTAAGTATGACGTATTATTTTGCAAATATTTACTATCACAAAATGTCGAATTCACAAGCTATTTAATTATAATATGTCAATGATACTCGTACTCGACTGTTTTTGCTACAGATTAAGAAGCTTAATATATTAAAGGTTGATTAAGATTTTGTTATGACTTGACCAATTTTTGAAGCTGCCAATTTAGTGTCTGTTTAAATCGAATCTTTTTTTAATAGAAACAAGATTTAATACAAAGATAAACATTTTTATTCATTGCATTGATGTGGTCAGATATTTCTGCTTTAATTCGTTTCAGGTTATCACAAGCTCTGCAATTAATATTTAGCTTGGCGTAAATGAAAATTTTTTGAGTTTTTATAGAGGGCATCCCATATTCGTTATTTTTTTTGATAAATAAGTGCTTAATTGTTTTTCAGTTGCTTGTTGTTATTATCTCACTCACATGCGGCTTATGAAACAATTTTAATTAATTCCATTTCGCGTACTGTTGTCTGGCATTGTTATTGCTATTGCCCACAATTGCAATGGACTGTTGTACAACACTCTCGAGGTTTCAGTTCGAAGTTCGGCGTCCGTTAATTGCATTCAGTGGTTCGCTTATTTTTTTGCATCTGCTTAACGCATGCCGAAAGCAATGGCGAAGCTGTTGCATGCCGCATCAGACGTCAGCTCAACAATAAGCTTTCTTTTTGTATTACTTGCGCATTGTTCTTTACATGATGCCCAATGGCAATCACTTTAAAAGACTCAAAACTGTTAAATCGATTTTATTACTTAATTGAAAAGTTTAAAATAATTTTATAATGAATTTGCTAAATCGCTTCCACCACAACCATCTTTTAAATATAAAATACAAATGGCTATCGTTGAATCTATTCAATCTAATCGCGGCCGTTAATCGAGTAATCGATGCCGCAATCCGACTCAATTCACAGTCTGTAGTCGCGGCATGTGCACTAATCCCCTTACTGACTGCATCATTTTAATGCAGCTTGAAGCTCCGCTGACATTTATTGCAGTCAATAAATTTACAATTAGCACATTGAGCACTACGCAATGCCAGCCTTCAACTGCCGCTGCTAGTGCAGCAGTGTGTGGGCGTGGCTTGTGCGACTCTATGCGTCCATATATTTTAATTGTAATTGCAGTGGTGGGAGTAAAAGGTTTTCCATTGAATGTCAGTGTGGAAACTCGTTTCGAAACTTGTCAACAGCTACCCAAGAGACAAGGTGCACACTAGTGAGCGTGAATTTTAAATTTGTGTCTGTAAGTGAGTGTGTGTGTGGAATTTTTACCGGCTAATGAATAGTTAAGTATCATTTTGCATTTAGCGCTGATGGAATTTTCATGCCAAGAGTTGATAGACACTGGTAGGGATAAATGGGTGGGTACCCAAAAGCAATTGCAGCAAATGGATTCTTTTTGTAATGCCTGCTGTAATTGCACTATCCACTGGCAATTTATTTAGTGCATTTGTATTATTTATTTGGCAGGCACAAATTCAATGGGCGGCATAACTTAATTGTACTATTTGCTGCTCATTAGCATAAATAATTAAATGCGTAGCCTTAAATAAAAACAATATATATGCATATAATTGATATCCTAAACCAGTTCAGGTAAGTAACAAAATTTATGCACGTCTTCACTGGTATTGTTGAACATAAATTTGCATGACAATATTTAAATTGGCACTGCATCAAGTTAGAAAAACACGTAATAATGTTCTAACCTAATAAAATTTAACAAAGTTTGTTACAGTTTACAACGCATTAAACATAGTTTTTTAATCAAAACTTCTAAAACATATAGCATGTGTATAAAACAGTATCTTAGTATAATATTAGCCAGACATCTAATAAGTCTGAAAACAAGTTTTTACAAATCGCATGAATACACAAATCAAGTTAAGTAATCTTAAGAGCTCGTGACACGTAACACGTAGCTTAACGTTCAAACAAATATCAATTCAATAAAGCACTTTTCTTGAATTTTTTATAAAAAAAATAGTGCATAATTTGGCTATTTCTTCTCATTAGGAGGATTATATATGGGCTGCCAAGTCATGCGCTCGACTGCACAATAATCACCCCTAAACGCGTATAAAACTATGCAAAGTTTGTAAGGATTGAACTACCATATAGTAAGCAGTAGTGGTAGTAAGAGGAAAAGCCAGCTCATGATGGCAAGGACAGTAAAAGACTTTCCTGGTTGCAAAACTATTTGAGAATGCGAAACGCATAAAGAAAATGGTGATAATGATTACGTTAAAGATATTTTTGCAAGGCTGCGTTGCCTAGTTTCTCCGCACCACGTTAAGGTGAATGGTTGAGTGTGTGTGTGTGTGACAGTTTGTTTGTGTATATTGGTGTGAGTGCATTTCATACAGCACGGGGGTCAACACTTTTCCAGGTGCAAACGCGTAAAATCAGCGAGAAATATTCGCAAAGTGCAAATGAAATAAGCTTTTTGCAGAGCAGTGAAAAGACGCCTCAAAGAGGAAAATTTTCTGACATTAGTTGTGGATATTCTTTTTGGCTGTCGAACACTCCCACCATGATTTAGGTCATAGCTACAATGGCGCTTTAAACTGTTTCTTCAGCCTGAACCGGAGTTTATTTTCGGCCTTAGCATGGGTGTAGTGCAGATTAATCCGGTGTTTTGAGCTACTAAATGGACAGAATTATTGTTAGTAAATATGTATATAGACAACAGACCAAAAATTACGAAAACATTGATTGTCAACGCTAAGATAAATTGTGTCTTTACTGTGTTTAGTGGCATGCAATCATCAAAACGATTATTTTGTCAGTTATGCTACGATTTTAAGTTAAAGTTTGGAAGCGACAAGCGCTTGTATTGTAAAATTTTAAAGTAACTATCTTCTATAAATGAGCTAATATCAACAGCTTCTTAAGGACAAAGAAAAGCTTCACTTAAGCCAACAAAAGTCTTAAGAAGAGAAGTCTTGGTTAAAGTACTTCTATATATCAGATACATTCCTTCAAAAGTCACTTAAAGTTACAATACTCGTTCATTGCCATCGTTTTTTTCTCATTCTACTAACTCTCTTTTTCCCCCTTGAGAATTTGGGAGCCCCTTGGATTGAGGTGGGTGGCTTAAATGAATTGTCTGTGCCTCGAGACAGCACAACAAACTTAACAGCAGCCACACGAATAACTTTTCTTGCAGACGTCTGGCAAGCAATGACAGCTGTCAAAATCGCTCAATGCAAGTCGTTCGTTTGGTATGCGAAAAATGTTCTTGTGTGTGTACTTGAGTGTGTGTGTGCGTCTGTCAGCTTTTGGCGTCGAGCTAACTGCATGTGTAAGTGGCCATTTAAATTCAAGCGGGCTGCCATCATAGTTTATGAATAAATTGAATCAAAAACTTATTTGGAACAATTTGATTATAAAAAACATAAATTTTATTAATTCAATTTCAAATGTCGGAAACTGTAAATGTTATACGAATGCTTGAATAAAGCTTAAAAAAACAAACATGTTTTATTTGATTTCAAATATATTTTAGGCAACTTTCGCCGTGTGAGAGAGACTCTGTATTTTGTGTGTGGATTGTCTCTAGATTCAAATTCGCATTTATCCAATTTGCATTTGACGGCGAAACGAGATTCGTTGAAAATATTTGAAAACGCAACTCATGGGAATGACGTTGATTTTTGATTGTTGTGGGGAATACACACATATTGCAAAAAAGTTGAGACCGCTTGTAAAGTAACGACAGATGAAATACAATTTATAATAGTGGCATCACATTGAATGCGAATGGTTTTATTCATAACCACCTTTTAAAATGCTAAACTGAAATCATCTACACGAAGGAAAGTCAATCTTTCGAAATCTGGCTATCAGCTGCATGCAAAAACCATTTTGCAATTACTTAGAAATATGCCAAAAATTTTCAAATTGCATTTCCTCAACAAAACATAGTCAATTCAGGCAAAACACAAACACACACACACATACTCTTACTCATACTTAGAGTTCAAAAGTCACACATACAAATACTGAACGTTGTTGTTGCATGTCCTGCCTTTATGTCCAGCTTGCGTGCCACAGTCTCGGTAGTTTCAAAAGTAGTTGAGGCAAGTTTTACACAGTGCAGGGATGCAAGCGATGTCATGATGGAGTCGTGGAATGCCGGCAGACCACAAGTCTTCGTAAATAACATAAAAGTTCACCATTCTACGGACACGGAATCACGTTAAGAATAAAGCAAGGCTTGTTTTGAGGGGTTTTTAAAGATAGCAAATAGAATAGCAGACAAGCAAACTGAGCAAACTTGAAGCCTCTTAAATATTGGCATGTAAGCTAAGCAGCTACTTAAAAGTGCAGCCAACAAATAAAAAAAGACATTATGTAATATGTGTTTAATTTAATCTTCCTATAATGCATTCTGACAAACACATACATGTGTGTTTTATTTTGAAAAGTCGAATGGGATTCAAATTGATTTCAAGAAATCAGTGCATTATTATTAAAGCAGGTTATTTATTCGTATTTCAAACGAATTTCATTTGATATACATTGTGTTGTAACGATTGATAAACACTATACCTTTATTTTGTTGAGTGTAATAAGATGCATGTGAAAATAAGTTGACCGGGGAAGGTACATTGAGGTATTTGAAACTACTGCAGCGATCCGTCTGCACGCCATTTTCATATGCAAATCAACAAATATTTAAATAATCCTCAGAACGCATTTCGCCACGGTGCACATGCAAAATGCAAATTGAATAGATGCCATTGCTTCTGCTTCTGCTCCTGCTCCTGCTCCTGCTTCTGCTCATACTGCTGATGCCTTTAAAATGGTATTGCATGGTCTGCGCGTAGCCTTTTGTGATGTTGGTTGGCTGCTGATGGGTGGTGTTGAGATATGGGCGGCACTTTAACCGCAAAACAAATTACGCTGCAAATAAACAACATTTATATACATTTTAATGCAAACGCGGGGAGCAGCGTGCAGAGTGGCACAAGAGAAATTGGCATCAAATATTTCACGCTAGTATTTGCATTTTTCCCACGTGCCACTTTCGATACCACACACAATATTGTCGAGAGAAGAGGACTTTGGGAGGATATAGAGGTGTTGCTCCTAGGTAACGGCGCATTTATCTTAATTTAGCAGCCGTTGCAACCAACCAAAGGCAGACAAACAGAGGGACCAAAAGACAGACAGGCTGCCAACTGGTTGACGATCCTTTTGAGCAAAGCTACTAATGGCGCTTCGTACACTTCACAGACTCCTGCGGCGGTATAAATGAATCCGAATCCTTCACGTGTCCTTGGCACGCCTCCAACGCCAGAGCACAAGCTGCCTGCCTATCTGCCCTGCTGTCTGTTTGGGGTAATGGCATTTTCGGCAGTCATCAAGTCAGACTGCCAGCCAGGCAGGTGGCCAATGTGGCAGTCAGTCATTCAGTTTGTCGGAGTCGCCAGGCAACTGAAGAGTGTTTACCTCAAATTTGTCTCATGTGTGTGTTTTACACATAGAAATGTGTAAATGTGTATACACTGAAAATAAAAGTCGCCAATATAGCGAACATTCATTTTTTTTTTGTATTGCGAATTTCCCTAAACATCCTAGCTTTGGGGCAAGTTAAAGTAAATTAACAATTAACCCTGTTTGTATAATCTTGACCCCTTTCATAGATTGTATTTGGAACTGAAAGTTTCAATTAATTCAACGATTTTTTAGTATAGTTTAAAATTGAATCTGGATATTTTATTTTTTTAAGAGTTTTTTAAGACTGAATTGAGACTTATATATGAAAAGCAACAAAAATTAACTGTAATGTTTTTCAGCTACTTTTGTTTGAAGTGTACATATGTAAGAAGGTATATTTATATATGCATACACAACATTTTGGATTCTCACCTGCATTTTAAATGTAGCATGGCAAACTAAAGGCTAACGCGCATTCAACGATGTAAAGTTCGTTGGCTTCTCTGCCACAGGCTGCCAATGATGACGATGGCGGTGACTCTACTCTGACTCTGAATATGACGATGACGATGCTTGAGAGAAACCCCCAAAAGAGCTGCAATGTGTGGAAATTTGTATGGCTATATGGCATTCATGATTGGCATTGCAGTGCTGCTGTGGAAGGTTGATAGTCCTGTGGTAAGGTGAGCTGGAGCTGTAAGGAGCAGGAAAACAACACACGGTTTGTTGGCTTCTGACACGGCACGAGGAGCAAAGAGAAGCAGCTGCCAGGTCCCCTGGTGATCCAACAATACCCAAGCTACAACCCAACTTAACCCCTTGCCTATATGTAGGTGTGGAACACTTTTATTGATTGCATTGATTTTAGCACTTGATTTGTTGTTGTTGCTGTCTCTAAAATATTGCGGCACGTTGTACGACCCACATTCTTGCAGCTCCGTATTTATGTACAGTGTGTTTGTTGGTGTCTCTGTGTGTGTGTGTGTGTGCGCTTCTGGCCTCGGGACCTGATTACTCGGTTCGGCGAACGCTTAACGGCGTTTTGCAGCCGCGCTGCGGTTAAGGGAGAAAACAAAGTTGGAAATGTTGTTATATGGCTGATTAGCAAAAGTTGGAACGAAGCGAAGAAAAAAACAGATGGCGAGAGTGAGAGAGAGAAAGAGATAGGTATAGCTATTGTATATATTTTCATTACATTTGGGGTTTGCATACAGATTAAGCATTAAAGCTATAGTTTAACTTTTGGCACTTCTTATTCTAAGAAATCAACAAAATATGAAACATATTCATGTATTGATTGTATATTTATATTTTTATTGGTATGTGTAAATAAGCTAATCAATGGTTTTTAATTTCCCTGTTGATAAAATTAAAAAAAATATATATTAAAATTATTTCAAAAATATGTATTATAATGCCGAACGACTTTCAACATATTAAACTTTAGTTTTTAATGCAACTTAATAAAAATAAGTTCTCATAAGCCCGGCTGTGCACGAAAAGCAAAATTAATTAACTTTAACAACGCTAGAATTGAACCAAAAAAAAAAAAAATGAAAATTCTATGAATCAAAGTCAAATTAAGCAAAAAGCTAAAAGTTCCTGTTGCTGTCAAAGTTTCTTTTTAACTTAACATAGAAAAGGTGTTGCCACCAATTGATGGGCGGAAAATTAATTGAGTGCCAATTTGAACAAAACGTAAAAAAGAATCAACAACAACAAATACAGCATGCGCTTAACAATAACACGAAACAAGGTGGGTTTGCATACCCTGTAATTAAAAAGCAAAGCACAACAAAAGAGAAATGAAAAAGTTGAGATTTAAATTGACCCACAAATTAGGCTTTCGAACAAATTTCAATCAAACTTTTAGAGGTTTAGTAAAAAATGGTTAAATTAAGAAGAGTATTGTAAAGAAGTAAAGAAGGGCATTGAAAAAAGTATACAACTTTTTCTTAATTATACCCACATATTTAAATAAATTTGTTGGTTTTTATGTAGGTTTAAATTAAAGCTGAAGAAAAGTATATTCTTATGTTGGTTTTTTTGCAAACTTTGCTGCAATTAACTTTACCGATGAATATATTTGTAAGCATAAGTTGCAAAAGATAATTAATGACCTAAGGGAAAAAAATATACAATGCTTGAAGTAGGTTTATGTGTTAAGCAAAATATAAAATTAGTTTGTTAGCTAAAGGTTTTTATCATTCAATTTTGTCAGTTTGACAGATTACACAAACAGTTTCAAAACTAATGGCTCTAAGAGGAGGGGAAGGAGTTGGCATGGTTAAGCAGCGCCATTTTTGCGGTTTCGTTTGTGAAATTTGTTTACAATTGTTTAACAAGCATCTGACGTCGTCAGTGCGCTGCCAACTCTCTCACAGCCAAACTACACGCAACGCATTGCAATTTAAACACAGCTCTCAATCTATATAGTTGTACAGGAATACTTGTACGCTTACATACATATATCCTTGCTGGCAAAGTTGGCTCCAAAACAAACAAGACACGCACCAGAACTACAGAGACTGTGAACAAGGAGCAGGAGGGCAAGGGCCAGTCATGGAAGCGGTAAATACTCTGGCGTTTGTTGTATAATCCCTTGGCAGCTAACAAATGTGCGCACATCCGTATTCCGACCGCTGAAATTCTTACTCCTCCAACTACTTTCTCAACTCACGGCTAACCATACCCGATTCCTGCAAACATCTCGGCTACAACTCTGACTCTGGCTCTGACTCGAACTCAAATCGACTCTTCTCATCCTCAGCGCGCAGAATGCAAACATACGCATTGCAGTTGGGCAAAATGTGAATGTGTTATGCACATCGAGTTTCTGGGCCATTGTCATCACCTGGCTATCTGATTCATCTACACTCTGAAAAATACCGAACGTAAGTATTTAAATCAGCAAAAAAGGAAATTTTCGACAACATTATATGATAAATAATTGATAATTGGTTCTGAAATCCGAATAAAAACCCGATTTAACGATCGATTTTCGTGTTTAGGAACTGTTATTTTGTTTAGGTCAACTCTTTTTTCAACAGTGTATAGTTCATAGTGGTCCTGGTCATGCTGGTGCCACGTGCAAATTGCTTAGTGGAAAGCAAACAAATTAATCAAAATCAACTCGAAGCTGTTCAACTGAGTGGGCATCAAACAATGTTCCAATGTTGTACCATACATACACTGCTTTTTAAGCTTGAACCAGAACATTTTGTAAACCAACTACATTTGCTTTTGCATGTCGCGTTTACACCATGCTCGCCCCTTAAATTGCTTTGTTTCGACCTTTTGGGTTCACAATCAAGCTGTCTTGGTGGACAGGTTAAACCAACTCGATGGGAATTTAGTGAAGAGCGTAAGGTCTCGGTAGAGCTGATGCAACCATTGGCTTCTATACTGTAAATCTAACCTAAAATGAGGTTAGCTTAGGTCAGGTTATCCAGTACTGGCTTATGGCTAAAAAATGTTAGTCAACATTGATTCATTTTCCTAATTCATCTATTATCTTTTAAGTGAGAGGCGATTTTTCCAAAAAAAACGGAAAACATGTATGTTTCAAAGAACATTATCCAATGCATTGAAAGTGGGACTATAATTATATGTATATGTCTGCCAAATTCAAATTATAATGTGCTTTCGATATACCACAGACCAAATGCGAACGCCATCAACAATTTTGTACATAATTCCAGGTAACAATAGTGAATTTGCGGCACCTAGCGTTGCCAACAACAGTATCTCAATTCTATTGCAGTGTGTTAACCAATACTAGACTAGGCATTCAGCTCACCTGCTGTAATTGGTTCACGCTGGTTTACATTACCAACCCACTCGAGCCACCCAACCACTATCGCCACCCGTCACCTGCTTGCATCCAGCTTTGACTGAGCTGCTCACTTGGAAGCATGATGGGCTTTTCTAGCTACCTTCCAGCTAACCCACTCACACTTCATCTCCTCTTACTGATCACCCTGTCCCATAAACACAGACAATTATGCGGGACTGGGTCTATGGGATTCTGCAACAATTGAGCACAGCAAATTGAACACTCAAAGGGGACGCATTGACTTGAGCCAAGACCGGATTGCCAGTGTGGCAGTGTGGTCGGATGGCAATCGCAATGCCAGGTCAACCCCTCAACCAAATTTACCTTTTGTGTATTACTGCTGTGTGTGTTTTAGCCATATTCAGCGCATTTGGCGTGTTTTGAAGACAAATTTAAACAACTATAGAATCTGTTGCAGAAAAAAGTCTTACATATAAAATATTACGAATAATTTTTGTACTAACTCAAAATACAATAAACACTCGTTACTTTGGGAGTATTGCTCTAAATAAGAAACAGCTAAGTAGCCATCACTATTGATGCGGTTGTGGGAGAAGGCATTCGACTGCTGCTGCGGCCGATAATGCCTTTTGGCAACTTTTCGCATTCGCCGACATGTCACCAGCCACTATTTCGATTGTTCTGCGATTGGCCTGTGGTGGTGCAGGTGGTGTAGGTGCTGCTGCGGGTGGCGGTGCAGGTTGCTGGGATTCGTGCACAGCGCACGCTAATTGCCTTGTATGGTAACATTTTTGTGTTTTTCGTCTGCCTCTCGGCGCCAAAGCAGTGAAGCGGCAAAGCGCCCTGTGGCTGACTGCGATATTACCATAGATTGAATTTAGGACACACATTTTTTGTGCTGTCAGCCTTCGGGCTTAGACCAACATTGTTGTTTGTCGGTTACAGAAAAAAACCCCTTAACTAACCTTGATTGAGTGATGTCACATGTATATTTCTAGTACATATTACAAATAACATTTAGTTTGGTATGCGAAAACGTTTATTTTAGTTGTTTCAGTAATGAAATCTATATAGAAACATTGTAAAATCCTGTTTGAGGTGGTATTTTCAATTACATACCTCATTAGGTACTACCTACTATATCTAATAATATCTAAAAACAGGAAAACGTTACGCTTAAATATTAGCTTAATAAATGTGTACACATGTCTGCAGCTGTCATCTTCTAAATAAAGCTCGTTCAAAAGTTTTAACTTTGTTCGCAACTTCTTTCAAAATTAATATTACTATCACAGCAATAAGTATACTTCAGTGTGTTGCACCTCTCGACTTTGTATGTACTACAAGATGGGCGGGCAACAACATAAAATATGCATAGATAAGTTGGGGAATGAAGATGGAGAATGAAGGAGGAGCGCATCTTCAATGCGATGCGTGTGTGCATAATGTGTGAAAGGCCAACACATGCCGCCTAATTAGTCAATTTAATAGTTTGCGATGTTGTTTATGAGAGCCACGCGCATGACGAAGATGTCAAGAATGTTGAGTACGAGGAGGGAAAAGAGATGAGGTGAAAATAAGGTTTGCTTAACCTGCTCAAGGAAATGGCACGTAGGAAAACACTCAGACGAAACATTCAGGATTTGAGAGAGTTACTTACGTGGAATTCTAATTAAAAGACAAATTTTTATATACATTCATACATGAACATATCTAAAAGCGCACCACCGATTATCTATTATTTATATGTATTTGGTTGAAAAACAAAAACCTTAATGCAAACAAAAGAAAAGAATCTAAAAGCAACCCGAAATGCTTTCTAATTAAAAGAAACACAATACAAAACATGTTACAAATGAAAAGACTCTTAATTTGTGCCGAATGAAAAGTTTGAGAAAAAAGCCACAACAAGAGCAACAGAACAGTTGAAAAGAGAAATGTAATAAACAGAGCACTAAAAACTGAACAGGAAACAAAACAAACCCGAAATAAAAAGCAACAAATCATGGCAACAAGAATTTTTAGGCCGATAAATACTTTTGTACTATGGCTACCGCCCAAAAAGATCACCCTCTCCACACTACATGAACAGGCGACAATATAAATGAATGAGGAAGGCGTCCAGACACGCCCACTCAACGAAACACACGCACACACAAAAGAATGGTCAAACCTTTCAAAATTAATTTTGAACTTTATTTGGTTACAGGCAAATAACGAATGCAAAAATGGCAAAAGAAGAGAAGCATTAAAATTGTATAATAAACAAGTCAGCAATCAAAAACACGCACGCGTACATAAACACATAAAAAACACAACCCCAATGGCACCCCACTCCATCATAGTGGGCATGGTGACAATATATATATAAATATATATGCGTGAAAGGTTGGCGCAGCAATATCAATTAAAATGGCAGCTTGGCTTGAAAACTGCTTCTAAGCAGGCAAAATGTTGTTGCTTTCATTTTGTTGGCTCAAACAACCGCACAACAGAACGAAACTTTCGTGGCAAGAGTTTCAGACAAAGTTTAATACACATACATACACACACACACACACACACACTTGCGTATACGCATGCAATATGTGAAGTTGAAAGTTGCAGCTGCTGCTGTTGCTGGTGCTGCAGACAGTTTTGATAGCTACATGGTAAATGGCTTAAATGCAACAGCTCGATGCTGAAGTCCTTTTCAAGTATGCCATGAGAAGATAACCATCAATACATACATCCAGACACCAACACACACAGTCAAACGCACACACACATTCTAACAAACTTTGCAACACTTGGCGTATGCGTAGCACAGCAGACAGCTAAGTTAATTACTCATACGCAACGCCTGCCAACACTGCCAGTAGGCCAAATTCAATTACAACTAAAAATGGCTTGCAAATTCAAACAGCAAGCTGTTACAAATGCACGCTGTACTGAAAGACAATAAGCACAATTAAATGTGGGATAGAAAGCCAACAATAGTTCATTAAATTGAAGGAAATAAGCAACTATAGCAACTAATTAATGCACTATTTAATATTGTTAAAAATAAAAATAATATATTGTAATCAATAATATTTATTTAAAATGAAATTCAATTCATTTAATGCTTGTCAATTACAACATTTATTGTGTTTTAATACCTTAATAGACGCAATTGATATGAACAAGTGATGAACATCCTAAAAGATGCCATTTAGCATTACAAAATGGCTAAAAATTAAATGCACGTCTAAAGTTATGGTGTACTTCAAATAAGAGTTTGTGTGTTTATTGTCAATTGCCTAAAAATATTTAACAAAATATATTAAGCAGTATTGAAATGAACTAGTTAAATAAATTTCGAATATATAAATATGAAATTGTCTTATGATCTCCATCTTTTAGTTAGTAAATTTAAAAATAAACAAATATTACTTGATATCAGGCATAAATATGCATGGGAGAAAAAGGCAATATCTGTATCTGTATTAAAAAGCACTGACTTTCAGTATTCCATTCATATCGCATTGCCAGCTCTTTCAAAAAGATTTTTGCTAGTTGCTCTTCTTGCATGCGCTGTGATTCGCTCCATTCAAATTGTGTGCTGCTGTTGCAGAAACAACAACAAAAGCAACAAGAATAGCTGAAACAGTAGGAACTATTGCCAGGCGGCAACAGTTAAATGAATCAAATCCATTTCAAGCCATTCATCATATGACAGCGGGTACGCGAACGTAAGCCAGCAATAGAAAAGGCACCAACAGCAGCAATAAAAGGCAAAAATGGTGGCTGAATGTGGTAGATTTAGTATTGGAATAGGTTATGGTACTGGTGCTCGTGCTGGTGGTTCTGGGTTAAAGCGTCAAGCTCGGACGTGGTGCAGCACAGCAGGGTAAACTGGTTTTATAATTGAATTGATCCCATTATGTAGATGGAAACGGTTTCACGTCCCGTTTCGTTTCGTTTCGTTTCATCTCCCGTTTCGACCCGTTTTGCAATGGACAAAATGGCGGACAGTGTCGGGCCGTGCAACTTCCGGTGGAGCGACGAGCCAAGTTGCAAGCAGTTGCCTTTTCTGCCAGCAGCATAAACAGTAAATGGAAGGCAACTCCTCAAAAAGCAAAAAGCAGTCTAATATGATTTTTGTATACTCTATTTAAACTTGGACCCAAGTACACACATTACCCATTTTTATTATTATAATCTATCAGAATAACATCGGTTTTAAGATTAAGAATTAATTAAAATATACATATACCCATACATATATTGTATTTAAAATACAATATATAAGCAACCATAATACGAATGCAAAAAGATTTCAATCTTATCATATATATGTCATTGTTACTTAGTTAGTGAAAGTATTATATAGTCAGATATATTCCACTGGAAACCTTCTTACTTTTTCATGTTGTTGGTGTTGCAACTGTTGTTGTTTTGCGTTGGCGTTGCTGTTACTGTTGGTGTTGCCGTTGCCTTTTGGCTTGCTACAGTTTGAACTAAATAAATTGAATTTAGCGCTTATGTCCTGTCCTGACATTCGCTTTTAATTTCATTCGGGCTCAAGCCAAGCAACCCTAAAAGCAAACAGGGCAAGCACGACCCTCGCGGCCATCTGGATAGGATTCAGATCCACTTGCGTTGCACTTAATTCACCACAGTTGCAGCTGGCGTTTGCCGTTGTTGCTGTTGTTATTCTTATAGTTGTTGCTCGGTTGGTTTGTTTGATTGCCTGGTTGCAAATGCATTTAGACGGTCAGGTGGAGGTCATATCGAACTTGTTTTTGTTTTTACAACCACTTTGCCATAGCTAGTAATGACGTTAAAGCACTCCGGATATGACGTCTTATACAAATTAAGCCAGTTAAATGTAAAGCTAAACATGATAACTACAAATCTGACATACTGCTGATTGCCAATCAAAGCAAGCAACAAATATAGATCACAAGAAATAAATGAAATGTAAAAGAGATAGGTAAAAGCTATAAAAATTGATTTATTTATTTTGCAAACATTTCTAAAAATTACTTTCATTACAAAATTTAGTTAACTGCTTGTGAACAATCCATGTGTACCTAAATTTAAAAGTGGTTTTCAAAGCACAAAACTTAGTTGTAAGCCAATTAAATGATAATACTATGATAGATTAATGTAAGATTATGGAAAAAAATACGTTTTCATTAGTATTAAGCTATGAATTATTAAAAAATAACATTTGTTAGCTTTGGAAGCTTGATTTCTGTCTTCTTGCCAAATAATTTCACATTCAGAAAGTATACTTTTAAATGAAAGGTGAACAGTTCAAGTGAGGAATGGTATCAATTATTTAACAAATGCGTTCTAAAAGATTTAAGAAGCTATAAAACCGTTAAAGACTACCATGATAAAAAGTTAGCAGCTGCCTTATGCTCAATCGCGAAAAACTGTTGCAGCTGCAAGTTGAAAGCGTTTATGTGTGTCACGTATTAAGGCAACAGTCCATATCAAATTCAAAGGCTTGTCGATAAATTTACACACACACAAACAGCATTTACTTTATCTCCCGCTCGCTTCTGTCATTGAATCTATGAATAGAAAGAAAAAAAACTGTGCGTATGTTTGCTGGTGTGTGAGTGTGTGCGCCCTTTGTACATTTCAACAATGTGGCACATAGAAGAAATTCATAAATCATTGTATTCATATTCGTGTGCGGCAGAGAGCATAAATGTTTAAACTTGTTATGTTTGGTTCAGTTTTTGTTTTGTTCCTGTTCAGTTCAGTTTTTGTTTTGTTTTCATATATTTTCTTTTATGCTTTGTCGAGAATACATGAATGAAAAATATTCATACACGACTGTACAATGTATTATCATATGCGTACAAATAGAAGAAGTTGAACTTTATTTGCCACTCAACACAATGTTCAATAATGCTTTGGGGTTGAATATTTTCTTAAACTTTCAAAGAGCAAAATCTATGCAACATTTTATTGAAATCAATAAACGTGCATACATACACACAATCAATTTGGCTGCAACATATTTGCGGCACTCACAACTTCATTGAGCATGTTTTCATATTGTCTGGTCATGCCTGCCATACTAAACCAACAGAACTTTACAGCCCCTCCAGCCAACCGTCAGGTCAGCAGGTAACAAAGGGACATCATTTAGCAGCTGCATCCGTAAAGTCTTCCAATGGGGGATTTTGATGTATTACAAGTGTTTGTGAGCTCATTGGTATGCAGCAGACCAACACACCAGCAGCATCCATGCAACAGAGCTGTCCAGTTGCCAACCAGATCTAGCAGCATCAACTATCAACAACAGGGACGTTTCAGTTTATAACTTCTAAATAAAATAAGAATAAAAATAAGGTCAACGAAATTAAAGAAATTGTATGACCATTCTTAATTGATTATGTCTAATAAATAAAATAAACAAATATAAAAACAAAATTAATTTTATAAACTTTTGAATTCTTTAAAATTGAGTCGTTGATAATGAAAGAACAATGCAAATTATGTAAATATTAAATAAACAAACACATTAAAACTGATTTTGAAATCAAATCAAAGTATATGCCTCTAATTTATATTTTATTGAAAGCCCACAGCTGATGTAGCTCTAGACTTTTAATCATATGGTATTAGCTCTTTGGGAGCCTTGTTAAAAATTACGCCCTCGTTGTGCTAGCCACAGGAAAGCGATCTGTTGCCATGCTTGGACTTCAGCTTCATTGGTCTTTGGTCAAACAAACACAAGATGGGGTCGCATACTCAAACACAAACACAAATAAAAGATGGGCTTGCAGGTTGGCACGCGTTTCCAGCATAAATTATCTATGGCATATGCCATGAGCTATCCTCCTATCTGTAGCTCCATAAAAACTGCCACCCATGTCCAACCACCGTCCTCTTCTTGAACATTGAACATTGCACACCTCACACAGTTACTGGGCCAATAGCTGTGCCGATCCATCGTTGGTTGTCAGCAGCTGCTGTGTTTAATTTACGCCCCAACTTAAACACAGGTAAATCCCATAAAGCACCCCACAATGCAACCAACGTCCACACACTGTTCGTTGCATCAGGATAAACGGCTTACACACACACACACACACACACACATTTATGTGTGGCTACGTTATATGCATCAAATATCAACGCCATTATTTGCGCTTTGCCATAGATTCATGTTATTTTTTGTTTTTGTTGTTGCGGTGACGATGTTTATATTGTTATTGTATTGTTGTAGCTCAAATGTCCATGTCCGCCGCATCGGGGCATTGAATAAGCGTATAACATACAAGTAACTGGGTTAAAATACACACACAAACATACATATGCATATATGTAGTTGTATATTTTTCAATGGGCTTTACTATTTGTGCAAGGCACAACAATAACTTTTCTTTTATAGATTTAGTTGTGTTTTTCGCTTAGGGATCAGCAGGGGTTTAAAATGCATGTTATTTATTGTGGGTCGACATGTGTAAGTTGCCGTTTGCTGTAAATAATCAGTCAGGTTCTGGTACTAGGTACAACATATTTTGTTAAAAAAAAACTATTTGGTTATCACTCAGGCGGTTTAAATTTTGCTTTTGAACCGTCTATCTGTGGAAGGGCATACAAAAAATGATAATAAATAAATAGCGCATATAGGATTTTTTATTATTATGTAATTTTACCAGCTCAGTCGTTTTTACTGCGGCACAAAACCTAAACCTGTGGTAAGGTTCTAAAACCAAAGCTGAAAGTATATCTCTCTCTCTTACTAATAAGTAATGGGAGATAACAGATTCTTCTATTTAAGATGCAAATCAACCTTTGTGTTACATCGATCTATTGTTTTAAGTCTTATCCATATTGTTGGCTCGTAGCAAATAAAGTTTTCAAGTGCACTAGTTTATATTGTTTTATAATTTAGGTCAATGTATATGAATGCTTTCCTTTAGATATTTATTCTTTTCCCCTTTCTATTTTGAACGGATTCATTTTACATTTAATTTCAAATCTGATTAAATAGTTTCTCTGTGTAAACAAATGGTTGTGTTGTGACCTTCTGAAGGTTCGTAAAACAATTGTTTTTAAACAACGATTGCAGAGACAGGCGTTCATTTGGGCCATGTTGAAATAACAAATAAATACAGCCGAAATGTAAGCAATGCACACTGCCAAACAGAGATAGCAGTACAAAAAAATGAGAGTGAAAGAGACAAATGTCAAGTGCTGTAAATTGCATAGCCTGGCCGACTGACTGCCCTACTGAATGACGGACAAAGAACACAAAAAAACCAAAAGTGCAGGACTGCAATGGACAGACTTGACTCGACTTTGTAAACGAAGAAGAAAATGTCAAGTTAGCTGTTAAGAGACGAAGACTCTTCCAATGCCATTGCACCCCAAAAAGAGGGCAATTTTCTTAGGGCATCCCCTGGATAGACAATGACTGTGATGGAAATGGAGATGGGAGCGGACATCTTGTCACATTTAGTGCAGCTCCAGTTAAGGCAGCCATGACACAAAGATGCCAAGACGCACAACAAAAGATGCGACACAAATTGAAAACGAAACGCATTTTTTTTCCAACCTTAGCTTGGCTTGGAATGCGAGTGTAATGCTGCGTTTATCTTGCCTTGGTATTTATATAAATATTTAAATAGCTTCAAGTGCAACTTGCTATCTTCTTAAACACATTTCTTTTTTGTTGATTTTCTTCAGCACATTTAACTAGTGAAAAGATATATATTTTATTTAAAATTTATATCTTATTGATTTTTAAGTCAACTCCATAAAAAAGTTTTATATATTTGTTAATATAATTTTGCATTATTTTAATGCTAAGTTAGTTGGTAAACTGTGTAAGTATATGCAAGACATGTATTGATATACTCGTATCTGCTTCTGAGCGATCTTCTTAATTTATTTGCGCTGTCACATTCGCATCCTGATACTGAGACAAGGGCTACCCATTGAGTTCATTAATTTTATTCGGTATCTTGGACACATTCTGCCTTCATTCTCAATCCGAATGGTCCAGCTAGTCAGCTTTCATTTCAGCTTTCCGTAATGGCAATCAAATTAAAGCGTTCAGTGCACTTCAATCCACATTCCAGCTTTCAGCGCAGTACCATGGTTCATTGGATTTAGCCCTCTTTTCGCTATCCTCCTTTCCCACTCTATCTCTCTTTGACCACCGAGCCTGCCTCTTAACCCAAAAACTATATATTCGATTGCCAATGTTTTTGCCTCGAAATGAGTTTGATGTGGCCGTATTGAATGAGACACATTTCAGTTTCAGTTGCACTTTATATATATATATGTTGGTTAAATTAAACCCAAATGAGTACTGAAGGCTGGCGATATTAAAATTCGTTTCGTTTGAATATATAGTTTTGCAATAAAGATTGTTCTGCTAATGATTGCCGGCTTAAAGATCTATTCATTTAAATTGAAATACTTTCAAACATTTAGAGAAGCCTTGCAAATATTCTAATAATAAATGCAAAACTATTTAACTATCCAAATAAGCTAAAAATTTAAAGTAATTAACGTTATCTTCACTTCTGCACAGGCACTTTTTTTACTTTCTATACTCAAAAAATGTTTTTAATGCATTTGTTTTCATTTTTTGTGTGTGCCTGAAATGCGAGCTGAATCAGAATGTTTATGATCCAGGCTCTATTCAAGTCCATGTGTGTTCATATATATTTGTGTATGTGAATTTTCACACGCAACGTCGGTCCAACATTTTGACTACCATAAATTTGCA
This sequence comes from Scaptomyza caliginosa, assembly GCA_035044725.1. Lineage (NCBI taxonomy): Eukaryota > Metazoa > Arthropoda > Insecta > Diptera > Drosophilidae > Scaptomyza > Scaptomyza caliginosa. The sequence goes on from JAWNNR010000460.1 coordinate 301,542, forward strand.
GGCATAAACACGCCCCGAAATTAGGCGGCGAAAAACTAACGAGCAACGCATGCCAGCAAAAATCGTCTCGAACGAGAATGCGAATGCGATGAAACTGAACTGAATGAAAATGATTCGACAAACAAATTTCTAAAGCAGTCTAAACAATAAAGCTAAGCAATAATTTCCGCTGCGCGTTGAAACTTCCGTTTCCTGTTAGGCTACAAAAACAACAGAACAAAACACGCAGCAGTAACAGCAGACACAACAACAACAACAAAAACAACAGCCCTTACTGCCAAAAGGCCAACAGGCTGCTTAAGACAAAACAAAGGACATGTGTGTATCAGTATGTGTGTGTGTAAGTTGTGGGCGTTGCGGATGTGTGCTTTACTTATTGTTTGTGTGTGTTATTTTTTCTTGACACCCAAAACAAAGCCTCTACGTTACTTTAATGTGAGTGTGTGTGTAAGAAGAAATGGGGGGAAAAGTGAAAAGGCAACTGCAGAATATTGCATTTGGGATCTTTTGGTGTTTGATAATTTATCGCACTTATCTGGCGGCTCTGCTCATAATTTATGCATAAGCTTTTGTTGGATAGCCTCAACACACACACACACACACACACACACGCACACATACACTCGAGGCGTTGTTTGGGCGTGGTTTGGGGAGCATCCGCTGGGCGCATGCTAATTGTATTCAGCTAGCGGCCGGAAACGGAAATAAGTTCAAGTTGTGCGTCGTGAATTGTCGCGACGACTGCGGCGCTAATCTTGGCAAACGAAACGAGGCCCGTCCCCGGTTCAGATACTCTTGCTTTATATGAAAATATATGTTTGTAGGGTGCTGGCACTGTATCAGGTCCTAGCGGAAGTTTGTGAGCTCTGCCAGTTATGTTTCCGCTTGGCAAAACTCTCCAGTTCTCTCTCCGTTGAACATGCATTTGACTGTCATCAAGTTGTGATATTAATACTCACTCGTGATATTTTGCGGACAGTCATCAAAGACGCTTGAAGCGCTAATTTAATACTGTTTTGCTTAACCACAAGCTACAGTTAATGACAGCTTGTTGTTTTTCTGCTTATATTAATTGTAAGTAATTGATAAATAAATGAATGAATCTTATTTCATGCTTTACAGTCAAGGTATTTACTATTAATTTTTATTTACAATATCCTAAGACTTTACTTTTAAAGAAATTTTCATATATTTAATACCGTGTCATAAATATTTAATGCAACATTTGAGTGTAGGCTCATTTTTATTTAAACTTACAGAATAATCTTATAAAAAGATAGCGTTGCGCTTATAAAAATTTTATAAAGGCAAAAATATTTGAAACATTTTAAATGGTTGAATAAAAATAATAATAATAATAATAATAATAATTTTAAAATTAAAAATATTGACATATTAAGAAATGAAATAATTTCTAAATATTTTATCATTACTTTATTGCCCTAAAAAAATTCCCATAAATACTATTTTTTTCTTTGCCCGTCTATTAAAGTCCGTGAGCTTACACTGTATATGCATATTTAAAAGCTAATTAACAATTGTGTATAATTTGAAGTCTTGAAAGCTCATTATATCCAATCAATTGAAGATGATAATTTACTGAATTCTTCAGACCCACAAAAAATGGCTCATTAACAATAAAAATTATGTGACATAGCAGAAATGCCGCAGAGCTTTCAAGGTAATTAAACTTTTGGTCGTAACCGCGAAAATAAAAAAAGTAAACCAAAAGAGAAAAAACAAAAGGAAGGAAGGAAAGAGAAGGTACTACCCCAAATTGAGCACATGCTTATGCATATATGCAGGAGAATTCACAACGTTTTTAATGCATTTAAAGGACACGCACACAAACAGACAAACACACATACACTTCCGACCGACAGGCGGAAGCAGGTAAGTTATGCAAAGATTATAAGCTCAAACACACAACAACACACACAAGAAACATCATAAAAAACGATGATATTTTTGTTTTTTTTTTTTTTGTTTTGCTTAGCCAAAAAAAAAATATTAAAATAAATTGCAGTGCATTTTTTACATGAAAATTAAGAGTAACAGCAAGCGAAGGAAACGCAAGCGTGAAGGTGAGGCAACTGTTGACGGCCAAGCGATGGCGCAAAGACAAAAGAAATTGCAGGGATCAGGGACTACGCACTGAATAATTCATGAGTGTCGCCAGAGTCGAGTCGAGACGACGGAAGAAATGAAAGCGAAGGCGCTTTCCATTCTATGCTTGTGTTATATTTAATAAGCTACGGGCAAGGGCAGTGAGTAAAAATCAGACACAAGGGCAAGGCTTTAAAAAATTCAAAAGTCCCTGTCCAGCATGTAAGTGTATGCTTGTGTGTGTGTGTGTGTGTGTGTGTGTGCTTCAACTTGTCGTATACACAACGCGGCACAGCAAATTTTGACAAATCTCGTTGCCTACTTTCAGACGGCTGCTTTCGACTGCCGCTAATCATTTAATAAAACTTTTATGCTGACGAACGCAACAGAAAACGGCTAAAGCGTTAGCTACAGCTTGTATATATATCGATGTTGTTTCTCGCACTCCGCCTTCTTATTCGCAATTACTTTTGTTGCCATTCGCTTTTTTTTTTCCTTTTTTAGGTTGCTTTTCCGCTCTCTGGTGGCAGACGAAGGACATTTATTGGCCTGCTGCTGTTCTGTCGCGCCTTTACGCTGCCTTTGCTGCTCTTGTATATTTTAAATTATGTCAATTTTTGTTATAGCATTCAGCGCATTGCTGTATATTGTTTGGGAACTGGTCCATTTCAGGATGGGCGTTGACTCTTAACTTGATTGTCTGTTAATCGCGGTGAACCTGATGAGCAGCGTCGCAGCATAGCCAAAGTTTAATGTTAGGTTCTTTAAAGCACGAAATTATGTAACAGTATTGTACAAATCATAAACTTTTAAATGATTTGGAATTTATTTGAAATAGTATATCAAAAACTTTCTAGTCTACTCGCCTGCTGTTTTACTTTGAAAAACAATTATCTTTCCAAAACAATAACGAAAATTTAAAACATTTTCATTTTTGTGTTTGCATTTTTGATTTAATACGTAAAATCACTATTAAAACGTTTCCAGACACAATAATACTTGTGATGATAAAAATGTTTTAATCCTACTACTTCTACGTTTTATAACAGTTCTTTAAATACTGCGCATATCTCGGATCCTTTAAGTTACAACTCGTTGTTGGGCACGTATGCAAATGTTACTGCTCCATAAGATGCAGATAGAATTTCAAAAACTATCTCCACCTGACCGCATACCCAAATGAACCAATGCCAGCCACAAATTTGCTATTTTTATGTATGCCATAAACATAACAACATCAATTCAACTGGCACGCTGGGCAGAATCTATGCCTACAGGCAACTGTTTCAGCTATGTGCTGGCAAGGCTGTGAGAGAAGTGAACGGAAAAAAAAGACAGAAAGTCGAGTTGGCAATGGAAGGCAAGGACTGGAATTGACTGAAAACGCTTTTGGCAGCGAATAGTAGTTGAAGGCATAGCGCATACGCACCGTGGTACCCGGCAGTACAAACATATGCAAAATCATCGACTGAAATTTGCATACAAATGCCATACATATGCCTTGATGTCATTGTGTGAGTGTTGCGTTCTGTATATGTGTGCACGAAGTATTTCTGTTGCAATTTCCGGCTACTATAACCGGAAGTGAAGCTGCTCAAAAATTCATGCAACCGTAAAAGAAGCAAAGTGCGCCAATAAGCAAGAGTCTAGTTGAGTCTGGGTTGGGTGTACAAATATGCTTCAGCGGAAGCCCGTTTCGAAATTCGGGTTCCAGAATGCGCTGCCGTTTTTCGGTCACAACTCTTTTGCATATTTTGCGGACTATCAAACCACTCCCAACCACCAACCACCTACCACCTACCCCATTTCTCTGACTTACGCTCAGCTTGTTACCAGTCGCCTTCGACTTGTACCCATTTGCATACGCAATATTTCGCAATTGCTGTCGCTCTGGATATTAAGTACATATGTATGTTTATATGACCGTATGTGGGCAGAGACTGGGTATATTTTTTTATATTTAACTTTATCTTACAGCATCAATACGCATGTGCGTATGTATGTGTGTACCATCGTCGTATTATCGCCTGGCTGGCAGAATGTGTTCAGTGCTGCCATCTCGTAAATCATAGTTGTTATTTTTATTTTTTATTGATTTATTGCACGTTTTTGATAGTTGGGAAATTGTTGTCAATTCATTTTTATATTATCGCACTATGCTGGCATTTGATCTATAAATTCAATTATATTTTTCTAATAAGTAAATAAAATAAAAAACGAGGAAGCATTTGTCAAACAATGATTTATTGTTTAAATAACTTTACAAATATCATTCAAATGTAGAATGTTGTTTATTTTTATTGGAATTTCAACAGGTGAAGCAATATATGTTTATAGTACTAAGTTTTCTAGAAAATATTTTGATTGAAAATTCCGAATATTTTTAAAACGATTCGATTTTTTATTAATGTAAATGCACACAACTTAAATGGTGTTAAAAATCGCATGTTTTGCGAATGCAAATGGTATTCTTGGGTTTCTGTTTTTGTTTTTGTTGTCAACATTTAAATGCCACGCTTGAATTGGAAAATTTGTATATATATTTGCATGCAAAATTCAGTTTTTTGGGCCAGTGCAGGCAATGTCACAACAGAAAATCTGATTGAAATTGCAACTGGGCCACATGGATAAACCTCGGCCGTGTGGCTTAAATGTATTTTTAAAATCTGTCAGCGGTTGCAGAGCAAATAATTTAATTTTAGTAGCTACAGAAACATTAAAGAAAAATCCTAAACATTTTGAAAAACGAGATAAACCAATTTTTTGTTAAGCGCTTTAAGAAGCTTGTTCTGTGTCTCACTAGGGCTGCCTATCAAATGCAGCTGTTCACTTGGCATATATAAAATAAAATGAATTTTGCCTTTCATTCATTAAAAAACAATTAAAATGGCGACACGCGAACTTAATTACACTTTTATGTGGCCAACGAAAAATGCGTCTGATCCGCCCCGTTGGCCACCATCTCAGCTCCAGCTGCCGTTTCGTATTGTGAACTGTTGTGCGGTCTGTGCGTGCTATGGTAAATTCTTCAAGCCGAATTTTTTATGACACGCTGCAATTGTATAATCAACAATTAAAGTGCGGCTCGTGATTTGACTCGTGGTTGTGCATTAAGAGCGAAGAGTTCTGTCCCACGAAAAATGTACGCAGCGCAACATTTTCCCAATTTTGTAGCATATTGCAAAGTTTTGTTTTGCGGCATAGAGTAGCTCTTTATGGGTAGGAAAAAATTCGCTGTAGGCCAGCAACAATTTGCGGCTGTAAACTTCAATTGCGCGTTAAATTTTCCATGTCGACATTTTGTGGCCACCCGCTTTGCCCGTACCCCTTGCATTTCCTACCCTTGGGCCTAGTTGTGTGCAGGCTCCCTGCTTTCGGTTGTTCTTATTAATGGCATTAATTAAAAATTTAATTTGTAACAAACCCGTTTTGTCTGCCTGAATTCGCGCTCTGATTTCCCCTACACTGATTTTCTGTCCCACTTTGGAGCCTGTCGAGGCGAACACATTTTCGTGACATAAATCAACCGTTAGAATGGATCCGGCTCAATGTCTGCATTTTGTGTGTGTGTATGTGTGCCGCATAATACATTTATCATAATCATTTTTCTATTTGAAGAACGACCTTCCTAGTGTGGGAATGACAGAAAATAACCCTAGAATGAGACATTAAATGAGCCCTAAGAAATAAATTACAATATTGTTCAATAAGATAAAACTCTTATATAAATTGTTCAAACATAAGGTTAAAAAAATTGATCTAATAAGAGGAAAATGACGCAAATCTTGTAATAGAAACAACAAATATATAATTTTTTTAAAGCTTATAACAGAGTTGAAATTAATTTTGTTTCTTTCAATTCAAACTATTTGTTTCTAATTTAGTTGTTGGTTCCCAATGAAAGTTCAAGTCCATCTTAAGGTTAATGAAATAAATAGTTTTATACCGATCTGATTATACAGTAGAAGCTATGTATATAAAATTGTTACAATATTAAATTATTATTATTATTATGCTTTAAATTGCTGAGTTTCCAAATATAAATGCGAACGCACACACACTCACACATGTAACAAGCAAACATACAAATTATATTATATGTAAAAATATATCTGTCAACTTGTTTGTCTACTCGCGGCATTTGTGGTCTTAACTTAGGCTCATGGCTTTTGGTTTCAGCTTAGCGCTCGAAAGCACCAAATTAAATAGAATATAATTTGATTTATGTTTGTGTGTTGGTCACACGCCTATCTTTCTTTGTATCAAGCATAATTCCAGAATACAATGAATCACATAAATATCTATAAAAAAATATATATAAATCGAGCCAAGTAAATTTTGTTACAAACATTGGAATTTAATTTTGTTTTAAGTGTCTACGTATGAAAATAGCTTCAGCACTTTCAAACATCCAAAGCATGGCGTATCCGCAACTTTAATCACTTTAACAGCGCTCGCTTTTTGTTTTGCTGACGATGAATTTTCTGTTGACATCGTTATACGAGTCACTGGACACCCAGCCCAGCACTGTTAATGCTTGTATTTATTTTATCATAAACTTTCTTTTTTGCACTTGGTTTTCTTCACATTTATCATTAAATTTTTTCTGTTGCACTCTGTTTTATTTTTGAGCGAGATTTTTTATATTTAAGCTTAAACTGTGGTCAAATCACACGCACGTTTCCGAGAAACACATTCGAATAGTTTATTTGAGGCTATGCTTTCAAGCTGCTATTGCTCTTAAGGCCATGAATTTTTAGATTGATTTTTTATTACAGCTGCTGTTTTTTGAGCTGAGTTATACATGCTCAGAAATAAATAGGGATAACTGATTTGTTTTGTTTTAAACATTTAGACTTGCCTATGTTCAAGAGCTCTTACAAAATTTACAATCCAAAAAAATAGGCATATATTAAATAACAAAAAGTTAATCACAAAGCTGTTTCATCAAAAGGATTCCTGAAAATCACACCCAACACAAAGTGATTGCGACCCACAAACCATTACCTGCCCCAACAGCAGCTGTCTCAGCTAAATGTGGCAATAATAAGGGCAGGGCAGTGAGAAGAAAGAAGCTCGCTTAAGAAAAAAGGCTACAAAATGGACTTCAGTTGAAATCACCGGTTTAACAGCTGTTGCCAGATAAAAGAGTGCTCTGTGAAAGAGCGAAAGCTTGACATGCAGAATACGTTCCACTTCCAGTAACAAACTCTCTCACTCGCTCTGTCTCTCCCGCTTGTCGTAAACGAAGCTTAACCCATATAGAATCAGCAGCAGCAGCAGAAGCAAAAGCAACTGCCAAACGAATGCCGCCTAAGAGCCTGGCCAGCAACGAAAGTTAACTTCAGTCGTTGGAATTCATTCGTGCGTCGTGGACACAAGCGATTTGCTTATGCGCCTCCGTGCACGAGGCAACAATAACTAAGTGTGTGTGTGTGTGTATTTGTGTGAGCGTTTGCTTGTACGTAACAGTGTTTGTGTCGTTTACGGTTACCAAGCGGAAAGCAACACCAACAACGAAAACAACAAGAAAGAACGAGAATCGTGAAATGAGAAAAAGGGGCAACTCAAAGCAGAAAACGAAAAAAAAAAATAGTGTTGAGTCAAAAAAGGCCATCATGCAAATCGAAGTGAAAAGTGTGGCAAAGTTCTAAACTCAACAGCACTTGCATTGTGCGAGTCCAACAAAGCTTAGTTTCGCACAACTCTCTCGCAGTCTTGAAGCCGCAACGACAAACGCGTAAGTTGGCAGCATCTTTGGCCATTGCCAAACCGGCTCGCGCTTATCTTCCACTGCTGGCGCCTAAAAGTATGCAGCAACTTTTACAACCATTATCCGCACTCCATGCACAAACAAACACACCCCACTCCACTTAACGGTCATTGACGTTTGCGTTTAATTAAAGCGATTGCATGACCTTTTCATATATGTCTGTGCGTGCATGTAAGTGTGTGATTGTGTGCTTGCCACACATGCAGTTACGCCGCTATAAGTTAGAGCCAATAAACGACACGGCAATACTTATCAAGGCTTAGAGCTAAAGCACCAAACGCACGTGTTAAGCAAAGAATGTTTCAAAGTTTATTGAAATAATTGAAAAGCCAATCACAAATATTGTTGACCACACGAACTACTTAGTGTTGATTGAATAAAACAGATGTATTTTCTTCTTATCGACCAATCATATCGTTAAACTAAAAAATAATGATATTGAATATAAAAAAACACCTTTAGAACTTCTGCAAAGTTACTGGAGGTTTTGAATTATTCTTTTTATTTGTATATATATATATATATATACATATACAAATATTAATAGTAAGTTTATTATGAATATTCAAGGTGATCAAATTATATTTAAAGAGTGTTAATATAAATATAATTTCAAATCCGTTAGTAAAAACATACTTTAAAATAAATAATAAAACTAAAAACCCATTTTTGTAGTGCTTTCTCGCAAGATTGTGCAACAATCGAAAATACAGCAACAAAGAATAAAGACAATCATAGTCACATATAATCGCTAAGTATCAATGAAATAAAAAAATTTGTACGTGTAAAGGACTCGTCAATGTGCCAATACCAAATAAAACGATGTGCAACGTCATCAAAATAAAAAATCTGAGAATTATAAAATATAAATTCTTGCTTGTTACATCATGTTTAATAGTCATCAAAAAATAATATATATTTGTTAAAACGGTTTCCCCATACATGCGAGAGTGTTAATGTGAGTGTCATTTTTGTGTGAGTGTATGAGAACACCCAATGGGAATACAACAAAAAAATCAAGAGAACCAAAAATAAAGGATGCGGTGCGTTTAAAAGAAAGGATTTTTACTACTTCTGCTGATGCTGCTGGACACCGGAAAGGCCACCGACGGACATTGATAAAAATCAACAACAGCAGCCAGTCAAAGCACTAAGGATTATTATTAAGCAGAGCAGCACCAACAAGAACAGCAGCAAGGCAAACAACACACACACAAGAACAACTGGCAGCAGTCATAAAAGAAAAGCACTGGCATCAGCAATGCTCATCATGAGCAGAAGTTAGGGCATTACATTCGCGTACATATAATAAGAAAAAAAATTCTCACAAGGTAAATCAAGCAGAAAGAACAACATAACAAAGCAAAGATGAGCTTAAGTTGTCAATTGAAAAAGCAAAGAACTGTCTAAAACATATCATTGCGAATTGTTCTAGGCAACAACCTTTTTTTTAGCATTTTTTTCCGAACCTTTTTGTTTGTTCGTGTGTGTCACAAGCGTAGTGTGATTTTTTAATGTGACGGAAACACCAATCTTAACAAGCGATAGAATATTTTTTTTTTTTACTCAATTTGAAAACTTTGTCTCTTTGCCATTTCACATTTATTTTAAGATTTGTGTTGTTCGAAACGTTAAAAAAAAATCTTTTGCTTAAACCTTACTACACGTTATATGTTCAATGAAATGAATATGACTTAGGTTACAAGAAACTGGGTCAGCCTGCTAAAAGTCCATATAAAGTTAACTTTAATCTCGTATTTTGCAATTCACCTGTTGAAAATGAGTACTTGTTGCTTTTGAGATTTAATATTATTTTTAAGAAATTGTTCAAAATTATTCGCATTAAAAAACGTTCAGAGCACATCGCAGAGAAAAACATTATTGATTTATCTCTCTTTAAAAATTTATTTCATACATTTTTTGTCTCAAAATAATGCTACGGTGTTATTGAATCGCTAAATTATTGACTTTTAAGTTGAAATTGCAATTAAAGTAAGTTATTTTGCCACTTAACTGGTAAAAAATATAGAAGCCCCAGAATAAACTTAAAATTAAAGTTATTTAAAATCTTCTCAGCACTATTTGAAGCATAGAATTTAATTAAGAAATCAAAAAAAAAAAACCTTTGATAATGATAATGACAGCGTATAACATTATAATAAACGTTATAATCAGTACTTGACCAGATCAATCAAGTGATTTTTTGTGAACATTACACATAAAAAACCGGCAGAGAATGAAAATCAATTCAATGAAGATAAATGAGTTGAGAGTTGCGACGTCGCGACGCCCTATGTTATCCATGAGCCGACTTTTACTTGTCATTGCCACAAATAATAAGCGATTACAATGCCGTAAATCTACGCAGCAGCCACATCAAAAACAATAACAACAACGTCAACAATCTCAACAATAAGCAATATGAGTAGACCAAATAATCTTTGGCAGACTCAGCCGCAGTCACGTGCCCAGCTTCATCAGGACAATAGATGCGGGGACACAAGTGTTGTTCTCAAAAAAGCAGCAATTGCTAAGAATATCGATGCCGCACATAATAGGGAGCTTGATAGGAAAGGTGCCATAATTCACTGGGACACCGGGACACGTTGGCGGCTCGTCATAAAAACTTAACGCTTATAACTCATACGCCAGGTCGGTCGTGGGCTGTAGACTGATGAGCTGCTCTTGTTTCGAATTCAAATTAATCATTCTGCCAATGATTTAGATGATTTTCTCACTCTCTTCTAGCTTGTTTCCTTATCGATTTTTCGTTTCACCTTCTATTTGATCTTTGAGCACACGCACACAGCGATAAAAATATTCAACATTTTTGTATATATTTAGTTATTGCAGGTGTTCTCTTTCACTTGGCTTTAATCGAGGCAGCTGGAATCAAGGTCTAAATATTCGCATAAATTAGCCCAAGGCTTATTGTTTCGCTGTAATTTTTTAGGGCACGCAAGTGCTCACAAAAGAACCAGACAATTGGTTTTGTTCTATTTAATATTTAAAAGCAGAGCATTTGCAAGTCAATAATATCTCATAAAAAGATATTGGATAGATAAAGGATACTAGGCTAGCTTTTCGCTTACCAATTAACCTTTGCAATTGCACCTACCGAAAACTTTACTTACATACTCATTTGTGCTACAGTCTTCATAAGATAAATATGCTCAAATAAGCTCAACATGGAAGCACAAAACAATTTTTTGCTTTGCCAATAATTAAAAATAAAAAACAGAAAAAAATATTAAAAAAGTTTGATTTCAAATTTAATTTTTAGTTGTATTGGACTGGAGCGGATTTATGTTAAGCCTCTCACCCAGCTCCTGCAGCACGGATAGCGTGCATGGAGTAAGAACTAATCCGCCTTGATTGTCCACCATTTGCATATGCTGCAACTCCAGATCACCGGGAACTAGTGCCGGCTGTCCTGCACTACATGGCAGAACATTGCGAAGCAGTTTATGAAAATCCGCTAGACGTTCCTCAAACGAAACACAATAGTGCATGGGATCAATGACAATGTAAACCTGACCCAAATCCGCTTGACCCCCCTGCGCATCGAACAAGCCTCGGCGTCGCAAATGTGTTGCATATCGTGCACCCGTCATCACACCACACAGAATATCCACCATGGCAGCTAGTCCAAATCCCTTATGCTCGGGCGCAAAAGGCCGTAGACGCTGGGCACGTAATGCATCCGCCACAGAGTTGGTGGGCTGTCCCCTGCAATCCAAAGCAAGATTATCCGGCAGCTTTTTCAGCTGACCATTGCAGTACTTGAGCTCTAGTTGCTCAATGGGATGTGTAGACATGCCCAGATCCATGAGGAACTGCTCCTGATTAGTGCCTGCAGTAAAGCCAATGGAATTGTTGCCCAGCAACGGTTCTGTGCCTCCGCCCGGCACCAGTAAGGGTGGTCCATTTGACATACAAATACCAATCATGCGCTGACAAAGCGCTTGGCAAGCATACCAGGATGCCATTCCAATGCTATTCGAATGTCTTGCTGCCACATAGCCAATGCCCTGATTCTTGGCCTTTCGCATAGCCAGATCCATGCAATAGTTGGCCACTACAGGACCGGGTGCATTTTGGCCATCAACCAGTGCAATTGCCTCGCGTTCACTTAGAACCTTTGGCTGTTGGCGAGCATCGATCGTCAAGTTAAGTAAATCAGCAGAAATCATGGGCAATCGATGTATGCCCATGCTTCTCTTTCCCATATAATCGGCGGCAATTAAAGCATCCGCCATTTCACCAGCTGCCTTATCGGGAACATTCATCGCTAGGAATACATCTCGCACAAAACGCTGTGCCTCCAAAACTTCCACAAGGTTGCCAGCTTCGGACTCGAACTCATTACAAAGGTTTGTCGGTGGCACTTGCTTACCTCCACATATAAACAGAACACGCTTTATGTTCTGCCACTGAATGTCGGAGTCATAAGTTTCAGATTTGGTTGTTGTGGTTAGACCGCCCAACTTGGCTTTAACAGCAACCTTTTTTGAGTTGCCAGTCACAGTGCTTTCGATGGGTTGCACCTTTCTTAGTGATTTTAGTATTGTAAGAACTCGACGCATTTCAGTTTATGTTAATATGCTAAAGTAAAAATATATTTTGTATTTGTTTGTGTCAAAGCAATCAAAAGTATTCAAAAATATGAGTACTTGCTTAAGTTCTTTCTGAAAAAAAACGATAACGCACAAGCCAAAGCTATCAAAATTATTAAGATTTAATTTGTATTTTACAGGACAAAAAACGGGTTCATTATGTTTACTGTATTTATATGCATATTTTTTATTAATATATTTCACAAGTTTTGTGCATATGCTCAATTGCTGGCCGTAGAAATTGTCTGGTATGGTAGAGACTTATGTCTGTGACCTTTATTTCCGACGTGCATTTAGATACCATATCTACGCCTGTGTCTGTGGAACTTACAACACCATACAGGCAGATCTCTTTCGTTTTCTGATTAGAACTGTTGTAGCAAAAATGACTGAAACCGCTGCCACTATCACCTTTGCAGATTTTTTGATTGCCAACCACTTTTATGCGCATTGGGTTCATAGCCGATATCGAAGCCCAAACCATTGTCAGATTTACGTCATTTTCCCCATTTATCTTTGTTTCCCAGGAGCAAACCTCACCAATAGTGTGAATGGGTAGTGTGCGCTCCTCTAAATTATTTTCCCAAGGAAGACAAATAACGTGTGGGTCTGCTGTGTACTCCTCGGGGAATTTTAGTTTTAACAGAGCGGTATCTGAATTCAGTGAGCTTGGGTTGTATGTCCTGAAATATAAAGCGATTAAATATCATCTAATAACATATTGTTATTTCAAAAAGGAGTATATTTTGAATTGTGACAAAGAAACTAATAAAAAATGCTTCTTTGTAAATACGAATCATATTTATAATCATATTTAGCGTAATATGATTGCAACAATACTTACGGATCAATTTCAACTTGCTCAACAGCCCAGCCATAATCCTCATTAACTTTTGATTGCTTACTCGTTGAGCTACCCACCCGAAAGAAATCAGGGGCAATCTTGGTGCCATTTTTGGTCACACAGTGTGCGGCAGTCAGCACAATATTGGGCTTAACCCTCACCCCACTACATTGCATCGTGTAGTTATCTGCCTTTTTCATATAAATGGCAACGGACCAAGGTGATTGGTGGGGCTCAATGGCAAGGGCATTTTTCGATAAGGGATTTGTTTTTTTGGCTGTTATTCCGCATTCGAGTTTACAGAAATGATCCATATTTGGGTTGTGTGACCAAGTGCCATCATCCAGGCATTCTATTGTCAAATCCGATATACTCTCATTTTGGCTATAGCCAATATTGCAAGAAAACTTTGCTATGGTACCTGGCATAAGATTCGATCCATTTCTCTTACATTCGACCGTTTGACGGTCAAGTTTGCATATCGGAAGTATTGAATCGCTGCAGTATAATCTATCCCGACTGCACATCTCTGGATAAATAAGAAAATATTAATATATAGTTTAGCTTTTGAATATTAATAGTTAAACAACACAAAACCACCCTAACATCTTTTGAGAATAATCAAAAAAGAATATATATGTTGCAATAGTATCTTTATTCTGAAGTTCAGCGTGATTTTGATTTTAAAAAATGTTCAAGTACTTACTGACACAACGTGGATTCCTAAATGTAGTGAATGTTGCAGTCCATTTCTTATCCCAGCACTGAAATTTCCCTTTCTCTAAACCTAAAGGCACTAAGGTGTACCCAGGAATGCAGGAAAACTTGACGTTCATTTTGTTGATGGGTGGCGTGACCTTCTTCTTGCAATTCTTCCCAATGCACTGGTGTATAAGTAGACGATTCTCGTCATAGGTGTCTATGGGACATCCTAGAAGTCCGTTTGTGTTGTTGTCATGGTTGATCGGCTTTGAGTTGCATACTGTAAGATTGTAATGCCATTCACCTGTGGGCGTACAGACATTCCATTCACTGCCCAACATCTTAGCGCTGGTGTCATTACACTTAAATCGTACCATATAATTGGCATATACGAAACGGGTTCCGCTACGGTTTACATGATATCTGGTATCCCCAGAAAATGTCAGATTCTTTTCGGTTGGCTCCACACAAAACATTGGTTCTTTTCCTTTCCAACTGGTATATTCTCTACACACGGACTTCAGCTCGTCGGTGCCATCAATGCAATCGAATTTATTATCGCATTGAAGTGTTTGGTTGATACAGTTTCCGTTGCCGCATTGAAAGTATTCATTACTACATCTGCTCATACATAGATCTACAGACTCATCCCTTCCATTGCTACAATCGTGTTGGTTATCGCACATTTTGCTCACCGGCAGGCATTCGCCGAACGTGCACTCAACTTGATCGCTATAAATTAAATACAATTAATTTATGTGTTGTGCTATGTTTTTTTAATATGGCACTACAGTTATATAAAAAAAACTGTTTTCCACTCTTCCGGCTGATTGATATTATCGTAAAACCCCAATTGACCAGACATAGCGAAGTGGTTCAAAATAAGCTAATGGGTATTACTTAGAATAACATTTTGCAAAGTATGCCAGGCGGTGTACCGATATACATAATGTATTTAAGATAATGTCAAACGATTTACGACGCTAAACTAAGTTTATTTTTATTTACAATTGTATGTGTTAAAAATCTCTTAGCGAAAAACCCATTTGGATAACAGCTTTAAATCAAATTCCTAAATATTTATAAGCTATTTAAAAAAGGCAAATAATAAAAAAAAATTATTAGTTGTTGTTTCAATTGATTACGCACTCTTTGCATTCGCCACTTCTTGTTTTTTTAAACTCTGAGTCTTCCTGACACAGTCTAGGTGATTCATCTGATTTGTCAGCACATTCGACAACTCCGTTGCAAATCATACTAGGTGAAATTACGGCCCCGTAGCCGCAAGTGAAACCGGTCGAAGAAACTAAAGTTTCAGGCTTACAATCATTATAGGTCTCGTCGCTGCCATGCGGACACTCATTTGTGCCATTACAAAGCCAACTAAGGGGCAAGACCTCTTCGTTTTCTGAGCACCGGAAACTCCACTGCGTCTCAACAAATACTGAAACGGACAATAAATAAGTCACGAACAGAGCAAAGTGTCGGAACATTTTATAAATTATTCGCGCGAGTTCTCCAATTCAACTGAGAAAAATTTTTTTGTCGCGACAACTAAATATATTGCTTGTTATGAGATGTGGAGCAATAAATGTTGATTTTAGCGAAGTCCGATAAGTGAGTTTAACAATATAGCTGTTCTCACATTTGTGATAAAACGGATATCGTAATTCGACAAGAGAGCTTAACAATTTTTTTGAGAGAATGTTAAAATATACATACAATAAGATATTTGGGTAGGTTGCATAACAATCTGTCGTTCTTTTATGGCAAAGTGGAAAAGTAATAATGTTATTTAAGTAACGATTGAGTAGAGTAGTACCTTACATATAACCTTTTATTAATAACCCAAATAATACTTTCAGCTTTAAGAAGTACAACAGAAAGATGAAAACTCTGCACTCGAATGCGGACTATAAGGGCCAGGCCAATACGAATCTTGACAATAGATAGTGTATTCGCAGTAGCTGTGGTTTCACACAACAGCGTTCAGCACAACAATCAAGCAAGTGAAAAGAAAAAAATAACGTGTTCATTATGTGGCAATGCCAACAGCTGTGGCTGCCACTGCGGCTAACGCTGCAGCTGCTGCTTCTCTCAGCTGTTCTTATTGGCTGGTCTGGCAACGCATCTGCCTCTACACATGATGTCTACAATGGTGCACGGCCGGGTCATCGCATTGTGCAGACGCGTTATGGCCGTTTGCATGGCATGATTCTGCCGCTGGATAACTTTCGCTTCCTGCGCTCGGTGGAAGTGTTCCTTGGTGTGCCCTATGCCACACCACCCATCAAACAGAATCGGTGTGTACACAAGCCATAAATACTTGCTTTAAGTTGTCTGTAGCATCGTTCTGTTGTCTTTGTTTTGTAGGTTTAGTCCAACACGTGCTCCCGCGCCCTGGGACGGGATACGCATCTCGGATAAATACAGTCCTGTGTGCCCGCAGAGATTGCCAAATATCCAAAATGAAACGGCCGCATTGGAAAAAATGCCAAAGGGTCGATTGGAGTATTTAAAAAGACTGCTACCATTTCTGGAAAATCAATCCGAAGATTGTTTATACCTTAATATCTTTTCACCTGTGAACGGTAAGCGATAAATATGTACAATATGAAAGATACCAGATCTCCTAAAGTAATGATTATATTGAACTAACTAGCTTATAATGTGTTTAGCGTCAATATTATTAAGTTTTTATTTAAAAATAAGTTTTACTATAAAAACTGCTTATAGAACTTAAATATACATACATAAATGCTGTCACTTGTTTATAAAAATGGCCTTAATGCATATTTAGACAAAAATTAAAGTCGTGCTGTGGGTATAAACAAATCGATAAAAGAAATTTAAAAAACCATATCTTCATAAATATACGTTACATGGAAACTCAGTTGTGTGTTTAAAATGCTAGAAATATCAATAAAAAACAAATATACACAAGAATCTTTGTTAAAAGCTCTGTGGAAGTGAATAAATCTTGTTTAAATTCAATTAATTAAGATTAATCAGAAGACACGTAATGTCAATAATTTATGCTTAAAACAATGCACGCTCACACAGGCACACTGGAAAAAAGAAACAACGCTCATATACACGTGCGGCAAGGTACATAGTCAAACGCTTCAAATTGTTATCTCGACCACATTGTGCTCTCAGCTAAGTCGAGCCCTTGAGGCTAAGCAAAATTCGAGGAAAAATGAGTAAAAATAAAGCAAAATAAACTCAAAAGATTACTTATCTACAGCAATTTATATGGTGCAGCTACAAGAGGCAAGCGAC
The DNA here is from genome assembly GCA_035044725.1 of Scaptomyza caliginosa. Classification (NCBI taxonomy): domain Eukaryota; kingdom Metazoa; phylum Arthropoda; class Insecta; order Diptera; family Drosophilidae; genus Scaptomyza; species Scaptomyza caliginosa. The sequence continues at coordinate 318,865 of JAWNNR010000460.1, forward strand.
AGCTCGCTTTGTGGGAGAAGGAAACAAATCAAAATCAGCTTTGCACGCGAACGAAAACATTTAATGGTATTTAAGCGCTTTAGAGGCACAAACACTACGCCAGGGCGTAGTGATAGAAACGAACGAAATGGGAATGGTTCACGTTTTACCATCGCCAAGAGCATGATTTTTTATTTATTAGAACATTAATTGAAAAAAGAAAAATATTTCAATATATTTTCGTTTACGACATTATATGTTTATGTTTCTTGTTTTACCATACTTTATACTGAATGAGTTGAACCATAAGTACAGGTCGTTTCAGAATGTTGATGCAATTTATTTCTGTACATTTTCTTTTTGCTTCCACAGCTGGCGCTAATGAGAAGAAGCTGCCTGTCATCGTGTTCATACATGGCGAGTCCTTTGAGTGGAGCAGCGGCAATCCCTATGATGGCAGCGTTCTTGCCAGCTATGGCGAAGTGGTCGTTGTGACGCTTAATTACCGACTGGGCATACTGGGTAAGAAAATTGCAAGTGTGCTATGGCCTCAATGCATAATTACGAGGCTATCTTAACCATCTCCTCTTATCTTTCATACACTATCTCTCATCTCCCTCTCGTTCTTTCTCATTGGTTAGGCTTCCTCAACGCGAATCCCAGTCCGCATGCCCACGCACGTGTCGCTAATTATGGTCTGATGGATCAGATGGCTGCATTGCATTGGATACAGCAGAATATACAGAAGTTTGGCGGTGATCCAAATGTTGTTACGCTGGCGGGACATGGCACCGGAGCGGCCTGCATCAATTATCTGATGACATCGCCGACAATGGTGCGTGGTCTGTTCCATCGAGCCATACTCATGTCCGGTTCAGCATACTCATCTTGGGCTCTGGTCGAGGATCCGGTGTTGTTTGCCATTAAGCTGGCCAAAGAGGTTAACTGCACCATTCCGGAGGACTTGAACAGGCATCATGAACAAATTGTCGACTGTCTAAGGGATGTGCCGTTGGAGGATTTGTATGGTGCCGATATTCAAGCGCCCAATTTTCTGACATCATTTGGACCTTCGGTTAGTTGATTTACATACAAGTGGAATAAAAACCTTTTAATACAATTTAAGCAGTTATAATCTTATTATTAGATCCAATATGATATATATAAATTTAATTTTTTTAAATTTTTATTTTATTTTATTATTATATTGGATTATATTTTATATAATATATTATATTTTATTTAACAATAGTTCAAGTTTCGAAAACTCTGTTATATTTTGGCCATTAGGCTTTGCTTAAGAATGTGGAGCACTAAAAAGTAGCAACAGCAACATAGGATAAATCCAAATTGAAATGCTCACAAAAGAATTGAGCTAAAAATCATTTTAGCTTATACCCATTTCGGATAAGAATTTTAATTTTCTTTTGTTATTGTTGTCGTCGTCGTCTTTCATTACCAGTATTTCTTCTCAACAACTCCCGTGAGGGTTCAAGTAATTTTTGTTTTTTCTTACTTAGTACTCGTCTTTTTGGTTCTTTGTGTTGTTTTGTATGTTTTAAGTTGACATTTTTTCACGCCGATTTTCGTTTGTCCATCTTTGGTTTTTTTTTCATCTTTGGTTCATCTCTTGGCTCACGCTCTAACGGACTTTATTACTTACTTTACTTGCTTTTCGGCATTCGCCTCTAAATGTGTACAAAAATTGAATGCCATACATTTTGCTTACTGATTTTCTTCTTCCATCTTTTCCTCAATTTTTTTCTCGTGTTTCTTCTTCGTTTTTGCTGCTTCAATTTCAATTTAGGTTGATGGCGTTGTCATACGACCCGGACATTCCAATCTCGATATCGATGATTTAATGACGCGCAACTCGAAGCGTTCATCGTCCGATGGCGGCTCCCAAGCACCCAATGGCAATGGCGGCGGTTCCGGTGGCGGTGGCGGTGGCTCAGCGTTCAACGGTGGTGCTGGCTATTTTGCAGGCGCTGCTGCCACAGCGAACATTGGCGGACACTATGACGTTCTATTTGGCGTAGTTACGGGCGAATCGATTTGGCGCTTCAGCGCTCACGATATACAAAATGGCTTTGAAGGAGAGAGGCGCGATAAAATTATTCGAACCTATGTGCGCAATGCTTACAATTACCACCTCAATGAAATATTTTATACGGTGAGTACATGCCCCTTAGGAGACTACATAAGTATAAATGCCCAACAGCCAAAACAAACCGGACCTAAGGGTAACTTTGAGGCTGCGGTTTCAGTCACATAAATCTTCTAATCAGATTGCAGCTTCCCTGCTGATTCTGCTGCGCTGCTTTGGCTGCTGCAGCGGTTGTGGTTTGCCACTTCTTCTACTGATGAGGTACACATGAGGTGAGGAGAAGCCATCGGTTGACAGAGACTTTTTGGCATCAGTTAATGCGGAGCCTTATCTCAAGTCTACTATTTCACTTTGTTGTCCATTCTGGTTGGGTTTGTTTAAAAGTTTTCCTATTCCCCTTTTTTTTTTTTTAGTTCTGAATTTTGTTTGGCAAAAACTTTGCAGACTCGAGTCTTGACTCTAGTTCCTAACAGTCTGAAAGAGAATCCAAAATGCAATTACTTTTGTGGCCCTTGCCTGGTTGTGTTCCAAAGAAAAAAGCCGTATTTAAAATCTTTCTTAAACAACAAAATACCAAATCAATTTAAGGGGTACCAAAAAAAAGGTGAAAAACAAAAGTATTGTAAATTTTATTGTAAATTAAATAAAAAAACATTCTAACCATTTAAAAAGTCAATTCAACAAAATGTTTCAGTTAAATGGGCCAACTTGAAAATCAAAAAAAAAAGAAAAGAAAAACATCAAGCAAGGCAGCCGCATAAAAATGAAAATGAAAATGGGAACAAAAAACAAGCTGAGAAAAAAAAGTCAATTAAAATGTTCGCACGCTGGGCGGCTGGTGCAATTTTAGCTGTAATTATAAGTGCTTCTACGTCACACGTTGCGTATGAGTTACATTTTTCATCTACTATATACAGCGAAGGTTGAATATTCATTTTAGTGCTGTGCTCATCCTGTGTATAAGCTTATCAACAATTTATTCTATTCAGTGTTGTTGTTTTGTTTTATTTGCATTTTTCGTTTGTATTTATTATATGCGAGTTGCCTTTATTTTTATTTTGTAATGTGCAAGCGAGCGAAATGGAAGGCAGTTAACACGCCATTGCAGCCAAAACATTAACACGCTTTATTTGGCAAATGTGCGATGTTTTATATGTACGTATGTGTGTGTGTATGTGTGCATTGGCAAGGACATCGAGACTTGTACTTGTTTGTTTCTGTGCGGATGTGTGTGTGTATACGTAGCGTATACACACCTACTTAAAAACGCACAGGCTACACTTAACCCAAATCACAGCAGCAGCAGCATTAACAGCAACCAGCAGCAGCAACGACAGTCAGAGTAGGAGAGAGAAAGAGAGAGTTGTCCCCATCCTTAGACACATCGTCATCGCCAGTCAACGTTGTCACCATTTGCCATATTCAAACCAAGTATCAGTGTATGTGTGTGCAAGTGTATATTTTAAGTGCACACAAATACAGAACATACACATGCCCGTAAATTGCCAACGCATATATCACGATTATAGCGCATATATACATTTGTATTTATTTTACTTCATTATACTCGCTGGATGCTGCCTGAGGCGAAAGTCAAGCTCACTGCATTTCTGCGATGAGGTTTATAGTGCATTTCGTACGGGCATATACATTGTAACCATATAAACATATACATATATATCTGTATTCGTATATCAAGCACTTTTCTCGAAAGCTTAAGAAATGATTCTGCAGAAATGCAGAAATATATATATATATATATACTAAGAGTACCGCAGGCAAGAATGAATGAATTTATAGCAATTGTAAGGCACGATGTGCAACTGAAATGAAAATCTTATTCATAACACAGATCTCATTGTTCAATAATAAGAGAATTAATTACGTCTGCTGTAAAATGTATCTGAACTTTCGACTCTTGCATATGAAGAAAGGTCATGTTTGTTTTGTGATTGTGATTAAATGAACTCAACTAATATTAGAAATCAATAAATATATTTTAACATTTATTCAAACATCAATGAACTTTTAAATCAATTAAAGAGAAGTGTATTAAATCAAATTTTCTGAGCCATTTTAAAATACCTGCCAAAGTTCTATGGAAAGCAAACTTTCGAATAAATCCTTTGGATGTTGGGTATATTTTATTTCCATGCATTCATATTTTGGCATAGAAACGGCAACTAAAAGTGAACTTGTGCCATGTAGATTTATTTTGTATATACACGCTTTAGGGTTTGAAATTATGCATGACATCGATTTTACAGATGCATTTTGTGGTTCTTTTAAAAACCAAACACACACAAACACACATGTTGGCAAAAATAATAATAGCCACAGCAAACAACAGCGGCAGCATTAATCCGCCTGTAATCCGGCAAGGATTTTACTTGGCATGCATGTATACATACATATTTATATTCACGTATGTGTTAAGCCAGGATTGTTTGCTGCTTTTACTTAAATGTGTGTTTGTGTAAAATGTTAGAGCCTGTAACTGTTTGTTCAGCACCTCAAGCTTTTCGAAGTAATAGTTAGCAGAATGCAGAACGACCTGAGCTAATGGTTAGATATGAAAGAAAGTCAATTTACATATGAATATTGCATACAATTATATTAGAATAAATGGTGAATCTAAGCAAAATTAGTTCAAAAATAAAATCAATACAACAATTAGCATACAAGCAATTAAGACCAAAGAAAAAAAACACATTAATAACATATTAAAATGCATATTGATTTCTTATTCTTTGTTTTTCTTTTACAAAACATGTGCTGACTAATAAGATATAAATCCATTTTTGCGTCTATACAGATTGTCAACGAATACACGGACTGGGATCGCACCTCACAGCATCCGATTAACACACGCGATACGGCCGTTGCGGCATTGTCCGATGCTCAATTTGTGGCGCCCATCGTGCGCACAGGCGACATACTGGCTGCCAATTCACCACCACCCGTCAGCTCATCGACGGCCAACGGAGGGGGAAGTTCGTCTGGCAATGCGGCGGCCTCAACATCATCTGGTGCTTCAACACAGCCAGCGGGTCGTTGCTATTTCTACGTGTTCGACTACCAGACAAAAGATGGCGACTATCCGCAACGTATGGGCACAGTGCATGGTGAGGATTTGCCGTACATTTTCGGTGCTCCACTTGTCGATGGCTTCAGTCACTTTCCCCAAAACTATACCAAGTCAGAGACGGCACTGTCAGAGGCAGTAATGATATACTGGACAAATTTCGCGCGCACTGGGTAAGTTCAGTAGAAAGAGTTAGGCAACTTCAAACGCTTTTAAATCCCTCATCCACTTCTACTCTAAGCCACTTGGCGTAATTTGTCATTGAAGCGTCGTACCTTTTGCTGTTCCTGGCACTTTCGGTCGTGTGGCAATTTAACGCTGATTATCTGCACAAAGAAAGTGTTTCTAAGAATTGCTGCAACTCTTTCAGTGCTAGTTTGACTTCACCTGCTGCCTCAATTCTATGAAATATACTCACTTGCATTCTAAGCATTCCCTAACCGTACATCGAGAGTTGCTTTGAACGAGGGTGTTCTGTTTATATATATATATATATATATATATATATATATATGTATTTCCTTTCGCAACAATATATATATTCATACATACATATATACCAGGAATACCAACAATATGCAACAAAACACTTTTGTGACTCACCTACAACTAAAATGTCATGCATTTTCTTTTACATTCTTTCCACACATTTTCTTTTTATCTAGCAATCCGAATGAACACCATCGCCAAGACTCAGTGCTGCCTGTTTCCAAGGAGCGCAATCGTTTTCGCAGCATCACATGGGAAAACTATGATCCATTGCATCAAAAGTATTTGGAAATAGGTGAGACAGCAATTTCATTTCTCATACTTTACCTTAACGCTTAGAAATGCTTGATTTAAATGATTGTAATACAGTTTATATGACATGGCAAAAAAATGTTTGAATTTTATATCTAATAAGCAATAAAGCTTCAAGGAACATTTTAGCTTATTATTATAATTACAGCTTTTTTAGCTTCACAGCAAGAGTTTGTTTTCCATTTGACCTTCTTTGTCTTACCGTTGTCTTATTCTGTCTCTTGCCACAAACAGCACAAGATCAAGATACTCTTTATATTTAACTTTACTGGCTGAAAATTGGCATATAAATCGCCAAATGTATTTGCACCATAAAAAATTGTTTAAGTCAATTTCAAAGCACACTCAGTGTGTAAGGTAAGGGATAAAAGCAAATCAAATTTTAGGATGCTTTAAAATGTGAACTTCAGAAAGAGGCATCAAATTTAATTTAAATTTTAAAGGAGCCAACAAAAAGATGAACAAATCAGCGCGTACATGCAAACAAACTGCGAAGGGGCTTACTGTAAAAGAAGTGGGTAAAATGTGTAGAAAATCAGCATTACAACGGACAGAGAGAGTTCAGAGAAGACAGGGCAATACCCGTGTGGCAGTTGAAGGTTACCAACAGGAGATAACACAAAAAAGTGAAAGGGGCAGAGTCAAATCCGGACGGTAACATAAATTGCAGCAAATGAAATTGATAGACTTTTGGCTACCCAACACAATAGCATAATAGACAAATATTTTAGATGTGTTTTTTAATACTTTTTAAATGGTGTTATAGGAAAATATTGGAATTGCAATTTATATACCAAAAGCCACCATCAAATAGAAAGCCTAGTAAACCCCATATCAATGACGTTTGTTAGAACGTTGCCAGACAGCGACAAGCACATAAAGCCTTATATGTGCTCGAAATATGATGCCTTTGCGTTATGTCAAATGTGCGCAAATGTTATTGGGTTCAAATATTTCACACCTTTTGCGACAACGACAATAGGCAGCGAATCAAATTTGAAAAAAAAAATTTGTTACGGAGCATAAATGAAATTTGAATGCCCTTATTACAGAGATGCTATCTTTCAAAATACTGGGAAATAATAAACATGAAATACATATTGCAAATTGTTAGCATAAAAAAAACTTACATTATTATCTTAACAGATTTAATGCAAGCATATTATACTCTCTAAAACCCTTTAGCTTTTTAAGTGTCTCGGATGCAAACAACATTGAAATGCCTTCTTTTTATAAGAGAACATTAAAAACATCGACTTACATGACAGCCAGTCACAGAGACAGACAGAACGCGTATAACGACTTATGAAAAGTGCGCTTTGGTTTGGGCCAATGGATATTGTAGCGCCTTCTGCGTGAATACATTCTTTGAACAAACCATAAGAGATAATAAAGAGAAACAGGAAGGGGGCAGCTTGCGAGGAAAGGCATCAACACACGCACACTTTACGCATATGTTAGCATTGTAGTACGCTACATATCGGAAAGTTTAAATGTTATGCAACGTGCCTTTTTGTTTGATTTTAATTGAAAGGACAAGCTGTGAGCGACATCTGACGCACATCTTGTCCTTATTCCATGCTTGTGTGTATGTGTATGTATGTGCCACGCCACAGGGGCGTTCTTAAAAGATTTCTGCCTCACACTGCTCAATGTTGTTGAATGTTCTGCCATTGACATACAATACGCACAAAGGATGTAGTTGCAAAGGATTTGCAGAAACCGCCCACGCATGATTGTGATTTTTAATTTGATATGCTTAAAAACTGAAATCGTAATCGAATCGAATCGAATCAAGTGGAGTTATGTGAATACTCACGACAATAGCTGTCTCAAGCACAAAACAGGGCGCATTCCTCGCAAATTGAATGCAAAGACACCTCGAACATGTATACTCACACGGATAACTGATTGTATATGCTATTGTAGTGTTGAATACTAAGCCTCTGTTGCGTAAATTATACAGCATCTAAGCGCTTGCAATATTTATTCACGTATTCACAATGACACGTGTAGACGCCCACTTCAAATGCAATGAAGTTAGCCAATTTCTCAAGAAGGATATCTTAACGCATATTACCTTCCTTTGAACAGTTCAAAGTGACGGGGATATCTTATTGCATATTTTCGCTTTTTAATGTTCAAATTATAGCGCAAGCAGGTTTAGATTCTTATTTTCCTTAAATATTTCTTAACCATATTGCAATGTAAAAATATGTTAATAAACGTTGTGTTGGTAAATATTTAAGAGTATTTAATTTCGCGAGTCTCCCAGGTTAAACAGTCTTGCAAAAAAGTCAAATTTGGCAAGCTAGAAAGTATTTCATATCATATGATTTGATTGCTCAATAAACAAACTGGCACAAAAGCCACTTCATAGCCCCAATGGCTTAGCCGTAGTAATGGCCCTAAGTAAAGCCCACCCAGTGACCTAGCTAAAGGTATCAAAAATTAAGCAGCTCAGTCAGTTAAATAAACAAGACATTCAGCTAGACAAGCAGGTGAATAACATTGGGGTGGATAATGTGGGATGAGTGGGATGAGTGGGATGAGTGTTGGTGTCTAGAGGTGCCCTCAATTGCCAAGTGTCTCACCTTTTTGGCATGCAAAAGACTTGAAAAGCAACAACACAAACAATAATAGCAACAGTTAGTAACTGAAATAGTTGGCATTGTGTAAATTTGCATGCATTTATAGCAAGTGTTAGTAGTATATAAAAATGTTTATATTAACGCTATTGATTCTATTTTTTCTTCTACTCTTTAACAAAAATGAAATAACAACATATCGAACCATCTTAAAAAAGGCATGAAACCGCGCATTAAGAATCACTTTCGGGCTCACCAACTCTCAATTTGGCTACGTCTGATACCCGAGCTTCATCGCGCCGGTATGGAGGATGTGATAGCTCGGCACAATCTATTTCGCAATCACGACGATATGGAATTGTACGAGGGACCTGTCAAGCCAGATCCATTTGGCCTCGCAGCTGGCACAACAACATCGTCGTCATCGTCCTCGTCGCGACTGTTGCTAGTCGATGAGCAATTGATGATGAAAAAGGGACGGGGATTGAATGGGTCAGCCTATTTAAATGGCATATTGGGTGGTAAGTAGCAACGACCTCTCTATATACTCACCCACAATACAAATAAGCATACCATCTGCTGGTGTTACTTCAGGCTGCTTGTTAACTAAGTAAAAGGCCAACAACAGTTAGTAAGGTTATCTTTACAGCAGACACACAGACTGTCTGACTGGGAGACAGAAAGCTCAGACAGACGCTTTTATGACCAAAAAAAACATAAACATATATATAATTTATAAGCAAAGCTAAGGCAACCTCAAAGTCATGGCAATGCCAGCGGCCCGTGGGGCAAACAATTTATCTATGCACTCTATTTAAACAGTTGAAACTTTAATTAATTGCAGAATTATTTTAGATTATCAGAATCATCAAAGTGAAATTAAGTTGAGATCAGAATACTTGTCAACTACACCTAAATTGAAACTTTTATTTTAAACACAAAAAATAGTTAATTGGTTTATTTAAATTCATTTTCTAACTTTTTGTTATGTTTATTTTGTTGTTACCTGTAGGGTATTTTACTTCCCCAACCCGAACTCAATTTTCAAGCTCCCGACAGCTGTATATTTTCTGTAGTTGTCATTCAATAAGAAAATTTGACAAAGGTAACATACAAGCACTCATCTTGCCGAACTTTTGAGCCGTTCTTAAATACATTTAGACATTTGTTTGTTTACGACAGCCGTAAAAACAGTTTTGATTGCCTTTTGGGCAGCCAGCCTGAGAGACTGAACAAGCTATTTACCTTGAACATACACATATTAGTAGCCAGACCAAAATTAAATCAATTTAGGTAACCATAACATTAGTGTTGCCTCCCAACAATATGGAGCAAATTATTGGGACAGCCTTGTTTTGATTTCTTTAACTGAGACCATATTTGATTTTTCAATTATGAATTATTTTTAATGTTGCTGATTAAATCAGATTTGATTTATGACGGTTAGGTAATTGAATTTCTTGGTCAAAGAAATTGTATTAATCTGTAAAGATATTTATTAAGCATGTGTTGAATGCATTGTTTCAAATATGAGCAAGATACCACAAAAATCACATAAGAAAATTCCAAAGACACATTTCTTAATAGTAAGTTTTCAAAATAAACAGTTTTTGAGCCATGTATATAAGAGATTATGGTAAACTAACCCTCCATTGCTGCATTATCCTGCTTGATGACCTGCAACAAGCGAACAACTGTCCGTGGACTAATCATTCTTAACTGTTGCTGTTGCCCTAGCACAGCAATTTCATAGCAACAGACATCTAGAGCAGTAGGCAAGACCAGGGAACGCAATACAAGGTTAATAGCGTCGTCTTCATTTAGACTATTTATCATATCAATGGGAATCTCCTCGAGATGCTTAAGTACCTCCCGACCCTGGCGACCCGTTGCGGTTGCCACCCACTCGTTGTAGATTCCCGATGGTTGGGTCTGATATAAATGCGGCTGGGTATCCAAATCAAAGCCAGCGATCAGGCAAGAAAGCCCAAATGGGCGCCGCCCATTACCCTGAGTAAAATGCTGTTTCAATTTGGCCACATAACTAAATGTTAAAAGAAATTATAGACGTAACAGATTAATTATAGGAATAAACAAAGTGTAGGAAGAAAAGATAAGATGACATCGATATATCAGAAAAGTATAAATTTTGGGTCTAGGCAACAAAGCCCAACCTACCGTGCAATATATTCAACAGTTGCGGGCCGCCCAAAATTGTGCCGATAACTTTGCGCCTCTTCCTGGGCGAATTTTGTAAGTACTCGAGCATCAGCCGTAAGACCGGCAAAAGTCATTATGACATGAGCGTCCAGTTTTAGAATTTTTTTTGATGCAAAATCTCTTTGCAATGAATGCATGGCCTTTTTTTCCACACCCAGCACAATGCAATTTTTGTTGCGCAATGCAACCTGTTAACCATTAAAGTTAACAAACATGTTTTTATACAAACAGTATCGATTATTACCACAGTGGAGCAATGTTTTACCACCTCATGAGCGTAGTCAACTTGCTGCAAGCGTCCATCAGGAGAAAATATATTAACAGCTTCATCGTAGAATCGAGACATAATAACGTTATAAAGGATTGTTTTTATTAAAATTACTTCACAATTGATAGCTAGTCACAAAATAACATCAACTTATATAAAAATAAGACACTAAAATCAGGTAGGACTATGTTTTTAAAAACCTAAACTTATATTTTGAATATTTTTGCGGCGCGTAGCTTAGCTTGATTTATAACTGCTTTAGTTATCGACAATTGCTTTTTGCATACGCGTCCAATTTGTTTTTTAAACATTAATTGGGCAAGTACAATTCTTGAACCTGCTAGGGATAATCTGAGGCATGCATATCAAATCCCATAGTAAGGCGCTTGCCACAAAATGTGCGCTCACATGTGACTGTTTAATAACTTTGGCAAAAAGAAAAGGGAACAAATCAAATATAGCGCATACGCCATGTGAGGCTCGAAAGGGTTCCCATCAAAGTGAATTTAAAAGGAAAATTGTTGTCAAGATTTCTTCTACTATTTTCTTTCCTTTTTTTGATATTTACTGCGACTTAAGCACGAGGAGGGTTAAAGAAAGAGAGTGAGCTCAAAATCAACACTTTAGCTTTTGAGAAGGTGGAAGTGGAATTTTTGTTTACTTGGGCAAAAGCTTGGGCCTAGTCTGTCAGTGTTTACTTGAGCTTGCGGTGGTCTCTTTAAGTTAAATTGCAAATTGCAAAGTTGGCATTTCTGTCTATGTGTGTGTGTGTGTGTGTTTGTGTGACATTTTCATTTGTGTGACCAACTGACCCAACTTTCGACCCCCAGCTGTGTGTTCCGCTCTCTCTCTCTCTCTCTCTTGTCACACTCGCCTCTGCTTATTGAAATTGCGTCCGGACGGACAGACGTTCAGCTCTTGGCTTTTGAATTTATATTGTGTCGAGTGCTGACTTTTGAAAATGCACTCAACTGTAATCTGTATTAAGTATATGTGAATGCTTTGCTACGACTTGTGTACGTGTGTGTGAGTAGAATGCTGTCGGACACTGTGTACGAGTATCCCTTTTTTCTACTCAATACTCAAATAGTCTATTGTGCAACAACAACAACAACACGAACAACCAAATAAATAAATGACGCATAAATTTCACGTTACCATTGCTTAAGGGTCTCCCAAAGAATTTCTTTTGGTTTTTTTTTTTATGTTGATTTTAAAACGCATTTTACTTTTGCCAAGTATGCATAACTTGTATACACTTGTCGCCTTCCCAGCTGCTAAAACTCATTAAGCCAGTTTATATAAAACTCGTTGTGGAAGTTTTTCAACACTTACCCTAAATTAACAGCAAACTTTGATGATGGTCTTTGCGTTTTTCCTACACTGCGTCGACACACTCGCCAACTGCTGCCAAGAGTCAACTGCAACTCAAGCAGCTGTGTTTTACGAAAAGTGAAACGCGGCAAGAAACAGCGACAGCATCGAATGCAACTCAAACAAGTCGTGGAAAGGGGAGCGTGGCAAGTGCCTGTCCATTCGCTTCCATATTTCTTCAGCTTCCCCCCGTTGTGCGCTTATCTCAAAGTCAAAAGTAAGACAGTCAATTTCAAGTGAAATTCTCAGGCACTCAGCGCAAAGCACAGCACTTCACAGTTTGAGTTAGTTGGCCAATGCAATATGCATTAGGCTAACAGCAGCGTGTAGGGCGTATGGACGTATGGGCGTATGGGCATATGGGCGTGGCAGCTGCTGCAGAGTCTTTGCTCTGGGGCTCGCTTGCCATCAAAAGTTGTGTAAATTAAAAGTTATTGGAATGTTGGCTTAGCTACGACAGCAAAGCAAATTACTTGTGTGTACCTTGGGATTGTATTGCTTTCTTCGCGTATACCTATAGCAATTGCTCTGTCCAAAGATGCGGGAGTGCTTTTATTACAAAATGGTGCTTGGGTAAAAATTGTCTTTTGGTTTTAAGAATAAATTTCAATAAATAAAACATAACCTTTTAATACAAGCAGCTTAACAAATACTATGGCTACACATTTTTTAATTTAGTTTTCAATATGAATTCGTTTATTGATGTAATAATAACCTTTAAAAGTGTGAAAACAAGATGCCAAATTTTGAGAACTTTGATAAAATAAGTTTATTAAATTAATTTTCAGGAGTTTTTCTTCAAAGATTCGTTTTGTTTGGTTTTTCGAACATAAAACAAAACAAAAGACTACTAATGTGTACAGTCGAATATCCCATTTCAAGCATTAAAAGTAAGTTTTGACACTAACCGCATAAGAGTAGAAAATAAAAGTTTTTGTTTGAAAAGAAACGCATTAAGGAAAATAGATATACAAACCTACATATATGTAGCTAGATACATTTTGGTATTGGTAAGATAGAAAAGTTGCGACTATCTAAAAGGCAAACAACTAATCACTAAAGCAACGCATATTGAGTCACAAAAGCAGAGCGTATCTAGACAGAACAAACAGCCGAGACTCAGCTCGACTGACTTGTGGTTGGTAACTAAAGAAGATGGGGTTGGGCTGGGTTTGATCTAGAACCAGCACGAGTAAACAAAATGTTCGTTTCAATTAGTGCAAAGAGTAGGAAATGCTGCTAAACCAAAATCCGCCCTAGCAAAACAAACTTGTCCAACAAAAAGAAAAAAAAAAAACCTATTGAGAGGGTTGAGAGAAATCCTTTTGCAAACGCAGCAGAAGAAGATGATAAAATGCCTGAAATGCGACAAACAGCTGTCAGCTTGACAGTCGAGGACACCGACCAGGCCAACACGAGCCACAAAAACACGCCAAAATGTTGAAAGAAAGCGAAAGAGAAATAGAGAATAGTGCGAGCGAGGGAGCAATAAAGACAGTGTCTCAGTGTCATATGGACTCGACATACTTTGACATGCTTTTCATTTACGCTGACTTCGCCAACTGTGCGCTTCGGGTTTCTCGCTCGTTGTTGTCGTTACCGCTGTTGTTGTCACCTCAGCCTCGTGACTTTGGCCCAGAGACATTGCGAGCAAGCCAAAACTAACGGCACACAAAAAAATAATGTAAATATATATATATATATATGCAAAATGCGAGATGGATGAAAGACAAATCAAAAAGGAACCACGCATTGTGGTATGCAACGAAAAAGCAAAATAAAAAGATCCACAAAAAAATGTCTATCTCTCTCTCTCTATCTTTCTCTCTCTGTTTGTGTAAAAAAAGCTACCGCATAAATCGAAAAACCTGCAGTTCAGAGTAGCAGTAGCAGCAAAACCCAAAAAGCCCTGAAAATGTGTTGAAGTGTCTCTAGGTTCAGGTTTTTTCATTCCTTTCTTCTTTTATTTCACTTCCTTTTCACTTTAAGTGTTGTTTTTGTTGCGCTCGTTGGTAAATCGCTCAAGTTGTTGAGGGGTGGTGGGTTGAGTATGTGACTAGTGTATAAAATACCAGAAGTCCCAATTGCTTATGACTATCATCGGGGTGTCGACGCATCGAAAGGTGTTCAAACGAAAAAAAAAAGTTCTTTATGAGAACTACAAAAAACAAAGTTGAGTTTCGGAAAACAAAAGTCTGCTAAAAGTACATTGCGCTGGGTGTAAAAAATCTTTAAGTTCATAAAACTGAATGTAAGGATCCGTGATAAGCGTTAGTTAGCACATTTGTTATGTTGAACTCAAAGCAACACTTTAAATAATTTTTTCAAATATCATAAAATCACAGTGTGTATGTATGTTATCCTTTAAGCCTACTCATACTTCATTGTTACACACTAACAGGGCTGATCCCATTTACATATTTCCGTTTTTATATAAGTATTATATAAGTATAGAAGAATAAGAAGTCATGGCATATGGCAGGCGCATAACTCTTTCTATGCTACTTAGTGTGACCTGAATGCCGTGCAAAATGAAAATATGGCACAAGGTAAAAGGTAAAAGGCATCTTTGCAGCTATTTTCAGCGAGAAATCCGCCAGCAGAGAACGCAGCATGAATATTTGTACAAATGTAGGTCGAAACGGGCAGGCAGAAACACAGATGAAGGCCAATACGCTTAAAGAAGAAAATGCCTCCAGTTGTTGGCCAAGAATTTGCATAAGAGTCAAGATTCTTGCTGGTTAACATTAAGCAGCGGCCGATGATGAAATGTCAAACTATAAGCCACAATAAGTCGACACAAATTGAAATAACGCCAAGAGCTGGTTTGGACTGGTCTGCTTTGCTAGGTAATCACTTCTCAAATGCTAAGCTATTGAATGAAACACCTACCACCAGCACCACTATCCAGAACCTGTGTTACTGTTCCCCTCCCAGGGGAGGCATCAACTGCTGTCGCTGATATCTAATTTATGCAAGGTTATTTAATTGAGGCTACGCAACATTGCAAACAATTTTGCATGGCAAGCATTTGGTACACTTGGAAAAAAAATCATTACAAAAACACAACTAATATGTCAAATTAATACCTATACCATATAAAATATAGGATACATCCCTGTGTAATATTCAAATTGTACCAGGGATAATAAATATATTTCTTTGGGAATGCAAAAAAAAACCCATTTCACTTCATTCAAGTGTACAAGCAATTGTAGCAGCAGTAGATTAGGGCAAGCGAAGGGGCACTTGTAAGCTAAGTTGATTTTATGGTTGGTTTTTTGTCATTCCACTAATTAAAGGCACATTAAGCATTAGGCCTGTGTGTAGATGCCACTCGACCAGGCGGGCCAAGGCAATCTCTATTTAGCTCGGTATTTTTTTTTTCGGTTATCTGAGACTCAAGCTGCTTGAGCCATGTGTCCTCGTACATAATTATCTAGGGTCCTTGGAAAAACAGCATGCAGGCGTCGGTTTGTTGCTCTCTGAATGCGACTTTAACTCAACTGTTAGGTCCTTGCCATAAAATGCGAATGCGAAAATTAAAATAAAAATTAAAAGGAATTAAAATAGAATATTTCGCTATGGGAAATACCAAAGCGTATTTCATCTTGAAATTAATTGCAAAATGGAGCGTTTTGATAAAAGGTTAGTTGGCGTAAAAGGGGAAAGGGGGTCAATTTATAAATGCTCGACCAAGATACGACAGGTCTGAGTTCGCTGTGGCTGTGTTTTATATCTCTGGGCCAGCTCCCTGCCAGGGGTCGCCTACTTATCTGCTTAGGCCATTTAGCAATAGGGTTGCCAGCCAGCACATGCAAGGGGCCAAAAGTGTTTGCTTCTCAAGACCGTCAAGTGACAGGTTGAGTGCTACCGAACTAATAGAAACGTTGCGCATTGGGGTTAGAACTATACACTTAGGAATGAAGAAAAAAAACAGCAAACACTCATATTTAAATATGTTGCATGTTAGAAGTATGTGTGAAGGCTATCTGGTAATAATGTACGCCCAACAAGTACTTATTGCCTTCATTCATAAACTGCCTGATACTTGAACTGAATAAGCACTTACTACTGATTCCATAACTTACATGTAGTTTTTTGGTCAAATATTCAAATTTTCGGGATATTTTCTAATAACCTAAAAGTGTGCATATTCGTAGTTTTAATTTTTACTAAACGAAATATGATTTCAATTCTGTTTACTGATTCAACACATTATTTATAAAAACCAGCAAGTCAAAGTGAAATGATTTTAAAAACTTAACAAGACAATGATGCGAAACTGTTGAAAATAAATTGAAATAACTTATTTATAATAAAACCGAATAAGTTTCTTCCGCATGACTTTACAAACCGATTGGCTGAGGATTTTGCGACACCTTGACATTGCAAAAGTTGTCAAATTGAATACCAATTTTAAATGCAAATTGAAAAGCTTTCAGACGCCACTTGGCAGCTGTGAAGACTCACACGATACTCTATTGAATGAAAGAAAGAAAGGAACAAGCATATGACAATGCTCGTGCGCTTATTATGGCACTTGCTTTATTGTCTAAATATTTATGCAAAATACGTGCACAAGTCTTTAATCTTGTTCACAACTTTGTCGAAATTGTTTGATATGCATGAAAATTGAAAAGCAAAACTTTTCAGACTCAAACTTGCACACACGTTCCGCAGTCAGTGTATACTTGTCATAAAACAATGCCAAGTGTAGGAAGCACTTGAAGGCACATGAACGAGACAGTTGGAGACAAAGCGACAGCAAAACATAAAACAACAAAGCAACAGCTACAACTACAACAATAACAAATACTCAGACACTTGAGCACATTGACAAATACACATTTTCAAGAAAGTGAACTTCAAAATCATTGAGACACATCTGCTTTCGCAGACGTTTGTATTCCAATTTCATATTTACCTGCATGCCATAAAACAAATACAATGAAACCCCAAACGAAAGAAAATCCAAAGGTTGCTCAACATACAAATCATTCTAAACAAATACATAAACATGCAAAGATCGTTTAAGCTAGGATTAACAACAAACAAAGCCCGCTTTAAGATTCTGTGGTCCAATTATTTACCACGGTTATGCATTCAGTGATGTAAATATATTAGCATTACAAATACATAAAGTTAAATGTTTAATGAGATTATTTGGAACTTAAGACAAACGTGCAACTAGCCTAAGAAAAACTTTTTTATAATGTAATTTACCCTAAATGGGTCAAAACGAATTAAATGTTCTTTTAAAACGTAAATATATTTATAAAATTTGATAAAAAAAAAAAAGCTACGATAATAAATTCGTTGACTTCTAAATTTTGCATTATTAAAGTTTATGTTTTCTATCAACTATCATAATTCATAAACTTAACTCCTAAATAAGCATAACAAATTATTATTTAAACGTTATATGTAATTACATGCATGTTCATGCATTAGGAGCTCCTATTACTACCAAAAGATATACAAGCCGTCGTATACGTAATAAGACTAGATAGCGAAGCATATTACTAATGCGGACAAGTAAGCAAGCAAACTGTTTTGTAATTGCCTGGTTACCTAACGCTTATCATATTCCATGCAGCAAACAAGAGGCACATACCACATACTAATTCGCAACAATGTCTCATTTCGTTCGCCTTTTTTTTCTCTCCCTCTCTCTCTGACTAATTTACCTTCTCACATTGTTCCGTTTTGTCCTTTTGCAGTTACCACGGTGGAGCCAAACAACATGTATACGACGTGTATACCAATTGGTGGCAACTACACGGCTAGTGGAGGTGGCGTATTTGCACCGACAACGCTAGCGAATGCCTCAACGGATACACTGGCATCCGGATTCGAGGCAGCCGGATACGCTGCCTATTCCACGGCGCTGAGCGTAACAATTGCCATCGGATGCAGTCTGCTCATATTGAATGTGTTAATATTCGCTGGTGTCTACTATCAGCGCGACAAGACGCGACTCGAAGTGAAGACACTGCAGAAGCAATACCAACAGCGTAGCATGCATCAGCAGGTCCCCTATCCGCCGGAGCCCATCAAGCATGCTCATTATCATATGGGTCACTCGCAGAGCGCGAATGTGATTGTCGATGTGGAGAGTCATGGCCAGGATCAGGCCGGTCAAGCGGCAATGTTGTTACAAGCTGCGGCCGCTGCTGCTGCCGCAGCCAATGAGGCATCAAAGCCACATATATGCGCCAACACAGGCATGCAACAGCAGCAGGTGCAACAGCAACAACAACAATCGGGTAGTGGCAATGCATTGAATAATTCAGCTATGGATGCCACAAAGGCCGTGGACAACACCTACAGCACGAGCACAAAACAGCAGCAACAACAGCACCAGCAGCAACAACAACAACAACATATGCAAATCAAAAGCATGGGTGGCAGCGGTGGCACACAAACATTTGGACGGGGCGGCGGCGGTGGCAACGGCGGGGTAAACAGCAGCGTACCAAGCACATCCTCTGTAGTTGTTTCTGGCAGCAGCGTTAGCTACAATCCAGGCCTAATGACTCTGCCCAAGCCAAGCCAATTGCATCATGCGGCAACTTTGAATTATGCACGCAACACAGCCGCCTTAAATTTGGCTGGTGGTGGCACAGCTCTCGTCGATAGTCGTGGCAATGTTTTGCTCACTAGTTCGGGTGCGGCGGGTGGCAATGGCGATTGTACAATGACACTGCCACGCAATCTCAATCGACACAATCCAACGACAGGTGAGTGTGCGTTAAGCCAATTAAAATGTAAATTATTTGAAAAATTCCTGAATAAGGATTTATAATAAGTTAGAAAATGTGTAGCTAAAAAATGTTTATTATTTACATTTTGCTAAAAGCTAGCTTAAAAAGCTTCTTTTGGATTATTTAGAAAACGTGATAAAGGAATCGAAAACAAATTATGATGAATATCTCATAACATTTTTTATATCAAGTATTTTAGTATGATTTCTTAAATGTTTGCTAAATGGCAAAAGTGTAACATATATCTACCACGATGGCGTTGCCACAAATCCAATTGAACGAATTGGTTTTTTAGTCAGCCATGATAAAGATGTGTGTGTTTTTGCTCGTCAATTTTTTTTTTTCTTTTGCTATTTCACGTGCTGCTGCTACGTGCTGCATTCAGTGAAAAAAAAAATGCAAACAGCAATACACAGAGAAAGAAACTCAGTCGAGGTTGGAAACAATATTGCAAGGCAGGTAGTAGCAATCTGGCTGAAATATGATAAGATTTCATTTCATTATGAAGTGTATTGGAATTTCATTTCATATTTGTTTCTTATGGCTGCTGTTTCTGCATTTTCTTCTCGATTAAAAAGCTTCTACATAAATCCACAGACCTAAACCGAACGAAAGTACAAAATATCTAAAAGTATTTTATGAGGTTTGTGAATGGTTTATGCAAAATGTTTGGAGTGTGTACTTCTAGTCTACATATGTAATTGAAACATCATATTATTTCGATAGAAAATAAAACGAAACCAATATTTCAACTCAATCGAAATCAATCGAGTTTTATATGCACTTGTGAACTAATTTGTATATTTTGGCAACATATTTTGCTAATATTCCAGTTGGTTTTATGCATTGCTCTGTGTTGTTTATAGCTAAAATTAACTTAGACTAATAAACAACATCAAATTGTGTAACAGGTTAAGCGAATTATTATTAAATAATAAACTTATACACACAGCTACGCTTTATACTTATAATAATTTTGTAATAATTCTTTCTAAAGCATTGTATAACATTTGTAACGCTCAAAACAGTTAATCCAACTGTTTACTTACTTTTTAATATTTTCAACCTTACTACAATTAATGAACAATGCTTTTGACTTTTGCAATTTAACTGACTTAAATTGAACATTGGTTACACTAAGACCACAAAACACTGGTGTACGGGAAGGGACAAAAAAAACGTAACTAACTTAGATCCAATCTAACACTAAGAAATGACTCGCATAATAAGTACATATGTAATGTGTATAAAAAAATAAGCAAAAACATAGGCATACATATATAAATAAGCGATTGGAAACACAGCTGGTAGTCTGCCTGCTTGTTAGCTTGCCAAACAGAAAAGGAAAAATTTTAAAAATGAATGACGGGGCAATATTGTGAAGGAGCGCCAGGAACACATAAATTTCCTGCAAAATCACCGCAAGCAAACAAAAAAAAAACGAATATATATATATATATATTGCTCAATCAAACCGAATGACCTTCGTGCTGGGTCTGACAAGACCAAGAACTGAACCCCTGGCCATATTCTACCATGTTACCAAAATATGTCCGCGTGAAAATTGAAATTGTACTAATCAGCCACGGACCCCGCTCGTGCAAAACGCAATCATCCGATACTAAGGCCTGCCTAATCCAACTGATGCGAAAATATCCGGGGTGGCAAAATAAAACTAAAACCAAAAAAGAAAAGCAAAACGAATAAAAAAAAAATAAAAACCAGGCCGAGTAAACATTTACGCTTCGCTGAAGTTCAACGCACTTGTGACTTTTGACCACAGTTTGCTGTCTGACAGCTTGTGCCCATTCCTTAAACCCCCCAATTTCAAGCTCTCTCCAATCTATAGCTGGTTTCAGACATTGACTTTAGCTTGGCATCCGTTGCTTCAGCTCATCCGAATCCCTTGCCGTTTGCGTCTGCTTAGCTGATGGCCAAGACGGAAATTGTTGTACAAATTATGCTCCACTGATTGCCAAGATTTTAACGGGATTTATACCCTGTTTATAACTGCAAAGAATGCATTACGATTTTGTTTTATTTTTCTTTTTTAATTTTTTAGAAAAACAAGTGAGAATATAATTTACAGAAAACAGTACCAACAGCATCAAAATAATTGAAACTCTTTAAAGGAACGTCATGTTATGTTGTCTGTTGGATTAGCAAATGCACAAGTTCTGTTCCAGATTATGCCTGAGTCGACACTGTGTCCTTGATTTCAGCTGGCAAGTGTGCTTGCTTTTGTTTGATGAGCTGTTAAATGTTGAATGTGAATTGCAGTTGTGGCAACCTATTGACAGTTTTTGTTTGTTTTTTTTTTTTTTTTTGTTCCCAGCCAGCACGCTATGTCGTCGTAATGGTACTTCAAAAAATATGCCCGCAACAATAAATTTCCAGTTGAGCTGCCGTGACATCTGATAAATTTGATTGTGCCGATAAATAAGTCAAGTTGCATTCCATATTGCATATTTACGATAAGATTTTCAATTTCGATCGAAAGCCAATTTAACGATAAGGGTTTCTGAGCCATAAACACAATACAACAGATAAATAGTTTTCCAGCCTAGATACCAAGACTTATCGTTGGCCATAAAACCTTTACAGTTGAAGTTATAACCCAGCCGCATATAAAAACAATAAAAACGGCATAAAGCTGTTGTTGCTTTTAATGCGCGGCCCTTGCATAATAATAAAATGAAAACATTAACTAAAGCTACAGACCGCAGGCAACACAGGAACGCAGCGGGGTCAAACGAAACCGGTCGTCCTGTGCAGCGAATTATGTTATTTTTATTATGGCACCCGCAGAAGGGTCGGTCGGGCATCTGCTGTTGACATTTTTGGTCATAAATAAAATTTCACCAATCGATAGCAACAAATAAACAATACCACACACACAGGTGAGGGCCAAGCAGGCAATTTGCAAATTTTTTGCTCATCGACTGTTTATGAAGGGAGTCCCCGATAAGCGAAAACAACGCTTTTTACAGATCTCAACGAAAAAATACACGCATATATATGCAGTATTATTTGTATACTCGCGTGTGGGTTGATATGTAATCAAATTACTGCTAACAGGTTCGGGATTCTGTGCACTCTTGCAGAAAATGTTATTAAATACGGATAGAGATTGAAACATTGTACAAAAATCGAAAACAAAATAAAGAAAGCAGATATTTATGTTGCTGAATTTTCGTATACAATTAAAACATTTATATTACCCCGAATTTGTTGTATTTAGTATTATCCTTGAAAAGTATTTGTTAAATAATTATGACATAGTTCAATAATAAACAATACTAAAGAAAACAAAGTTTAAACAGTATAGTATATACGTTTAGCTGTCACATAATACATTTATTTTACTATTATGCTGTCTGCAATTTTAGTTATATGCATTATTAATTACTTTCTGAAAAACTTTTGGTATTTTTGCTTGTTAAGTCTAACGAACGCTCAAGTGTTGAGTGTACCTTTTGAACCCTTTTTCAAACAACAGCGGTGCTTCAACATGTCATTCCAACTTCAACTTCCTATAATTACCGCTTTTAACCTTTTATTGGCATTGATTATATCATTGTTATTGCATTTTAAGTGTTTAACAAGTCAAAAATTACAAGATTAAAATGTTATTAAGGTTAAAAGCGTTCTTATACTCGTTAACTTTTTAAATTTTCTGTCCTAAGATAATGCTTCATTTTTTTGATTTCTTGATTGCATTTGCCAGCTCACTTATACCTGCTGATGCAATCGAGTGCTCTTAGCTGAATGACATGCCCATTCGAGTGCAAATTTCAGCAGAGCACCAGAGCAGCAGAGCGGCAGAGAATGAACTCAGTGTTGCAATTGGGATTTGTCGCTAGTTGTGGTACATAGCTACATTTTAGCTACTTGAGCAGGTTTATGCACTTGGATACGTTAGCTCTAATTGCTGTTCGATAACGGCTTGCGACAAATGAAAAGAAAATTGTATTTTTCACTGCAATGAAACATAATCAGCGTGCAGTTGTAGCTGATTTAATTTTACGCATCTCTGGCAACGTTCGTGGCGCCTCACCGGAAACGGAAATTTTGTAGTGGTTAAGTGGATGGGCTAGCTGGGCTGTTACGTGGTTGCGTGGCTTGGGTTTGTATAAAGCTCGCCACTCGACGCCATTACCAGCGACGTCAGCGGCTTTTTGTCGCCATCCTTATTGGCAGCCAGGTGCTGGCGTTGTCGGAAGTGGCGAATGCTTCTTCTTTTTCTTGTGCTTCTGCCTTTGCTACGTCGTCGTCGTCGCCATATTTTTGCGTTAGCATTTTCAACGCTCTCACTGTCTGCATTATTTATAATTATTGCGAATTTTCATATAATTATGCGTGGGCGCATACTTTCGAGGTGCCATCGACGCTGCTTGCCATTCCATGCAGTTATTTATTTTAAGAAGCGCACAAGTCTTTTCTTTCTTTCGCGCACAGGCCATAAATATTAAAGTCAACTACATTTTCTGTATGTGTGTCTCTGTGTGTGTGTCGGTGCAGAAGGCAATCCTTACGTAATTAATGCTTGTTCCGGAGATTTTTTGGCCGTCTTTTTTCAGCTGTTTTTTCCATTCTTGGATGTTGTTGTCATTTTGTTGCTCTGTGCACTCAAGTGGCACATTAATATTTGTTGTCGTTGTTGCTGTTGCTGTTGCTGTTGCTGTCTGTATTTCTGGCTATCTGTGAAAAGCCCTTGGATTATATAAAACGCTTACGTTGTTTAACGGCAGTTTAATGCCTCATTAGGTTTAGTGGGTTGACTTCAACTACCAGGATTTTTGAGCAGCATGTGCCGTCCTTGAAGCTTTAATCTTGTACAATGATTCTATTTATAATTTTGAGAGGCACAAAATTAATTTGGCATAATTTGTATGCTTTTAATGATAATACGGTGTCTGAAATATCTCTTACTCATTTTACGACACAATTTTTTTACGATTTCAAAATCTTATTTGTTTAAATAGCAGTTGTTTATCTGTTCATCTTACTTTTATAAATATCTTATAAATTTTTTATAATATATTTTTCATGCTGTATAATTATACATTTTTATGCCCTTGTCAACTAAACATATTTAGTTTTTATATTTAAGCACATTGTTCATTAAAATATATTCAACATGTCTTTACCTCAATATATATGCACACATATTATTTTTGTGTCATTTTGAAATTCACAAAAGGCAGTTGCCAGAATCTTTGATTTATCAACAGACGCGTACCACATTTTGATATATTTTAAAATTGCTGCCATCGATTGATTTTTCCTCACATACGCATTTCTATTATTTCTGCTGCGCAATTTGTAAATGATTTTATTCTTGAAAATTCGCTAAATAACAATATGAGATTCCTGTTATCGACAAAGTGTTTTATACAATATTTGACGGGCACTCGGATGAAGTGTGAATTTATGATACATAAACTTGCATTTGCTATGCTTAAAATCACAATCGGACACAATGTGCAATTTATTGGAATAGATGAATACTTGAATAGTTTGGAGCCAATTGGTATTTAGCCAAAAATGTTGATTAAAGACTTAAATGTAAGCTGCACAAAGGCAACCGCAGCTGAATATTGTGGCATAAATCAATCGATAAGATTTGAGAGTCAGCTTTTTGGCCAATGCCCGTTAGCTGGAGAGTTAAGCACACAAAGCGCAGGCTATTTCATATTTTTGTGTTTCGCCACTTTTCAATTTGGGTTGTGGCCAACGTGGCAAGTGAAATGCGAAAACTTTGCATACAGCTCGCAGTAAAATCGCAGTAAATTCAAAAGCTGCTGTCAAACGAGAAACCCACAAAAAGCAAAAAGCAAAAAAGAAAAAGAAAAAATAAGCCGCAAGCAAAAATCAACCAAATTGAGTAAAACAATGAAGCGTAAACGATTTTTGCTGACATGTGTGGGTGAGCGAGTGGTTGATGGCTGGCGTAGGGTGGTGCTGGGCTGAAATGAATATAATAAAAATAAAGCAGCAAACAAAAAGACAAACGCGACTCGCTTGCTAAGCCCAACACGAGTAAGTACAAGCAAGTGCACAAGCAGACGAAAGAAAGAGAGAGAGAGAGAGAAATGGAGAGAGATAGAGGCATAGAGTAATAGAGTGGGATAGATGAAGACTCTGATGTGACGTGATTGTCATTCAATATTGTCAACGTCAGGCAACCATAGCATCAGCACCACCATCAACAGGAGCTGAGGCAGGACCAGAACCCGGGCTAACACAAGAGCATAAACAGCTTCATACAAATGTTATTATTGAAATTTCAACAGTGCCAAACACACACACACACACACACACACACATACAGCAAGCATTTATCACACACACACACATCACACAAGTGTACGTTGCAGAAGAACAAAAAAGAAATGATGAAAAATCTATTTGCAAAACCAGGCCATAGATGGGTTCCCGTTTGTCTCCCTCTTAGTTAAAAGCTGACTCCAACGTCCGTGTTTCTGGTCATATTTATGCTACCGCCGTCAACATATGTTTGCTTTCTGTCCCAAGAAAAAATCAGAGGAAAAATCTGCTATATTCATTGTGACGAACACAAAATACTCTTCTACAAATAAAATGTATATTGCACAAATAAAAAAAGATTAACACAAGTAAGTTACAACAATTTGTATAGTATAAATTAGTGTATAAATTAATATCAAATGTAGATTTAGCTACAATATTGTTGATAAAAGTAAAAGTAAAAACCATAAAAAA
The DNA here is from genome assembly GCA_035044725.1 of Scaptomyza caliginosa. NCBI lineage: Eukaryota > Metazoa > Arthropoda > Insecta > Diptera > Drosophilidae > Scaptomyza > Scaptomyza caliginosa. Next base: position 344,798 of record JAWNNR010000460.1, read on the forward strand.
AGTTTTCATAACATTTCTCACAACTAAAATAACGCCAAGACAAGGGCATGTATAGAATATGTCAGCCTATACATTTAAAGCAAACCCATGGCAATGGCCAGCACATTATTCGATCTCAGTCAGAGCTGAAGCTGCCGCATTGTGGCCTCCGATGCCGCAGTTTTGTGTTTTCCTTTCGCTTTCTGGTAGTTTTATTATTTCGTCTGTGCTTTGATGATTTCGGCAAAAACGACAGACAGGAACTGCGGGCATACAAATGCCTCTTTTTGCGTACATGTAAGTCTTCTTGTTTGTGGCTTTCTGTTTTGCTGGAGCCGGGGCAGTCTGATGGTATAATAGTTTTGTACTGGTATGCGAGCTGACCCCTCTTTATCATCTTGTTGGGTTTTTGCCATTTGTTCGTTTGTCCTTTTGTTGCTGTGCATTGCGCAGCTAGTTAGATAAAACAATATTATTTTATTGCCTCGGCTGCGAAAGAAATGTGCACAGTGTGGTGCGGCATGTTTAGTGGTCCAGTTGTGGTGCCTGCTGCCTGTGCCTGTGCCTTATTGTGGTCCAGCAAGACAGACGATTTGGCGCAATAAAGGGACGGCTTTAAGGCTGAGACTTTGGTTTGTGCTTTCAAGTCTTGTATTTAATTTGTATTCACAAAATTGGATTTCTCTTTGGCTGCAATGAATCACGAAAATATATCAATTAAAAATATATGCTAAAACATATTTAATATTTAAATAAAACAAAATGAATACTATTGTAATACAGCATTTAATTTAAATGAATGTATTTTCCATAAAAGCTAAACTAAAATCAAAACTTCATCTAAATTTATTTTTCATAAAATCAATACTACACGCTTTAGAAGTTACAAATGTGAAAAGTCAAAAGAAAATACCTTTGTCTTTCTACAACATTTCTGTTATTAAGAGGAAGACGAAAAAAAGTTACTCATAATGTCACGAAATATGAAACTCATTAAAGAGAACATTCATTATATGCTTTCAAAGGACAGCAGTGTTCAGCTTCTTTCCTTGCCTCTCTTTCCCTCTTTTTATCTATCTTTTACAACAATTCAAACTAGTCTCTTAGCGTTGAAGTGTTTTAATTAAATTTGATATACCTTCTCCGTTTCGCTGCAGGAACTTAACTCATATACAAAGCGAAACTATGTTCTATTTTAATTTGACAATATGAAAAAAACGCATATTATTTAATAAAGAATTGAGTTTCAGAATGATGTCATACACACAGATTTCCCATGAGCCGTTTGAGCACTATATCATAACATAAGCCACTTTCGTTCGTTGATGACTATCAATAGTTAATTAAAGACTTGTTCAGCTTTTGTCGCATCAACTATTCCATAGAGCTTCAGATGCAAGACAACTTAAACAACTGTTACCCAAGTGGCACAGCCAATGTCTGCTAAACCAGGCAATACATTTTTCAATACGCTTTCAGTTTGGACACTTGGGCAACATACAACATAAATCTACATGGTGGCACTCATAAATATTTCATTGATGCGCTTCGCTGCTCAATTTATTGTTGTTGTTGTTGTTGTTGTTGCTTATAAGTGAAATATGTCCAGTTGGGCGTGCAGACTTTCATTTCCTTGGCACTTCCCTTGGCAGCAAAATGTTCTCGTATATTACTTTTTCCTTTTATTTTTAATATGCTCATTCAATTTGCTTTCGCCCTTGTATCTGCTGTTCGCCGATGTTCTCAATGTTACCCAATATTGTTGTCCCGTTCATCGTCGTGTCGTTTATTGATGACATGACAAACAAGGTACGATTTCCGTGCACTTAAAAAAGTTCGACAACCATTTTTCTTATGTTGGTCGCCGCCGTCTACACTTTTTGTATTTGTATGCACATTAACTTCATTTTGCAATCACGCGCACCATAAATCCAATTTAATTGTGTTGTGCTCATACTCACACACTCGCACATAGTACAAATATAATAGATCCAAGCGCTTGGATTGGCACAGTTCACGCTGCGTATACTTAATATTTACTCGCTCGTGCGCTCAATACCCGGCTCAAAGCTAAATAGACGCACATAAATTTTCCAACGATATCCGTTTGATTTCTTCGCATTGCATTTTGAAAAATAGACTTTTTATACTGTTGCTTCACTTGCTAGCTCCCCGCCCCATCTTACCTTGTCAAACTGATTTAGTACGCACAATTTTCTGCCAAGTTGCACAAACTTTGCCAAGCGTATGTTGTAAGGTACGAACCTTCTCGGTCAGGTCAGTCAGTCACTTGTTGTGATTTATGTGTGATTGAAAAGCTTTAAATTGTATGCTAATCGGACTTTGCCTTCAAAGTCATTTGTATAGCTGCCGCTCCAATTGAATTTAAATGGTTCGAGCATTTGGCAGTTTGACTGAACGTTTGATAATTTGAATGCCATTAGCCGGTTATGCGTTGTTGCCGAGTGTGCGGTTCAAATATCTTTGGCATAATCTATCAACAATCGGTTCAATCACTGACACTATTAAGCCAAAATAAAAACCTATTATTCAAATAAGAACACTCTTTTTCCTTGATTTCTTGTCAAGGTTTTTCTTTAACGTATTTTATAAAACTGACTTTTGTTATTAAACCTTCTTTTCACTTTGTGCTTAGCGCAGTTAATGGTCATTAATTCTGTGCTTGTATGCAATGTTATATTGCTCATTTGGCTCAGCTGTTTCCCAAACCACTTTGCCAACTTTTGTCCATAAATTATACGCCTTGGCCAAATGAAGTGCACACATTGCGTCTGCACTAGCCGAGCATTCACATCCCCTTCCTGGGCCACCCGGTCCAATGCCAACCAATCACATCGTTTCGCCAAGCAACGGATGTAATTTTCTAATAAGTCCAACAACTGTCAACTGGAAATGGAGAGAGCAAACGGCAACACAGCAATAAAGTCGGCAAAAATTAACAAATTCCGAACATTAGACTCGCTTGTATTTTTGCACAGCTCATTAATGCACAACACACACACACACACGTCTCTTTGAGGACACACACAATGCACACTTCGCTACACTTATGCCGGGGCCACTTAGTTGCGGACAGAACTGGGAAGGCCACAATGCCACATGGGCCAGCTGGGCTGCTGTTAACCGCTTGCTTGCCACTGGTCCGACCCACGTCCCAGTGCTGTGAGCCCTGCATTGCATGTTGAAACATTGCTCACACTTAAAAAAAATGCAACCTGAAAGCTTGAAATGTTGTGATAAATTTGGCTTGCAAACTCAATTTAATTTCGAAAGAACAAAATTTTAGTAATCACTGATAGCATTCGTCTTATAATAATCGTCAAATAATTTAAGAAAATAATTTTACAAAATAGAAATAACAATCGATTGTTTAATAAAAAGTAAAGAATTTTCTTTCAGAAAACAATGAATTCCAGTGAGAGTTTTCGATCTATTTGATTAATTTCTGTTAGCTTTTTTTTTCTCACTGCACCTTAGGGATTATGATTTAAAACAAATCCAATGCGAGTGTACATATTTTGTCGAGTTATATATGTGGCATATCCGGCCTTGTCATTTCATACTAATCAACATCCGTTGCTAAAATTGTTAAGTACATAATTTTTGGTGGCGCTCGCGCAATATTTTGTCATTTATATTATGGCAGCATTTGTTACAGCATTGGCATTGTCCAATGTATGCGAAATCGAATGTACATTTTGTACAGCATTGCGTATAAGTGACGTGCATATAAATTAGATTTGATTCGTTGCGGATCGCATTTTGGACTAACCAGCTGCAGCAACAACAACAACAATAACAACAGCAGAAGTAATGGCAAAAATATAGCAAAATGCATGGAAATTGAAAATTTATTGCACACACACACACACACACACACACAACGCACATAGAGAAAAGCACAGTTGCGTATCTGTTTGCTTAAATTTTGCATTACGCATACGCACCGTTGTTAATTTCATATTCAGAATTGAGGGCAGAACTCTCGCTGGGACCTAAAAAGGAAATTGCACATGTACGAGAACTCGTACTTCCTTTGACCATCTACTTTATTATGCATTTTAGGCAGCACGTGTACGTGCTTTCCTCTATGCTACGTATGTGCGGTGTGTGTGTGTGTGTGTGTGTGTGTGTGTAGATTTTGGCAAATGTCAGCTACTTAAAGTAAGCTGTAGTGAGCTTTGATCTCTCGCTTAAGCTTGTAGTCAACTTGGGTGCCTTTTTCTAGCCTAGCAGCATCCATTGACTTTTACTTTGACTGCTCTCCAAGGTGCGTCGTCCATTGAGGGTTTATTCTGGCATTGAGTGCCTAAACGGCATAATGAAATTATGAATGTAAACAGCTCGCTTAAACCATGATGATGATACAGCATCATAAAAAGCGAAAGCAACGGCCAAGTGGCGCCTTTTTTTTGGCATAATTGCAGTACTTGCTGGTTACTTAAGCAAAAGTCTGTTTCTAACACCAACACGTATACTTTAATTAGTCTACTTTCTCTTTTACCAAGAACTGCCACTCAACTGGCTAATGCAAAAACTCTCAAAGGACGTTAAGCTTATAGTCGCTTGAGTTTTACACTAGTCCATATTAATTCTATTTAAGCTGGGCATGTACAAATTTTAACTATAGAAGCAATTTACAGAATACAAAGTACAGATTGTGCTCCTATATAATATTTAAATTGATTTAAGCTGTTATCAGGGTAAAACATTCAGTATTTTGCACTTAAAAAATATTATTTACTGTTTGTACTTATTAAAGAATATTTTTTTTGTTATTTTTAATTTAAAAATAAATTTTCTTAGTTGAAGGTAAAATGTACTAAAAAAAATCTATCCTAAAGCTATGCGAATGATTATATATTATTTATAAAAAATATTATTATTATTGTAAATGTAATTTTCTTAAAGAATGTTATAAAATTTTGACTCATTCACTTAAGCATCTAATTATGGCATATATATAAAATATGAAAATTTAATTGACAATTTACATGGAGTGCAAACTATTGCAGTCATATTTTCATTTAAGTACCAGAACAATAACAATAAGAACAACTAATTATTGCAGTTTAATTAAACATCAGCAATATTAATGACTGTCTTTCGTTTACGATTATTACACCAGACAGGACGTGTCATATTGCTTGACATTTTCGCAAGCTCACCAATAAAAGCTGCATTCTATTTGCAATGCAGGCAAACAAATTAACTAACACACACACACACACATACAGAAAGATAGAGAGAGAGAGAGACACTGTGTTAGTTATGAGTATAGTACAAAAAGGATTGAGGGTGGGGTGTTGTGTTGTGTTGTGCGGTGTGTGGTGTGGTGTGGTGTGTTGAGATTGTCACATTATTTGACATGCGGTCGCAGGACAAAGAGAAAAACACATCAAAATATTAGCAACGTCAATAGCTGCACACATTTGCACTTTTTGAACGATGAGTTGAACGACATGAAGCGGAAAATATGTATAGACATGGAAGTGGGTAAATGTTAGAGTTGGGGCTGTTGTTGACGTTGGTGTTGCAACTCAATGATGCACACAAAAAGCGCAGCAAACCCCAATGATGATGTTGATGACAACAATGTCGATGTGTGTGTGTGTGTGTTTAATGTTTAAACGTTGTTGTTTACAAATTGACTTTTGTTGGGTTTGCATTTTGTTGCTGCTGCCGGTCGTCAATAAACATTTGCTTGATAATATGCCGACATATGCATAACGACATAAGTAGCTTTGGCTTAAATTCTTCTTTTTTTTATTCCAACTCTTTTCTCATGTGTTTCTGTTTTTGTTGTTGTTGTTGCTGTCTTTGCAGAACTACAACAATATCAACAGCAACAACAGCAACAGCAAGTTGGCAAACATCAGGCAAATGGAGCTGTTTTAACGGGCATGCAGTCGCATCATATACGCGGGCCACGCCCACCACTGCGCACCGCCTCCTCGTCAACAACAACAACAACCAACAGCAACAGCAGCAGCATCATCAACTCGGGCCCCGCCGGCAATATGTTGCTAGATCAGACACCCTCTGGAGGAAGCAGCAGCAGCGGGGTCAGCAGCGCACCCAGCTCCTCCAAGGGACACATAGTACATGGCCACACCCACGGACACATGTCGCATGCCCACGGTGAGAGCCTGGGCATGAGTTCATCAGCAAGTGCAGCCCAACAGCAACAGCAGCAGCAACAAGTGCCTCAGGCAGCCATTGATGAGATGCGCGTCTGATAGGTGTCGGTCTTTGAGTTGGACTTATAGTCATCAACGGGGTAAGTTGGCTTAAGAATATTTTCTCCTATGAACTAGTTTAAGAAATGAATTTTTATTGTAGAAAAGATTTCACATACAATTTGGGTATTCTTTTTAAAGTTTGAGTACTTTAATCTGTTGAATCCGTATCACATGTGCTCGTTGAGCTCAATGAATCCAGTATGTTATCCTTAAACTTGTACACAACTTTGCCAGCTCTGTTAACTTTTCCATACTCATGTAGATAATATTTGCCTTCAATTTCCCGTACAATGCCAAAACGTAGACCAACTTCCAAGGCTTTATTCAGTTCCTTCGCATGATGTTTGTATCTTCGATCATTTCCTAAGCTTATTTGTGCAGTTTCAACAATATCAACCCAATCACTAGGCGGATTTAATTGTTTCATTGCCTCGACTAGATAATGAGCAAATGTGAAATGAGCCATGTTTTAGTAAAGTATTACTTCTGAAATATTAATACAATTATAGACTAATATGGCATTTGCTACTTGCTAACTATTTGTTTATTTGACAAAATTCATGTGAAATAATTAAATAAATTTTTCATGCAAATGTCAGTAATGAATATGTTTTAAGCCTTATTTTATGGGTGTTTTAGTATGCATTCTATGTTGACAGCCGTACCTTAAGTATGCCAACATATGCCAGCAAATATGACAAACATTTTAAACCTTTCAACAAAGAGAAAAAACACGCAAAAAGGTCGACGAAAAGGTTAAATAAAATATAAATGGCTTGCCCTACATGCGAATGTGAATATGTAAAGAATTGAGGGTACCACGTATCCCCATGTCGCAGCTGTTTTTCGTGGAAAAGTTCACAAGCCACAAGCCAGAGAGAGAGATATCAACAAAAAAAAAACATAGCCTCATATATTTATAATAAAGTCATGAGAACACAAAAAAAAACATGTTTGGTACGCATGAACTCTAACAAATATTTGACATATCCACAAGGTATGGTTCTGTGGCAGGTATGCCTATATGAATATATTTGCCCGGTATACTCTTAACTACAGCTAGAAAACTTTCTAATTCAGTAATTTAATATCACACAGAGAAGCGACAAATGCAAACAATTTTAATAACAAGAAAAAAAAAACAAAAAAAATATAGTTTAATTATTTTGTTCTTCAGTTGTTCTCCACCTCTGTCCAGTTTGCTAACATACTCGAATATTAAATTCCTTGCATTTAAATAAACAAACGCATGGATGTGTTTAACATTTTAAACATGTTAAAAAACAAGGTCCAAGTTTCTCAACATTTTTAATATGGAAGCAGAAATAATAATAAGTTGATATGAAAAATAATACAAATTGCAGCGAGTTTGAAAATGTAACAATATGAGAATATTTGCTTAATATTACTCTACCATTTCACCAGTATTTATGTGATCCCACACAGATACTCTTTTCCAAGAGCAATTGCTTAACGGACTGTCCACTTTAATTTTGCATAGTCCGGCAAATGGGTGTTGAAATGGGTGTGTTTTTGGGGTTTCCGGATGCGCAAAAGTGAATGTGTTTGCATGTGCCGGCTGCCCATTAATTCAGCTGGCATACAATTAAATTTGCATTTCATTCTTTTTTTTCGTTTCGTATCGTTTCGCTTACACCTGGTACAAGCTGGGCCAACCTCTAAAGTAGCCAACAACATGCCGTAAGAGACCTAAGCTGCGCTACGCAGCATCACCTTCGTGACTTTTAGCTGATTAACATTTGTGCTCTCTCTCTCTTTATCCTCTCTCTCTTTTTCTGTTACCCTGGTGCTCGACAAAATGCAATTTTGCTACGAAAGTAAAAAGCAACAGCAACAGAAAATAGCAGCAAGTGGCAACCTTTATGTAAATTTACACCCACCATATATGCGGGCGGGCTGGATAGCGGGGGGAAGTACATACTTATGCTTATAGTATATTGTGTGTAAAAAAATATACGTGTGTATACTAGAAGTAGCGTCAGCTTAGCGGATGGCTGGCGAAGTGTATATGTGCTAAAAGCGCAATAAACATTAATTTTCTTTTAGTTCGTACATTTTGTTTCAGCCCTTCCTGTTGCTCGGCTCTTGCATATTTTGGCACTTGTTTAAATTATGATCAAAATCTTGCTAAGTTCCCCAGATAAGCATAAGCCAAAAAAAAAAATAGCAACAAAAAACAAATTTGAATTTTATATTTACCTAAAGTAGAGATTTCAATTGGATATATTGTAACGGACAAGCTGCTTTGATTAAAGCTTCGGGTTCGACTATCGACACCTTACAGTTCGATTTCTTACCTATTTTCACTGTGCAACCAATCGGACTAGGATTGGCGACTCGCGACATTGACTAGCACACAATCGGGAGGGGGATTCGTTAATTAATTCAGAGAACAAAACTGGCCTTTGTTGCAGAAAAATAAACATAAACAATGAGTCCTGTCAGCAGTTAATTACAAAAGAACATACCTATCGGAGTTAAAAAAAAAGTTACAAAAGGTTTTTTTTTCATTATTACACCACAATAAAGCTACTAGATGTTGTGGTAGCTTGGGCTCTGTACCCACCCTTCCTATGATTCTCCGTATCCACATTTCGTTGGCATTCATTGTTTAAATTGATTTAAGTTAAAGAAGCATAATATATATTAAAAACATATAGACAAATACAATTATTATTCAATGAATTTCTTAATAGGGAGGGTAACAAAAATTAAGTGTTTTATGACCCATGTTAAAATGATATTAAAATTAAATATGCGTTTATATAAAATGCAATTCTTGTGAAAGTTAATTACATTCATAAAATTCCAATGACGATAGGAAATGAAAATTTAGAAATATGCATTTAAAAGGAATCAACTCTCTGTGGCTGCGTTAATCGTTATTACTTAGCAACCCCTCTTTCTCCCTCCCAGTCGGCCCCAACACACACTTAACCGCATTTCTAAACATAGAAAATGTTTTAGCTCCCTGCTCCCTGCTGGATTTTTAAGTTGATATGTGAGTTAAATGCAAAAGTTGATAAGTTTTCTGCAGAAATGTGGTGTAAACTTTATGTAATTTAGTTAAAATTATATATGTACATATATTTCCATTTGTATATACACATGTAGCTGTGTGTGGGTGTGTATCTATGTGTATTTTGGGAAATTCCCCTACACTCTTCTGTGATAAACGTGTTGAGTAATTAGTGCAAAACTTTCTAGGGCAATAGACAAACACGCGAGGTATTAAAAGGATAAGCAAAACTGTTTGAGAATCATGGCTCACTTATAAGTAATTGCACTTGGCATTGCCGGAGCTAACAGAGTTTACATATTTGCTAGCTTAACAAATAGTTAAACAACTTTGTTTAGGGTTTACCAACACTTCCGATATAGAAATGTTAACAATTGCGATTACAGTTAAGCTATGCTTCAAGATTTTAATATCAGTTAGGCTTTGAATAAATAAATATTAAGCAATTCATGACTTATTCAGCTCTACAAATGTTTTTGAAAAGCTTTATTTAAAGCTTCACTTCAAGTTCGTTGTACAAATATAGAGAAAGAGATAATTTCAATCCCCAAGGCACTTGGTTAGTTACTTAACTGTAACTAATTATTGCATACACTAATCTGCTTAAGTTTCCGGTTTAATTTTTTTTCTCGAGATTTCCGTTTTGCAACTTTGGCCCCGTTGTTGATTAATTCTCAAGAAGCCAGCATGAAATCGGAGCGTATGTTTGTTGCACTTTACTTTTGTGTTAGTTTCGACAAGATATGCAAAGTGGTTGCACAAACACGCGTGTAATACGTTAATGATGGCCTGCACACGAATACACACACACACGCACACACACACACACACACACACACCTATAAAGAATGCACACATTGTAGCTAGAAGCTTTATGCTGCTGCTCTTACGTACTTTCAGCTATCTTTAGTCAAGTCTGAGCGCAGACGACGACGACCGCCTTCATAGTTCTTGGCCTGCCCCTGCCACCCTGCCACCCTGCTACCCTGCCACCCTGCTTCACCTATTTAGCTCCCCTGCTAGCAATCTGCGCCAAATTGCGCGCTCAACTATACGCCACCGGGCTGCCAACCCACCCAAAAAAGAAAACAAGTGAAACTAAAGGCCAACTTGGAAGAGAAAGCGCGGGCCCCTTTTGGGAGAAACGGAGATGCCAGCAGCCGCCTGACACGCAGCAACCCGACCGGGTGGACCGAAAACAAAAGGCAGCCGCGCGTATTTTGCAGCTGCACTTTAGTTTTGCACTTTTCGCTTTCTTTGCATAAATTCTAGCGACCAGGGCACAAACTGAGTTTACTGTACTGCAAAAATGAGCACGCACAAAAAAATATGCATAGTTTGGCGAGTGTGGTGGGATTATTGTGGGGTTGGGGGCTAGGGGTTGGCGGATGGTGGACTAGCGAACGAACTAGATATAAGCAAATGCTGTAAAAGATTTCCCGTTGAATTTTAAACCAAACACAAAAGCATAATGGAAAGCGCCAACAGAGCGCAATGAAGTATGCGATGCAAAACGTTGCAACGCCAACAACAAAGTGGACTATTTGCCAGATACAAACACTCACAAAAAACCAAAATTTAAAGTCATTGTCACATTAAAGTAACAACAAATTCCAGTTTGTCTTAGTAGTTCGATACACTTTAGTTATTTACCAAATTTGTGTTATTCATTCAAATAAAAGAAATTAACTTTATTTAAGATTGAATTCCTAAGTTAAGATGGCTTAGAAATCAGCTTAAAGAAGTGTTATTAAATGCATTATAATTTAGATCTATACTTTATTTTTCTAAACATTTGTTTTTTATTGTGTTATTTTTGTTTCGATGTTTTGGATGTCAAAACGTTTTCCTCAGTGTACACACATACAATCACACTTATACAAATACAGATATAAATACAAATACAAACACAAAGAGTTTTCAGGGCCAGTCAACCGAATGGCACAAATGAACAGAGTGATGTGGGCCTTCTAACGGCGACTGTGGTTGAAAGTCGGGTTATGGGCGTGGCAATGGCAGCTCTCAAGGCAACTTGTTCACAAACATGCATCGTAAACTTTGATGGCAACAACAAAAGTAGGAAAAACAGCAACAACAACAATAACACTGATGATGCACACAGTTGAATTTGCAGCTAAAAACAAACAAGAGGTCATCTGAGATAACTATGCGAGTGTTGTGCTAATTTAGTAGCTCTTTTAAGATACTTGGCCAAGAACCCGTAAGGCCAAAGTAGCATTCGAGCGTATCACAACTTGCACAATTTCTCAATTCCAAATGAAAAGTTTATAATGCGCAAATAATTCGGCTAGCACTTGACCTATATGCAACTTGAATTCTATTATAATTTGGGTTAAATGTTTCAATGGGTTTATGTTTTTTTAGTATTTAATCTCTTGTGAATTATATTCATTCACTTTAATGCTTATATCATTTTTTTATCTGTTATAACACAAGGTATATTTAACCTTCTCTGATTTTTTCCAAACTTTTATAAAAAAGTTGCTTTACATTTTTTTCTACTTCAAAGTTGATTAAAAAAAAAACATATTAATCGGTGATTCAATTAAATCATTAAAAATATGTAGAAATCTATGAAATATTTAAAAAATACGTTTATAACGAAAAAATTAAAATAAACGCAGCAATTTAATTAATTCATGTCAAGCTGTGTGTAACTGCGGCATACAAAATCGTCAGCAAAAAGTGCAATGAACCGTGTGTTCAAAGCTGGAATTGCATAGATACAGGAATTATTAATGGGCAGCAAGCAAATTGAATGTAGTTTTTGAATTGAATGAGAAGAAAAAAGTATAATTAATTAGCTAGCAGCTTTGATGTTAATGCAAAGGGTCATCGAAATGGTTTTCGCACCCGCTGCAATCGAAATTAATAAATATATTTAATATATTTTGTTCTTTTAACCGAGCTCTAATTAAGTTTTGAAGTATGCTGAGAGCTCTTAAGAAGTTTTGCAACTAGACCTAGTTTAAATATTTGGATATTATTGAATTAATTTTTTCTGATTTTTTGTGTTGTTTTGTTTTTTTTTTACCACTTGCAGGACCATAGAAACATTGCGTGCGGAAACGCCCGAGGAATTCTATGCGCTGAAAGAGGCACAACAACTGAACGATGACCCTGATGACAGCCAGCTCAAAACATTAACAACAACAACTTTGGCAACAACGGACAAAGAAGCGGGCGAAAGAGTGAATAACAAGCTGCAATTGAATAAACTGAAATTTCAAAGCGAGATACACGCTCTGGCACTTGAGGGTGGCGACGTGGCTCGTGGTTATTGCTCCTGCGATGAGCAGTGGACAAACTCATCTTCGCCCACATCGACGACCACATCGGCGACCATGTCGCCCACATTGACAACAACCGGAAGTGCCAACGCCAAGGCTGATAAGAGCGGCAGCAGCAACGGAAACGGAATTGTCAGAATGGCGGCATTAAAGCCACGCGGCTCAGCCACAGTTGGCATTCGGCTGAAGCAGCAGCACCATGTGCGCTTCTCGGACGAGAAGAACTTCTCGGATTAGGCCGAGCAATAGATGGTGAAGGGGGGGGAGGTGGGGGGAAGAGAAAGTACTCGTAAACTACTAGACTGCACCTAATCTCTGTTTAGGCATTTAAGCGACATTTTTCATAGCCTTAAGCAACTGGTTGAGCATTAAGTAATAAGAACAAAACGCAAATAAAAAACAAAAAACCATATATACATTATATGCAAAATATTAAAAAAAAAAAGAAAATCTAAAAATAAAACATATTTAAGCGTTGTTAGGCAAAATCATAAGTTAAGAATGGAAACGTGTGTAGTTAAAAGTTTGTAGATTTTAAGTCAGAGTTAAAGAAACTTGTAAATAAATACCTAGAACAAAATGTTAGTCAATGTCAGTGTTTAGTTACTAATTAGATCTGTTGTGAACTATATACATATATATATATATATATATACAAAACTATATAATGTGTATGCAAGCTAATTGGATATAAACAAACATACATACATATATAAATATCGATCATTTTATCGTTTAAATGTAGCACTCAGATTTTTTCTACCATTCAGCAAAGATTAATTAGTTAATAAATAATAATAATAAATAAAAGAAAATCATTCTTTATAAATGTGTCAATAGATTGGCATAGTTAAATTTGCAAAGCACCAGCAAAGAGTTGATTAATTTAATTGGCATTCAAATTTGTAAATAAATTAGCTTAAATCGAGAGAAAGAAGCCCCGAGTTCGCTAGAAATTATTAAGTAAATTAATACAAACTAAAAACAATGTGGTATTATTTACTTCAAGTAAAACAAAAATACAATTATTCAAGTATTCAACAATGGCTCAACATCAATTGTATTAATAAAAAATAAACAAAAACCAATATAATAAATTACAAAAATGTTAAAGAAATAACAAACTAAATAAACGATCGGCATTTAAAAAGTTTTCTTTTATGCTAAATTATTATTAATTATATACAATAAATTGCATTTACATTGTGTTTAATGCACAATACAATAAAAAACGAAATAAATCGATTAAAGTTAAATTATTTTAAACAAAAGGATTACTTAAAAATAAGCAAATAATTAATTTGTATTTATAATTTTGTGCCGAGCTTAATTCAACTCAATTCTAAAATCTAACTACAATTTTTAATATCATTTTTCGAAAAACGGTTAAAACTTAAGCAACAAAATATATAAAATGTATTTATGGCAAAATTTATAATCGTCTAGTTACAAATACAAAAACAAAAATACAATTAAGTCATAATAATGAGAAATAAACCAAAGGAAACAAAAAATGATATGAAAAAAAAAAATAAACAAAATACAACTAAAATAAACAAAATTATCAAATGAAACTTTTTATTGTTTTTGCTTTTATGGCAAATTTGTATTCAAACATAATTAAAAGCGTAAGTAAACGTAAGTGAACTGATTGAATTAAATACAAACTTAATTAAAAAGTTTATAACTCTGCTAGCATCAAATCAAAGCAACAACTTAACAAACAAATTCGCTATATATATATGATAAATGTTGAAATATTTAAATAAAGTTTTATTTAAAAAGAGTTTGCCAAAAGCGTAATAAGTTAACTCATTCTTTTGCTTATTATTGTATTAATATTTATAACATGATTAAACTTTCATTCTACTTCTTCACCTATGAAAAAATCTGTCTTTGGTAAAATTCATTTATTTATCGTATAGCCAGTCCAAAATACTAATAATTATTAATAAAAAAATAATAGAAAGACTTACAGTTAGATCAAAAACAACTCTATAAATAATCAGCTCAGATTAAAGAAGCAAAAAAATAACGAACAATCCATAATCCTTTGCAATCAAAGTTATAAACCATTATTTTCTTTCTTTGTTTCTTGAATATTTCTGCGATGTCTTCATTGACACATCATCAGTTGAGGGGCGGGGGGGGAGAACGAGTGCTACTAACAGCTAATAAAGGCCCCACCTTGGGCTCCACCCTGCCGCCGCTTGCCATCAAGGGGCTCAGGCATGATTTTATTTTAAATGCTTTCGTTTATACCTTTTTTTTCTACTCTCTTTTACTTATTTTGTTCTTTATTTTTGCAATTTTAATGGCTGCTTTTTATGGCCAGATCGCAGTTAGCCAGTTTCACTGTTCTAAGTTCCCAGCATGCAGCGGTTATTAAATAAAGTTTTATACGGCCAATAAAACAGCATGAGAACTTGTGGGTTCAGTCAATGGCATCGTGCGGTGCGGGGGGAGTAAAGATGCACTGTTCAAAATTCGAAAATAAATGTGTATTAATTCAAATGGGTTATTTATTTTTTAATATTATTTTACTCAGATATTGAGAAAGTTATTTTAACTTTAAGAATGAAATCAAAAAAACGAAGATATTTTAATTAATTCTTTTTTTAAGTGCATCTTAAAGCCATATCAACTTTGTCAAGGTTACTTCTGCCTGGGCTAAGGGCAACGAAATTATTATTATTTTTATTGAGCTCGACTGCAAACATGCCTCAAACTCCCACAAACAGTTGTTGCCATGGCACCCCCTTTAGTTCGCCCCGCCCACCCATGGCATAAAAATGCATTTGCATATATTAACTAGCTAGCCAATTCCGCTCCCCTCCATATCGAGAGTCCAGCTGCTTGCTTTGGGGCACATCCGAGCTGATGCTGCTTTTACTCTTGCAGCTTGTTGATGTTTGGCCAAAACTATTCCAATTAAATTGCCAACAAATAAAAACGAAAAATTTTATATACATACATATTTACTATATATAAAACACTAAAATTGCCCTCTGGCTAGTTTGTTGATATTTTTGTCGTTGTTGTTGTTGTTGTTGTTGTCTCTATACCCCTTTTTATTGTTTTGCTTTGCTGTTTAGTTGTATGTGGCATGCAACATAGAGCAATGTTGAATTTTTACGTTGTAGTCTGCCTTTCTGATACCCTATTAAAAGTTTCTAAGCTATTGGAAGAAAAAAAAACATTTATTTATAACATCAAAAAACAGATTGAAAATTGTATTCTTATATTTACCGAAATTATTATAAAAAACTAATATTTATGCAGAGTATCTTATAGTCGTGCAGATTTGACAAAAACATTTTTCTAAATTTTTTTCTTGTTTGTATTTTATTTTTTTCACTCTTTGCAAAGTTAGGCTTTGCCAAAGCAAAAGTTTCATGCGCAAATTTCATTACATATTTAAAATGCTGTCGATGGATGTGTGTGTTGTGTGTGTGTGTGTCGTACACATACATATGTACACTCTAATATACACACACATAATTGCCTGCAGTCATAATTAATTTCAAAATAAGCCCAATCGAATTTTGTTTGATTATTTTTATGTACGAATTGTACTTGAAACTTAATTGCTGCCATATAATATTGCTATAACCTTACATTGATTATTGATTTTATTCGATTCGAATAACCGAAACTATTTTAATGTGCCCTTGCCAAATTCAATTTGGGTTTCAAATAAAACAATGCAATTAATATTTTATTTGGTTTGCATTAGTTTCCGTAAAAATCGGACCAAAAATTTATTCAATACAACAAAACGTTAAATTAATTGTATTTTAAATTGTAAAAATTCCAAAAAAAAAAAAAACCACAAAAAAAACCTTCACATTACTGTAGTAATTTAATGCAATTTATTTGCAGAAAATTAACAAAATATTACTATATATTGAAATAAGTAAGCAATAAGTATTGCTGTAGAATATTGATAAAGTTTTGTAAATCCCTTCGGATATTTTTGTTAGTACTTTATTAGGGTCAATCTTTTAGCTAAAACATATAATTAGAATGTATAGTTTGGCATTAAAATTTAACCAGTTTAAACTATTTATAAAGCCAATTCATAAAAAAGAATTAGCTTTATCAATCTATAGGCAAATTATTTGCCATTCCCATGGAATTTGTCGTTAGTGTTTAATATTCGCCTTTTTATAGCGAACCTAATGCGATAAATGTATTTAGGCAAGGTGCTGGAGGGGGCTAAATGGTATAGGGGTGCAGGTAAATGTACAAAACAGGATGACACTTGGTGACTTTTACTCCTCTTTTTTTTTAGTATGCTAAATGTTTTATTGTTGAAAATTTCACAAATTACTTTTTATGGGAATTGTGCAAAAAACATTGTCAGCGACTCGCATAAACATATACATAAAAACTTGATGACAGGTGTAGCAAATTATGATTATTATTTTAAATACCAAGTCACACACACACACACACACACACATATATATATTTGCACATCAATTTACTTTTGCGAGCTTTTTAATGCTTTTGCTTCCCCTATTTTTTGGGGTGGAGATATTTTCACGTTGCTATGCTTAACTTTGTTCGTCAGTGCAAAAGTTGCTGTTAATGAGAAAAGGGGGTTAGGGGGATTGGGGGCGATATCAAATGCTAAATGTTATCTTCAAGTTTTAAACATTTGTGCATTTTAGCTTCAATTGCAGAACGCTTTTTGGTTTCCATTAAGTTTGTATTAGTTAATAAAAACAAAACTTCCTTTGCTTTTCAATTACAATATTGTTTAATTATTGTTTTTATTGTAAAGGAAAAAGTTTTATTTTCATACTGCTTTTTTTAAATAATTTGTTTAGGTTAAAAATAAATAAACAAAGTAATTTGTCAAGTTTAAGTTTTAAATAAATATTCTTTTATATTCAACTACATTTTTAACTAAAATTCCAGCTATTCCTTTTTATATTTAATTTAATGGGATAACTTCTAACATAACCTCAAATAACGGCAACATCATTTAAGAATTGTCGCACATCTTAAAGGAAAAAAAAAACAGCACATAAAATTGTGCACAGTGCTTACTGGAAGCAGAACCAACAACAAGTTGCATTGACGCCGACCGCAGCAAGAACAAATTGAACAACAAAGATCCGAGAATGAGAGACATAGCAAAATAATAAATCTATGCGTGCTATCTTTGTCTTACGCCAAAGGCCGATGGTGAGCCGCGGTAAACATAGACGAGCAACGGCAACAACAAAGGCGGAATAGAAAAAGGATCTGGCAACCCCTGCTCTATATTCACTCTCTGATAACTGTAAACGCGCTCTTTGGTTCTTTTACATACATAAATAAATTAAAAAAGAGATTTAAAACGCAATTTTACCCAGCAATATTAATTAATTGACTTTTGTCTAATTTGTTAAATAATAACTTCTTTCTCTGAAATGGTTGACTTTAACAATTTACTCTTTGCGACTCATTAAACTTAAGGCTTAAGGCTTTCACTGTTACTTTAACTTTGGCCCTCATAAAAGTCAAAAGTTAGAGCAACAACAACGACGGCAACAACGGTAAGAAGAGGAAGCAACAGAAGGTGTAAAATTGCACGGCTCACATGACGTATGCGTAATTTATGTCGTAGGTAAAAAAGAGAGAACATAAATGAAATAGGAGCAAAGGCAGAAACAGAAGCAGCAGCTGTCTGGGTCGCATAAGCGGTTTAATATTTCGAAACTTTTTGCGCTAATTTGATGAATGCTTTCTAGATTGTATTTTTTGGTGTTTTGTTTTGTTTTTTATTTCTTTTTACGGCGTATTATGTGTACCATGTGTGAGTCTATTGAGTGTTTATTTCGAGCGGGAAAATTGCTCGCCAGCTTAACATTTACACAACAACTTTGAACAAATACAAAATAGACTTTAACCCGATATCTTTAATAAATTATAATCTTAGTTTAAGATTATACCAAAAATAAACCAAACAGAGATTATTGCCAGTTAAATGTGGCAATCGGATTTAAGCTAATGTATTTAGTTTATTTGTTTTTACACAAAGCAAAACATTGCATTTTAAATGGAATATTACAATTTTTTAAATAAAACAGATTTCGTCAAGCGTTTTATAGCTACGAGCTTTTGTAGCACTTCAGGAACAAATGCCAATTTTAGGGTGACCATTTAATTAGCTTTACTGAACTAAATAGCTATTTAAAGTCCTATTAATCTCTAGAAAAGAGAGTTTACCAATAAAAAAAATATTAATCTGATTGATTATTACATTTACACCTGAGCCACTTACAATTTCAAAATAAATCTTTTGCTTTAAATTAACCGCCAATTGTATTTACGTTAACAGCCTTGCCACACCGCAAAAAAAACAATGGGAACATAAAATACTAATATTTGAAATGCAAATACTACAAATTCCGAGCAGTTATTTATTAAAACTGACTTAAAAGCAGTCATTAACTGCTTTACAATAATTATTTGTTTCCAGCACTTTGCCAACCAGGGCTACGTCACTACTTTAGAATCCAGTATTTTTAAAAACGCGTTTTGGCATTTTTATCGTGTCTCAAGCATGCGACGTGACAGCGGCTTAGAGTTGCCACTGCGTTTCAGTTTGCTTGAGACATTCGTGGTGCGAACATACGTTCGTATGTGGGAGTTAGCAACAATTGAATTTTGTGCTAACACTTGGCAACTCAAAATACATATGCATTTGCAAACTTAGAAACATATGCAAATGCAGTGCATATAGGTAATAAAACGTACGCATCGTAAGAATTTAAAGATAAAACAAAACAACAAAATAAAAAACATAAACAAGTGAGAAATTTAGCAACTAATTTTTCGTAATTTGCGGTTGTGCCTATAATTGTGTATGTTGTGAAAAAAAATGAGCGGGTAAAAACAGCCAACTACGAATATTTAAATACAATTTGTAGTTTCTAAATATCGAATTAATAACTTATTTAAATAAAAACAACAATAAGAAAATCGAATCGAGGCAGCAAAAAAACCAACGAACGAAATGCGCGTGCAAGAGAGCGAGAGAGAGCTAAGAAATTGAAGCAAACGAAAAATACTCAAAGACAACAACGTACATACATACATGCATACAAATACACGACTCACACACACGTGCCGCTGCCAACGTCGACGCGCCGTCTGTTGTGTGACCAGAGTTGTGGGCCTCCTCTCACTCCACTCAGTTTGTAAAGGGGCGGGGGCGGTGAAAACAAAAATTGAATATACATGTAAATGTGTGAGTGTGTGCAGACGATCAACATTTAATTTTGATACAAATTGCATGCTAAATGCTCGCCTCGTTTTGGGAGCATTTCGCTGCTGCTGAGTTGGCAACACTGTTGTTAGAGAGCGCTGGCCCAAGCACAAGCACACAAATACTCTCGCACGTACAAAAACACCGTCACATGCAGTTCCTTACTCGCTCGCTCTTGCTCTGTCACTCTCTCGCTCGCTCTTTCGGTTTGCTCATTTCAATTTTCCTCAATGAATGAAAATTTTTCACGGTAAAGTGTTCGTCGCTGCGACAGTCGCAGTCGTGTTGTTTTGCCGTTTACGCGAGCATTGCGGCGCAATCAAACAAACAAATAAAATTAAAACGAAAAAAAAATTCTTCTATACACATATATATATAGTAGCTGCCACTAATTGTTAAATACACACATATATATATAGTAGCTGCCACTAATTGTTAAATACCAATACAAATACAAATATACATTTCTATAAATATGTACATACTAAATTTATAAAACAAAAAAAACATGTGCCGCAGTGTTTAAAGAAATTAATTCTTTGGTATTTTGCATAACAAAAACCACAATGCAAACAGCCCCTGGGCAAAAATAATAACACGAGTGACAAAAGAAAATACACACACGCACACATACAGACTTACAAAAGTATACGCAGCCAGCAAGCAGAAACAGCAGCAGACGGACGCCTACGTCAATAAGCAAAACGGTAAGCAAAAATTCTCACTTACATACTCTCTTGTTGGATTTCGCGCTCGCTCTCGCGTTCACTCTCTGTCTCTTGTTGTTTGCCGCCCCTGTGCGCTCATGTTCTTGTTGTGTATTTGCCAATTGGAAAATTTCTTGATTCTTTGTTTTTCAACATGCGAAAATATACACACAGTCACAGGCACAAGCACAAGCACATGCATACGAAACTTACACTTGCTCTTACGACAGGCAGCGGTTGCGGTGCTCGCTCGCTTCATTCATTTCCACAGTGCGATACACACACACGTACACAACACGCGTAAATAGTGATACTCTCGTGCTCTCTCGCGCTCGCCTGTTCACTCATGCTGGCTAAAATAGAGTGACCATAGTGCATCTTCTTTGTGTTGAAGCTGGTCAGGCCAAAGTGAGTGAGTAAGGCAATGAAAGGGGGAGGGGGAAAAGTAATACAAAAACAATATAAAACTAAGCTTTGTTGCTATTGTTGCTACGACTCACAACTATATTGACATACAAATTATACCGACAATACTAATTTTTTGTTCTTTTGTTGTATTCTCCCATTATTATTTTAGCTTTTTAAATTTTTTTTCGCATAATATTGTGCATAAAACAAAAGCCACAGAAGCTTGTCAGCTCGACAATAAAAACGGAACGTTAACAAAAAATAACCTAAACAAGATATACAATATAATCTTATACCAAATCAACATACAAAGTGTTGAATTTTATATCAATTTCTTGGCATCAGCTACCGAAATTCGTTAAAACCTACAAAACAATATTGAATTATAGCTTTGCATAATGCATAAATTGTCAACCCGTTTAAGAGCTGCTTTTTACCAAGTACCAAATAATCACTGTAACTTAACGTTGGTTGTCATTGAGTTTGCAATTAATTATAATAAATATCAAATTAATTAGCACAACAAAGGCATGAATGCAATTAGAGGCCACTACAAAAGCATTTCCTGTCAGGTTGCCTCAGATAATCATAATTGTTCGCCAGCCCACGCACCACTGTGCAACTTGCTCACTCACACTTGCTCAATATTATTATTTTTGTTTTTATACACACGTACATGTGTGCATGCAAGTGCTTGTGTAATTAGCACTCACTCACAAAGCTGCATACTCTCTCACGCGCACTCGCTCTCTCTCTCTCTCTCTCTTTCTCTCTGTTTGTAATTTACATTTGATTGTGCGTGAGTGATAATTACTAGCAAATTACTAAACGCGCATAGCAACAACAAAAACAATGACACTAAACCGATTGCAATTTACCGTATATGCAATATGAGCAGCAACAGCAACTGCAGCAGCGCAGCGCGTGCTCAATTGACATTTATTATTTGAGTT
The DNA here is from genome assembly GCA_035044725.1 of Scaptomyza caliginosa. Classification (NCBI taxonomy): domain Eukaryota; kingdom Metazoa; phylum Arthropoda; class Insecta; order Diptera; family Drosophilidae; genus Scaptomyza; species Scaptomyza caliginosa. The sequence continues at coordinate 366,723 of JAWNNR010000460.1, forward strand.
TTTGGTCTCACTCGGAAAACAATCCAATTGGATGTAGTTGTTGTTGTTGCTGCTGTTGCTGCTATAATTATATTTGATTGACTCTCTTTTGTTTGTGTGTATGTGTGTGTTTCTGAGTTTTTTTCGTGTTTGTTGTTTGGCAATGCGAAAAAAAAATGTCTGAAAACTAAATTTTACATGGAAAACAATGGCAATAATTTGCCACTCGCTGCATTGAAATTTGTTTGTAATTAGAGAACATTCAAAGTGGTCAAGTTTCTAGGAATTTTAGTAAAGCCCGCAAAATAAAAAAGAAAAGCGGTTTGTTTCACAGAAACAACACAACTACACTGAAAAAAAAAACAAGAGCGACAGCGACATTTGGCGCAATCACCGATGTCGTAAATGCACAGTGCTTAAAACAAAAAGAATATGAAGGTCAAGAAAATGTTTGAAATATGTTGAACCCGGTTTTCAAATAGAAATAGCAAAAATAAATATTAAATATTTATAAAAAAAAAAAATAATAATTGCTTATGACTGAAAAAGGCAGGGAAAATTCGATTGTGACCAAATGATTTCATTAGTTTTTATTATGCAGCGCACGTTTTTATAGTATTTATTTTCTTATTCTTTTTGTGGTAGTTGAAAACCTTATATGGCAGGACCAGTGCGCATCTTATGGTCTGGTGCTAGTTTCTAACTACACTGAGCAAAAAAACAATGCATTTCTAGAAGGTTGTAAGCTTTTAAAATGTTTTTACTGTATTTTGATCTGATAAATTCTACAAACTTAAAGTTGTTGGCTTTTAATCTGATTGTAAATAGCCTTGAAGCTGTCTTCTTAGACTTTTACAAACATCAAAATGTATCTAACATAATCTTGTGCATTGGATTATTGTTTACATTGCCAACAACACGAGTGATCATTAAAGTTTTAAAGTTTTTTTCTATGCCCCCAAACAACAATATCAATCCATCACAAAAGGGATGAACAAAAAAAAAACAAACTCAAAATTACCTAAAGGCAGGAAAAAAAATAATAACAAAAAAATATCATATAGAGCCCAAACGGAAAGACAGAAAGAGAGACGAGAAGAAAAAAAAATTAAAATAAAGAAGCAGATTCAAAATATAAACACAAAATGAAAAGAAAAGCATTTGTAATGGTCTTATGTATATGAGCTTTATTGTTCTTCTTCTTGTTGTAGAAACTGAACACAAAAACTTGATGTTCGTGTCCAACTAATGCCCATGGCATCATATGGCCAAAAGCGAAAACTTCAAAAAAAAAAGAAGCAAGCGTAGATTGATGTGAAGAAGACGCAAAAGAAGAGAAGAACCAAAGGCAAGCAAACGGCAGACAGTAGTAAATCAACTAAATGATGCATTCTTAATGATGATGCATAGAGGATAATACCATAAACACTCAACAAAAAAACACAAAAAAGGGGTATAGCAAATTGATAATTAAGTTTGTGCTTTCGAAGCAGTTGCCATTCGTTATAGTTTTGCAATCGATCAATTTTGGATACACTTAATCTGAAATAAAGGCAAAAGACAGGTAGTTTGTTTTGGTCAATCTATCTTACAAAATTAATATATTTATTAGTAAAAAAAAACTAATTATTATTTAAAAATTAATGACTTAGTTTGAACTTTGTTTATCTTTAAGCGCGGTAATAAAGCATTTTTCCCTTACAAAATAACCTTATAAAACTACCTTAGGGTATTTAATACTTCAGTGTTAACTGCCCAGCTTTTTTTTTCTGTCAAGTTCTTTCAGTCGCGTTGAATATGGTATTTGTAATGTCTGTGGCCAAAGGCAGCAAAAAAAAAAAACCAAAAACAACAACAAGAAAAAAATGAAGATTTCTTTGGCACTTGGGGGCCGAAAGTCTGTGGATCTCATCAACAATCAGCACGAAAGATCCAAGATCCGAGCACTCTTGAGCATTAGCTGCTGCATTATGAAGCGGATGGCAACAACAAAGACATACAGTAAAAGCGAAATACACATGTGTATGTGTGTGTTTGTATAAAAGAGTCGATAAGCAGCAACGACGCGTCGCGTATTCGCAGCGTATATGTTTGTATGCCATTGTTGTTGCTGTTGTTGCTGTTGTGTGTTTTACTACATACTATAGTATAGTAAGTATGTATGTACTATGTACGTTTAACACCAGTAGCTGTCTGACAGCTTGGCTGCCGACAACGTCGCGACTGCGTTTTTGTTGTTGTTGCTGTTGCTTTTGAGTTTGCTGTTTTGTTTTTCTTGCTTCAATTTTTTTTGTTGTTTTTTGTTTTTTTTCATTACTTATTTTATGCTGGCGTTTTTGTTGTTCCATTTTGTATTATTTCTTTTCTCTCTGCATGCATGCGAGTGTGTGCTTTATTTTGAAGTTCAAGAATATGAAAAGCAAAACGCGTAACTAAACGAGTGAACAATAATAAAAAAAAAGAACAACAAAATAAAGGTAGCCCGGTTATATGATGTTGCTAACGCATGCTCTCTGTGTACTCACAGACATACATATGTTTGTATTTGTGACGCCGACGGCGATTACATACATACAAACAAATATCGTATTTGGTAAGCGCTGCCGCTGTCGCTGCCTCTACCTCTGTCGCTGCTGTCTCTCGCACTTCTTTTAATTCTTTGGGCTTTTCTTCGTCTTCTTCTTCGTTGCTGCTGCTGCTGCTGCTGCTGCGTTGTCTCATCATCTTCTTGTTGGCTTTTGGTCATTTTGTTTGGAATTGTGTGCAGCACAACACACACACACACACACGGACAGACAGACAGACAGAGCGATATGTTAACATAAGCGTGTATGTGTGTATCTTTGAACCGGTTCCACATTGCGTTAGTTGCCGTTTTCTGTAGCTCCTGTCATTCTTGTTGCTGTTGTTGTTTTTATAGTACGTGTAACTTGTCGATACGTTTGTTGTTGGCTTGCTTGTTTGTTTGTTTGTTGCTTTTGCTGTTGCTGTTGTTGCTCGTTTAGCATTCTACAAATACTACAGCAACGAGTTGTATTACAACTTCTTATGGCAAATGTATCGCCAACTTTGCTGTTTACTTCATACATGGGTGTGTGTGTGTATCTTTTTATATGTGTGTATGTTTGTGCTTAATGTTGGTATTTTACACATAAAAGAGAAGCTGGATTTGTATTCGTTATGGTTTCTAGAAGTTGTAATGAAACCGTCATAAATAGTATAAAGATTTAAACATCGAATTGCGGTAATGATAACACACACAATGGTAATATAAGATACTATATACTATCAAGATATTTCTCTGCTGCTGTCGTATTTTTAATAAATTTTAGTTATTTATGGATTAAATTCCTTAAAAATGTATTACCATATATTTGAATCTTCGCCACAAGTCAATTTAATTCTAGCTCATTTCATTACAATTTAAGTGCAATTATTTCTTGAATTAATACAAATAATCGTGTTACACAACATGTCGAAATAGTTAGTTCTCACTGCCTTTTCGATTTTGGAAAAAAAAATCTTAAAACAATATAAATTAAGTAGTTTTATCTTTGCCACTTCATTTGTACATAAATATTATTAGCATATAAAGTGCAGTATATACTAATACATAACTCTTTCGAAAGAAAAAAAAACCCAATCCAACAATTTATGGCTACTCCTCGGACCCTCTTCATCACATTGTGAACTGACCCTAATCCGCACCTGTATTTATTTTCTTCCAACTCTTTTTGTTTTCTCCAAAACTCAACAGAAACCAAAACATGCGTTTCATGGTCTCTAGCAATCTCTTAGCCTCTGTGCTGATGCTGATGCTGCTGCTGCTGCTGTTGGCTCTGTCAGCGTTTTCGGGATCATTAATTACGTCTGGCTCTGTCTACCATTCTCATCTTCTCTCTTTCGCTCCAACGAATCACACACACAAGCAGTCAGAACCGGAATATTCAAGAAAGGAAACAAGAAGTTGGCACTCACTAACTGAGAGGACAGGCCTCGGGCCTGTTACGCCCGCCTCTCCATTGTCATCGTTTCTTCCAACGTTTCGTCTACTGTTCACCGTTCCTCTCCCCAACTAGCATAACTCGGCCTTCTTCTAATGCGATCGGCCTGTTGTTCGTATTAGAATTGGTCTGTGTGTGTGTGCGTGTGTGTTTGCACAAAGGCTGTTCATTGTCCAATTGGAAGGCGTGCTTATGACTCCAATTTCACTTAAAGATTGCTGTCTCCAATTTCCATTTGTGTGTTTGCTTCTCGGTGACTCTTTATACTCAATTCACATCTAAAATGGATTAAACAGAAACCGAATAAAGTTTGTGGCAATTAAGTGAAAATTTGAAGCTTCTATTAGGTTTTTTGAAATAATATAAAAACCAATAAATTTTAAAATCAAATACTGTTTGCTATTGAAAATATTATTAAAACCACATTAACTAATACAAATTCATTTTGAGCCACTGTCCATGCTGTTGTTGTTGCTGCTGCCACTGCTGTAGATGTATACATATTTAAAGCATGCGTTATGCCTATTTTTACTCTCCTTTTATTGGCAATGCTGTGCCCTGTCTCCTCCTTCCTTGCATTCCCCTCCCTCTGCTTATCACCAGCTCTTGGGCGATGAGTAAGCGCGCGCCCTCATTAGCATTGGAGCATTATTCACAACTCTTTTTAAAAGCCCCTAGACTTTATTTTATACACACATTATAGTTTGTTGTTGTTGCTGTTGTTGTGTTTTTGCGATAAGCCAACAGAGACTTGTTTCAGTTGAATGAGGGAAACATATGCACATAAATACGTTTGTATTTAGTGAGTCTCTTTATTGTTTTATCGAGTTTCAATTCGAGTTTTGAGGTTTGCTAGAATATCCCAAAACAAAAGAAAAACGCATAACTTGTTTTAAATGCCGGCTCCAAAAATATACATAAATATAGACAAAAAAAATAAAACTTTCAATGTTTGCCAGCAATATCATAAATTATGGAATTTGCTAATACTTTGAAAGACCGGTTTGCTACCAATAAAATAAGCTGTAATCAAATCCACAAACAAACAGGAAATTGCTCTGCTCAGTAGCTAAATGTTAATAAGTTCAAAATCGAAATATTTTTGTGAAGTAATAATTTAGTAATTAAAACAATTAAAAATACCTTTCAAGTTTCAGTTAAAAATGTTACCCAATCAAAGTAGCAGCAAATCAAGATGCCAATCTAAATAAATACGGTTTAAGCCACATTTGTTGCAGTACTCAAAGTGTGTGTTTATGTTTTGGCTTTAACTTTTCAATTTTACGCACATGTTTATATAAATTTGTATTTTTATTTATTTATATATGTATTTTGATATATGTATTTGTGCAAGGAAATATTATTGTATGATAAAAGAAAATAACAGAATGTTAAATTTTAAAAGCTTTATTTAATAAATACCTTTTTGTGCTGTATATTTATTGAAAATTATTTTTTTCTAATCTTTATAATAGTATATGAATTTAATTGATATTTATTTATTTGTTTGTTAAATTGAATCGCTTAGATATTTCTACGAAGCATTGTTTTTTATTAAGAAAAATTATAATTGGCTTAAATATATATATAGAATGAATGTAAACAGATTTTGATTTATAAGTATATTTTTGCTCATTTTTTTTTTTAATAAATATTGAAAGTTTCTAATATTAAAATTGTTTTTACTCAATAACATTTCCTCATTTTTTTTATTACAAAAATCAATTTAAAACTTGATTCCATTTCGCGATTATATTTGTAATAAACTATGAAAAAAGTAATTTACAATAAAAACAAAAAAAAAATGGGATCTATTTGTGCTATAATTTAATAAACTTTACAAACACATACATATTAATTATAGTATTTAAATGCATTAAGTTGATAGAAATAATTCCATAGATTAGCAGATCGTTTTGTTAGATTATGGAAAAATAAAAAAAAAAAACTTTTAATAAAAAACTTATTTAAGCTTTTTGTTAAAAAAAAATGAGGTAGACAGAACTGTAGACGAGTCAAACATGGCAAAAAAAAAAAAAAAAGAAAAAAAACAATCATATATATAAAAATCGAAAAGAAGAGGTGAACGAAGCGTATATAGTATAAGAATCGAAAGAAAACAAGCTGATAAGTTATATGCAATTTAAATTTGTATTTAATAATGATAAGCAGCCGGTACACAAATACTCCAAAACCTAAAAAGAGAGAGAGAGAGAAGGTGTATGGGGGGTATAGAAGTATGTTTCTATGTATGTATGTATTGACGCGTGTTGTGTGTTTGCTTATATACAACAAATTTTTTTTTTTTTATTGATTTCGATGCTCGTTAGGCAAGAACATACTGAAAATCAAGTTAATACTGTCAAACTGTTCGTTTGTTTGTTTCACTCAGTCAGTCAGTCATTCAGTCAGTTGGTCGTTTTGCTTGTTTTCAATCGCTTTATCAGTTTTGTCTGGCTTAAATACATTTATACTCTTGTTGTTAGGTGCTATTTCGCTTTGGCCTTTCGTAGGTAATGCTAAAGGGTACTTGAAGATACAAATGTATCTTTAGCCATTAAATGAAACCCTTTATTTTATTGTTCGCCTCTTACATACTTAGATGTATGTAACGGCACATAGCAACTGCATACGCCCTGTCAAACCTAACTGTGTATGTGTGTGTGTGTGTGTGTGTGTGTGTACAGTACTAATGCAAACAAACCTATGAACATATATTCATTCTTAATGAAAAGCACATCATTCACTCATTTACACACACACACACACACAACTGTTTATGTGTATGTATATTGTTATAAAGTTTTATCTGCTTCGTAGCGGAATGAATGAAAGGCTTGCTTGGGGTCATAAATTTTTTTATTATTATTTCCAGTAGTTATTCAACTTAAAACACACGAGCTAAATCTGTATACATTTTAAGTACAAATTTGGCAGAAACTTGTTATATAGAGATGCATATCTATTGAAAGAAATAAACATCTGTTATTATATATATATGTATGTAAGATTCTCTTATGACGTCACAAACTCAAAGAAATTTGCTTATAAAGTGTTTCATTGAAGAAAGTCATTTGAAATGCGATTCTAAAAGACCTTTTGATGGTTTCATGATATTATTGAATTAAAATCACGTTAACTATAAGTTGAATAGCATTACAAAATCAATTTTGATTAATATTCTACGCAAGATAATCACACAAAGCGCTATTAACGACATTCTAGAGCACCTTCAATCACTAACCGTGCAAAATAACCTTATGAAATGAAATGAAGCGATACAAAACAAACAGTTAACCTCAGTGTTTGTGATGGTTAGCATATATATTAAATCAAATCAAATCATCCAGTCTGTGCATACAAATCCATACCTTTCTACAATTCTAGTTGAAAGAGCGTTTAGGCGATTTCCTTGACTATTTAAGCGTCTCGGCCGAATTGTGCGTGCTTTAAAGCGCCATAGTGCCAAAATTAAAAAAAAAAAACAACAACAATGTATTCGGTTTTCTACACGTTTCATACAGGTAATACGTATGTATGTGTATATAGAAAGAAATATATATACAGACGTTTAATATCTATAGTTATTACTCACGGCACGTCACAACAAATATAAATAAAATATTAAAAACAGACAAACAGACGAATACGAAACGAAAACTAAATACAAACGAACTCAACGATAAACTCGAAATTAAGATATGCTTAAAAAGCAAAAGAAACTCGCACATGTTATGGTTATGGATGGGGCTCGTTCAGCTAGTTGCTCGGTTAAAGGGGTAAGGGGTTGCTGTTGGTGCGGGTGCGGGTGTGGGTGTGGTAGCTGTGAGTTAATTCAATACAGAGTAAGCGAGCGAGAGAGAGAGGCGGCTTGCTCTGGCTCGTAAACTTGTTGACAACAACTTTGCTCGATTATCGTTGTGTGTTTGCGTGTGTGTGTGCGTTGTTGGGTGCTATTCAGAATCGGCTGTTACTTTATCTATAAAAAAAAAGTGCGGTTATTATTTAAGTGTGTGTGCGTGTGCGTGTGCGTGTGCGTGTGTAGACAGTGCGTTTGTCCTAGCGAATGAGTGGATCGCTAAGTCATGAATCAATAATGTACAGATTGGTATTTTTATACACACACATACTTTGCAAATTCTTGGAAGCAAGGTTTTATTTAGATAACCTTTTTATTACCCGTTGAATAAATAAAGCTATTTATGCAACATTTAATAATATACTTGCTTGCTATTAATGACACTTTAATAAAAGTATAATAATTATTTGCCATCCAAATGATTTATTTAAATCAGTCGAAGGAGATTTTTCGCTGATACTTTTTCCCTTGGATGAAACGCAACTTATTGAACCGCCCTCGCAAGTGTATATTTTTTTTTTGTAGTCAGCAAATACTCATTGCTGATATGGCATTTAAACTATTATTGTTGCTTTTGTTGCCTTGCCATATCATATAGTATTATAAATACATATATGGCGTGGGGGCCTGATTAGTCTTAACTCGACCGACTGTCTGTCTGTCGTTTTGCTTGTCAGTTAGTCAGTTGGTCGCTCATTTGTACGCAGCGGTGTCATTCATTTGCCATTTCAAGTGCTATGCACACTCATGACACACATACAAACAGCACAACTTACTATATATGTATGTATATGTCTGTCAGTCTGAATGTGTAGCTTGTTGTACGTTAAAAAATAAATAGTACATAGCACATATACCTAGTATGTGTGCCGGCAATAATCGTATACATATATATTTGCTCGATAATAAGCTTTAAACTGTTGCTGTAGCCGCTCCAGCCGCAAGTTGAGCAGCCAGTTATTCATTAATAAGTTGTTTAGCTGTCAATTGTTAAACAGTGAGTGCATAATGTATACACACACACACACACACACACATGTGCATAAATATGGAAAATACTTCAAAAGCCATTACAACGCAAACGCTTTTTGTTGTTAACAAACATTTCTTACGCAGTGACTAATACAAAACTATTATAACATTTACTTATGCAAATTGTACATCATTATTGATATGACATGTGTGTGTGTGTGTGTGTATTGTATATTATTAGTGCAAATTGTTGGCGTGTGGCTTTGAGTTCTGCAACCTTTTTTTTTGTTTTTGCACAACAGCTTTCAGGCAACGTCGTCGTGACATGTTTTTAGTATCTCAATAAATGCATTTAACGGCAATTTTGAGTTGACAACTTGTGTGCGATACATATTAATTTTATCGATTTCCGTTCCAATACGACAATCTGCATAAATCAGGTGTGGCTGTGGAATCTATAAATATATATATATATTTATATACATCACTTTCTACAATCTTATTGACACTAGATTAATTAACTGTACATATTGCAATCGGATAAATTGATTTAAAAATCCCATATTTACTTTAAATTACAAAATGACAAGCAAGTCGACCTTGTTACATTTTTAGACAAATTAGAATAATATTAAAATAAAGCATTTAGTTAACCATACGTTAAATAGTTAATTGAACTTGTTAGTATTCATTTTTTTGACTATTTTTTGTTTAGTTAATAATCGAACGTTTGCTTCTATCAGATGCAACAGCTGTTACGTTCTGAAGTTTAATTAATAAACTTACTTAAAGTATATTTCTATACGAACGGAAAGAGTATTAAAATTATTACGTTTTTCTATTTTTTTCTTTCTCTCATTGAGCATTTAATATGCATATATCATCATACGATCAACGCATTTGTTAACTATTCACTATTCGCTCGCTGATTTCTACTAATCTTCCAGTATTAATCACTAGCCAGGTGTACAAGATACGTTTTGCAGGTTCAGTGCGTAAGTGTGTGTGTGTTTGTGTGTGTGTGTGTTGGGGCTAGCTTCTCAGTTAAAACGCCAAAGAGAGAAGGAACAATAAAATTATCGTGCAATCAACTCGAAACGACTTCATCAATCAAGTAGCCAATAAATCATATAATAAATTACTTTATATCAAGACAAAGTGGTGTCAACCCTAACCTATAAGCGCACCAACCATACCAACAATAATAATAGACACGTTTTCTGCTTTTCGGGTTCCCTTATTTTTTTCTATCTATTTTTTCGTGTCTCGGGTTACAATAATATCAATGGAATAACTAGACACTACTCGACGTGGAAAAAGCTAAAAGAAGCACGAAAAACGAAATTTGTATTGCATGTTTTTTTTTATCTTGTTGTGTGTGTGTGTGTGTGTTTGTAGAAACACTATCTAGTACTAACTATTTATGTGCTAGGTTATGATTATTTCCTCTTAATCAAGCTAATATAGTTGAACGAACTTATCGCCAATTTTATAAGCGTTAACAAGAAAAACTTGTTGAATGTAATAAACAATAAACTTAATTTTACTCTTTATTCTTTTTCTATAAGAATTTAATCTTAAAGGAAAACTCACTTGAACATATTTAATTTAACATACGTTTAAATTTAACTTGAGCTCATTTTGGTATGTGGAAAATTTTCATTTTGTTTACTAGAAATGCCAATATTTTATTTACTCTTTTACGCAGCGTGTTATTTTCCTTCATTAAATACAATTTAAGAGTCGGGAAAAATGTTTGTTAGTGCCTTAAAAATGCTTTTCGATTTGTTTATTTTCCCTATTTTTTTTATTGGCTGACCAAATGTTGGTTTCTTATTTCATTTATAGCACTTAGAGAGGCCCCTTTCGCGATTGTCTGCGCCACATGCCACATGCCGCATGCCACATTCCACGGCAACGAATGCGTTCGTATTATTGTTGCCGACATTTGTAAGGTTTAGACATCTAATTAGGGTATGGGCTCAAGTTCCTTAGCATGAACCCGTTAGTTGCTGGCAGGTGTTGTGTGCTCTCGCTGTGTGTGTGCGTGTGTGTGTGTGTGTGTGTGCCTACACACAATTTACTGCTTCGGGCTACCTGTTAAATCGTAAAGTAAACAATGTGCATGAGGCACACTTAAGAGAACACCACCGAATTACACACACACACACACACACACACACACACACACTGCTCGTCCGCCCCCTCCTTTGCTCCGGCTGTGCCACTTGAAAAGCAAATAAAACCAAGTGCCTGCCTCTTCACCCACAGTCGTTACTCCAAACGGTAGCAGCTATTTTCCTTCTACAATCGTAGTTGGCCTTTAACTTTCAGTTTTATGTAATGAACACAGAATTCACTTAAATGTGGCAGTAAATGCACATGCAGCAAAGTATCTGTTTGTAGAACAAGTGCAGCATATTTGTGACGAGACTTTTTAATATTTATAAAGTCTTACAGCAAAAGTTGGAAAAACTTTTTCTCAGCTTCAGCTTTTGCTTTTGTTGTTTTTGGCTTCTTCATTATTTATTTTCGTAATATTTAAGCTTAATGGCAGCAAGAGAGATATAGATACAGATACAAACAGTAACCAGTAGCAGCATATTGAAAACTTTAAACATTTCTATTCTTTATGTTGTGTAGCTATAGTAAACAAATGCGCTTAAACAATACACACGACCAGCAAAAATTGGCCTGCCTGGAAAGGAAAAGAAGCCAACGAGCAACAACAACTACAACTAAAAGAACCTAAAGAAAAAAGGGGAAGCTGTTGGGCCCAAGCGACCCATTGCCTGTTCTTATACCCTGTTATCAGAGTATGATTTTGGGTAGTTATAATTGGTGGCTCTAAGAGTTAAATATACACAAAAGTTTAAAATATACGATACATAAGATCGTTATATAGATTAAAAGTTTATAATTTTTCCTAAAATAAATAAACTTTTATAACACAATTTTACCTAAGAATGTTTCATAGTAAATTTTCTATGCTTAACATTTTTGAGCACGAATATTCTTTACAAATGTTATTCAACGCTTAAATGTGTACAGGGTATCTTAAGACTTGTTGTTTTTTGTTTGAATAGTTTTGTTATTCTTGTGGCACGCTGGCCTGCTGCTGTCTGCTGCTGTCTGCTTATCTAGATACATGAGCGTCGCGACGCATTGCCATCGCCTCATTTTGTAGCCTCCGGGAGCGTGGTGGTAATGTGGAGAAGCTCTACGACACTCTGGACTGGCACTGGGATCTGTTGTTGCCATCATCATCATCATCATCATCATCATCATTGTCGGCATTTCATCATGATCAACATCATTATTATCGTCGCCAGCGTATGCGTAAAAATTCTTTTGGAAGCTTCGCGCGTAAAAACGTAAAAACAAACCTGAAAACCAACGAGTTGTGTATGTGTGTGGCAACAAAAATCTACACACACACACACACACAAAGACAAACAATGCTGACATAAAAATTGTTGTTATTGCCAACAATTGTGTACTCCCCATTAAAAGAACTTTAAAAAGATCGTTTCTTGGCTGGATTTTTTATACTCGCAGTTTAGTTTGTTAACAAAATAGCTATTTGCTAGTTTTAGCGAAGTTAAAGCAACTATTGTTAATAAGCTTGAAAGGTTGTTAAGAGCTAGATTACCCGATCAGGCTTCTTCATTTGGCTAGAGAATAAAAAGACTATTAAAATGCAAAAGATTTTAGATAATTACCAGCATAAATGTTTACTCTTTTATTAATTTCCAAGACTAATCAAAAAATAACGAATTGTTGGATATAAAATATATTAATATAGAAATTTGGTTAATTGAATTATAGCCAAAGCTAATTGAATTAACATTTTTATTATAATCAAATTAAGAATGCATTTACATATTAACTCATCATATTAGGCTTAAATAGTAAACCCAAACATTGCCAAGCGATATTCAATCTTAACTATCCCACAACACCTAAAACATTAAAATAAATTAATTTAAATTAAGCAGTAGTCAAAGTAAAATAAGGCTTAGCTTATACCAAATAAAGTTTTTATGTTTTTTTTCTTTTTCTATAAAGTCTTAAAAAGTCTGCAAAGCGATTGGATTTTAAGAATAATACAAATTGTAATAGACAACGATTGCAAACAATAATTAAAAATAAATAAAATAAAATAAATAATAAATATGCTCAGGCAACAAGCTACGTCAATCTACGAATTAAGAGCGTACGTGCAAAAATAATTATATAAATTAAGATAAACAACAACAACAACAACAAGAAAGTACGAACGGACAACACGTTTCGTTAATTTTTAATTCATGAAACTTATTTCGAGCCAGCAGACAGTCAAGAAAGCAACGAAATAAACGTTAAACAAAATAAATTCACGTATACTATAAGACATATTAATACGCGTTGCGTTTTGTCATATACTGTTGTACTTATATGGGGTCTATATACGTTTGTATGTTAAATTTATATTTGTTTTGGCTATAGACAAAAACACACACTCTCAATGGCTATATGTATCTATCTGCCAGGCGACCGGCTATCTATAAATATGTCTATCTATAAATTTTAGCAAAAATAAAAGCAAGAACAACTCGAAATGCAATTTATCTGCAATAATTCTCGATTCTTTTTCGCCGCAAAACTCAACCGATGTGTATAAATGTATAAAGAAAAACATTTTGACGCCAAACAAATATTTTCGTTGAATTGGTTAAAACAAAAAAATCCAAATAAAAAAAACAAACAAAATGTTTCGATAAGAAAAAATACTTGATACAAGGCAATGGTCGTGGGATTTTTCATTCATGCGCTAATCGTTGTACGCACACATACTAAAGCCATTCAATATCTTTTTTCGCATATGTGTGTACGAACAGCCGATATTAAGTATACGTACTTATGTGCTTTTTATATTTACACACTTTGCCTTCTTTTGACGTCTGTTTTTTTTTTTTTGGGTACGCTTCACACGCGTCAACACTTTCGTTCTGGGCCCCCAATGCCCAACTAACCGCCCACCCACCTGGCAAGGCACATACAAACAAACACACACACATACGAACATATACTTTTTCTCAATACTTTTTTTTAATACGTTTTAATGCTGCGTAAATAATGCGAGAACCAATTGCGAGCACCACCATGCTTTGGCAAAATTACAGCAAAAACGATAAAAAGAAAATATAAATAAATATTTTCATTCTTTTTTCTAATTTCTAAGGAATTTTGCGATTTTTATTTTTTGTTTTGTTATTTTTGGTTGTGTTTAAAAACAAATATTTTCACATGCTTTTTGAAAGGTTCTTTATGCTTTTTAGTGCTCTACAAATTGTTTTGCTTTAGCCAAGAGCAAATCAAATTAACCCGAAACTTACTTTTGTTATGCGAAATATGAATCAATCAGTTATTGTAATCGTGCATTTAAAGAGCGCGTTCTGTTTAGCTAATAAACGAACCGAATTTCATACTCTCATACCTGTAATGAATTTTTAATGTTTATGGTTTTTGCTGCGATTTTTCTCACTTGCCAAATGAATAACACAACATTTTCGCACACACAATTAAATATTGGTTGTAACAAGCCTGGGTAAAGGCCTCGCCATTGTTGGCGCCACTCAATTAGGCTACAACCTACAAAAAAAAAGAAACTAACAACAATGACAACAAATGTGTAGAGAAGGCGTCGTTTTGTCGCCATCAGTCAAAGTTCATGTTTGATTTGCATGTTTATCTGTGAGTGTGAATATACATAAATAAATACGTGTGTGCATAAATTATATACACACTCCCAGTTACAAAAAACGCAAAAACAAAAACTCACAACATATCTTGTTCTTCTAGCGATTGAATGTCTTTTGACCAAATTGAGTTGTGTTTCAGTTGCTGCTTTTCATAAGTATGCTAAAAAATCTACAAAAAAAAAACGTATAAAATCTGTAATTATAAGCTTCAAAAATGTATTTGATAAATTTCTTGGAAATTCGGTATTTTGCGGTTTGTTTTTTTGATGGTCTGCTTAAGTAATGAATGCCACGAATTTGAGGTTTCTTTTTGTAATCAATAAACAAGCATCTGTTGAAGAGAAAATTTATTTTAATATCAATTTTTTTCTTGCCTTTTTCAGGTATGTTTCACAGCGGATTTGATTAAAAATGCTTACATGAAATGATGACAAAACGTTACAGAGCTGTCCGAAACAAAAGAGTAACAATTTGTATTTACTTTAAATAAACTCGTAAGCAAAATATATGTACTATTTTGCAAAAAGCTTTGTATAATAAATTTTTAATAAGCTATGCTATATATAAACTTCCAGATGCTTGTCGTTAGTGCTGTTTGTTGATGATTAAACTTTTGTCGATTAAAGAAAAAATCGTGAAGAAAAATAAAAACAAACAATAACGCTTACTAATCATAATAATTGTCTAGAATATAGACCTAAGTTCATTTACATAAGCAACATTCATATAAATTAATATGTTTGCATTCATTTCAATCGAGACAGAACTACGCTTAAGCTAAACTTAATATTTTCACACAACACACTTACAACATTCATATAGTTGTATCGGATGCAGAGTATACAATATTAAGTTTGGCTTTTAGGTTATGCGAATCTTGATACATTATATGGGCACGTTCCTTACGTGGCTCAAGTGCAACCTTGATATTTTTTTTTTGTTTCGTTGACTCTTTTATTATTAGGTTTTTCTTTTGCTTTGCTTTTTCATCAACAATATTTAGTGTTGTTGTTTCTCTTTTCGCATGCACATTTTTTTGTTTTTTTTTCAACCAGCTAATCAGTTACAATAGTGCAAAGCCAGCGGCGGCGGCGGCGTGCTTGGTTTTCGTGATTGCGCTTTTAATTTACTACGTTTGTAGTATACGAGGCTAGTATACTATATAGAAACCGGCCGGCCCACGCATGCACATGCACATGCACATGAACCGGTACCCAAACCCCAAAACGCAAACCAAACCAAGCCCCGATGGCGAGGAGAGCAAAGCAAAACCAAACCTAAGTTGAGGCGCGCCGTCAAGCAAAACCTACACACAAATAAATGGTTGTTGTTACTTTGACACGACTTGCGCCGTATCGTATCGCATTTAGTTGTTAGCTAGTTAGAGCAGCTGAGGCGCAGGGAAGGGGAGGGAGGAAGTTTATCATCTATGCTATTAACACAAAGAAATTAATTAATGCGTTGTGTGTGTTGGGTTTTTGGGTTAAAGCAGGCGCGTAGGCGCACATCAAGCAAGTGCCTCGCCATCCGCAATAGAATCAGTAGCTTATTTTATTTATTTATTTTCAAAGCACACACAAGTGTGGGTGTTTTTGTTGAAATCTATGTGTGTGTGTGTGTGTTTATTTGGGATTTGCTCAAGGGTTTCTTAAAAACCGACGCAAAGTTCTTTATTAAAAGCTGCAAACACAAAATTCTTGTTAACTTTTTGCTTCGAAACTTGATAAAGTAACTTTCGTTAGCTTTAATTAGCATTTAAGTTAAGAGAAGCTTGTAAGCTTAGCCACTACACAATACTAGCTGAGCCTATGCAATCGATCCAATCAGTTAAACGATTTCAACATCTTTATAATCATAATGCAGCCTACTCACTCGCCTTTAAACGGCTGATAAATTTTCACAGATTGTGAAATCGAATCAACATTAATAACGTCTCGGACGGGGTTTATCTAATAGCAGACAGACAAACTGACTCACCAACAAGTTTTCACTTCTCTTGTCGTCGAGATGTCACAAAGGTCTCTTTTGAGTAATCGAGACTTGGCGTGACTCAAAAAACACAATTCAGCAATGTATAAATTTTATGAATACTTTTTGCAGGTGTGCAAATC
The DNA here is from genome assembly GCA_035044725.1 of Scaptomyza caliginosa. Taxonomy (NCBI): domain Eukaryota; kingdom Metazoa; phylum Arthropoda; class Insecta; order Diptera; family Drosophilidae; genus Scaptomyza; species Scaptomyza caliginosa. Next base: position 383,392 of record JAWNNR010000460.1, read on the forward strand.
ATATATTAGCTACAACCTTTGACCTTCTTTTGTAGGCCCTATTCTATTTTTTCTGTTCTCTGTTTGCCTTTGACATTATCCTGTTTACTCGCAATTTTCAGTTTAGACAAACAACCAACAGCCTAAAGCACTGGACCCAACAAAATGCCAACTGCAGAGAAGAAATATTTATTTGTGTTATGAATTTTATTATTCTCTCTTTTTGCTTAGGCTCCTTTCAGTGGAAGGGCTCAAATAAAAAGTTATTTAATTTAATTCATATAAACTGGATATGCTCAAGTATATCAAGGATGAACAAATATATATATACAGTTCCAATTAGATCTTAGAAATTAATGTTTCTAGAAAAAACACATAATAATTCTATCCTTAACACATTTCTTCATCTAACAAAGTGTTATTCCCAACTTAAACTCTTCTTTTTAATCTTTACTTTTAAAAGAACGAAAAAGAAATTATTTGTAAACATTCCATTCCTATTCTATTTGTTATTTTATCTAGCTTAACCCTTCTCTTGACTTGTTTATTATTTTATTTAGCTCACCTATTTCTTCTTACTCATCATCACTCTTTTTTTTAGTGCCTCGTGCCTCGTGCTTCGATCTGAAATTTGAGATAAGCCACAATCAATTAGTGAATATATAAACAGCAACACGAAGACTAGTCAAAGTGTGGAGTAGAGCGGTGTGTGAACCCACTGTAGTACAGGGAAACAGTGCCTACAAATAGTATACATAACTTGTACTTTTATGTTTGCCTTGTCGCGTTTCGCACAGCTTTGCGATTACTATCTTTCATAGATCAAGCCAAAGCAGAAACAAAAACAAAAAACAAGACAAACAAATTACGTATACGCATTTGTTAAGTGTTGTCAAATATTTACATAATATTATATTTCGATTTTCTATTTACCTTTACACACTTTGACTTTTGAATTGTTAGTTTTCATACAAACTAGAAATTGTTTTGCATTCTTTTTTTTTTTCTTTCTTTCAATATCTCACACGCATATCTAAATGGAATGCCAAGTAAAGATATAGATACAAATCAATCTTTAAGTACATGAAACTATTTTCTTCAAGTCAATTGCTATCTAAGTTTGTATTAACTATATTTGTTGTATTTAGAAATACTTCCAAGTTATCCCTTCACATTCTTATTCATTGCTTTTAATAGCTTGTTGAAATATTCTTGCCACTTGCTGACCTACTTTTTGTGCCAGTTGCCAAATTGTTTAAGTTTATCCACCGACCATTCGCCAACTTAATTGTTTATTATTTATGCACACAGCATTTAAATAAAGCTCATTAAGTTTCTCAGCATTGTATTTTTAGCCAATTGCAAAAGCTTTCTCCACGTCAATTAAGTGTATTTTGTTAACTTGGCTAGCACACACACACACTTGGCCCTGGGCAGCCTGTAACGCTTTAATATCCTTAATAGAGAGCAGACACAACTTTGAGCTAAAAATGAAGCTGAAATTCGTCGCACACGTAGGCCGATGACAAAAGAAAGACTTTGCTGAACCGAGGCACATTCAAACTCACTTAGGCTATACCCAACTTATAAGTACTTGAACTAAAGTTGTTATGAAAGACTTACTAAACTTGTAACGCATGGCAAAAACGTTCCAAAAAACAATTATTAATAAGCAGACGTTGATTTTTCTCTCCCAATATATATATATTTTTTTGATAACTAATTAAAAGTTATGCTAAATAAGGTTATTTTATAGTCTTAGTAATAAATTTGTATATTGAAAACAATTATTTATTTAATCATCCACTCATAAACATATTCCATTTAATATGTCTAACTTTATGACTTGCGGTTGATTGAGTTGATTCAAGTATTGCATACTAGATATATATCATGATCCAATTCTCTCCCCTTTACACTTTTCGCACACTGCAATACTTGTTTCATATTTTCTATATAAAGATATACGCCTGGTTTGTGTAAATCAATTGGGGTCCGTTAAGTTAACAGCGTGCAAAAGTAGTTTACAGTTCATTCCCCCAAATTGCGTTAGAGGGGGGGGCTGATGGCTGTTGCCTGCCTTTGACACTTGTGGTCATAATAGTTTGCTCAACACCCACGCAGCACTGGGAGAACCCTAATCATTGCGAATGGAAGTTCCATTTTACCCCTAGTTTGGTCCTTTCTCTGGCCGCTGCTGCTGCTGCTGCTGTTGCTGTGTAAGCGTTTTATGCGGTTACTTAAGAAAGAATTCTAAAGATACCATTTTTTTTTTTTGCTTCTCTCTCTCTCTCAAGCTTCTTTGCCTGCTTTGTTCGTGTCTTAGTTGTTTTTTTGCCGATTGAAATGCTTTTTCCCCTCTTGTGTATTTCTTTCCTTCTTTTTTTGTACTCATTTCAAAGCTACCCCAACAACAATTTTGTTATGTACATCTAAAGTTTGACATTTTTTTTTTGCCACTGCCTGGCTTATACATAGGCCTAAGTTTCACATGAGAGAGAAAGCACGTGTGTGTTTGTGTGTGTGGGTTCTTGGAGGGTTTCACTCTTTTTTAGCTTGTCCTGGTCCCTTACACTTTTGGCTGCTGCTGCGTGGGTATGATTTATATATATATATATATATTTTAAGGTTATTGCGCATTAATATTTTGTCAAAGGCGAAATCGTTGTGAGCCCCTGCATATAAATACCTGTTAAATTGGTCTAAGGCTCTTATGGCGAGGCGCCCCAAATTCGTTGTTGTTGTTTATGCTCAATTTGATAGCATTCTCTATAATGCTCTTATTTAATAATTAATTATTATCTGAGAGCTTTAATCAACTAATACACGTACTGTGTATATATTTCATTAATAAACAGCTTAAAAACTTTGCACAATTAATTAATTGTGTACCCTAATTAAAACCAAATTTTAACCCCACTTTTGGTTGCTAAATGTTAAAAAAAAATTAATTGCACTTTTTAACCAAATGAAAATGTTTTTGAGAGCTTTTATACCTTAAATTTCAGGCACAAAATTTAACTAAGTAAATTTTTACTGTACGCAAACTTTCTACAAATGTTAAATAATTACATTTTTATTATATAGTGAAATATATCAATATACATAAATTCCTCCGGCTCAAACTATTTTAAAAAATGGAGTAAATTTTAAAAAACAATTCTCTGTAAATTTTGTTTTCTATTTTTACGTTTTTATTGATTCCAGTTTCGAAATATATATATGTATGTTGCCCAGCTAACAGTTTGTAAAGCATTAACTTTTTATCATTTTACTAGCTCTGTTGGCCAACTCCCCCACACACACACACACACACACACACACACACGAACAATACGCACATTTCTATGCCATTGATAATTTGAAAGTTAGTTGTGAAGACAACTTTTACATTGTGTTCGGGTTCGGGCCTCATTAGCATTGTTAGTCAAAGTTGATAATAAAGTTTAGCCGTGACTACCCGATGCGTGGGCGTGTGTCTGTAACGACAATGCCCGATTTTACTATTGTTAAAAATTTTATTGATTTTTTTTTTTTATTGAGCGTAAATTGAAACATATGCATTCATAAAAAACTGATCGGTGGGCGAAAAGCAAAAAAAGTTTATAGGCTGTTGCTCAATTTAATAAGTCAATGGAAACGAAGAACGGCAAAAAAAAACTAGGGCGTAGTAAAAGAAAAAAGAAGAAGCTTTTAAGCCAAGGCAGCTGTCAAGTTGGCCGCCCGTTGACAGGCCCCGAGGGAGTGTATTTGTTGCAAGGACCGAGCGAGCATCCTGTTTCAAAAATTTGTTTGTCTAATTTGCTAAGGCTAAAGCTAAAGAAAAGAAAATCAATTTTATGCAAATGCTCTGGGGCATCTGGGATGTGGTCAAAAGCTACGCAATAAAGTTAACAAACAATATGTGCTTTACAAAAAAAAAAAACCGTTAAAAGGAAAACTTGGTTACATTCTGTAAGCTGAGGCGATTAAAATATGCTTCCTATGAATTGTTACTTAATTCATTCCGAAAACAGTTTTATTTTCCTAGTATTTTATGGCCTTAAAACGCTTGCTTCATGGAAAACATAATAAAATTAATTCTTGTATTCCCAATCAAAAAGTGTTTAATTTTTAACTTTTCAAAACTATAAAAGCTGGCAATCTTAAAGATTTTTATCGCACTTTACAAACGCTTTGAGCTTTCAGTTTTCAATCAATTTACAAAATAAATGCGTTCGTTTAGCCATCCATATGGCATCATTCATCTCTACATCTATTTACAGGGTTAGCAAAAAAAAAAAAACAACAACTTCGATATTCTACATATTGTATAACAAAACAGCAAATAGGAGGGAAGAAGAAAAAAGTGTAGATAAATAAATGCCCGCATGCTGGGGCTGGCTATGGCTGGCTATGGCTGCTGCACATTCATTTAAACCGCACGCGTTTATAACAATGAAATCAAAACACAACCGCGCAAGATATTTGCATTTAGAGCTCAATCAAATGCAATTTGCATGTAGAACAAAAAAAAAATACAACCAAGAAGTGCAACAACAACAATAACAGCAAATATAAATACCGATACGAAACGCATTTGTTTTCAAACTTAGTACACTAAATGTGTATTTCATAAATATTTAATGGCTTTCCATTGCATAAGTACACACACAAACACACACACACACACGCATAGTAAAAAATGCAACGCTGCATGCGTTTGCAGGGTTGCCACCATCATCATCATCATTATTATCGTTCTATACTTTTGGCAATTTGTTGTGATAACTTTGCCATAATAAAGTTTATAGTTAAATGTGTCATTTTTATGCACCCACAACGCTTAAAATTCAAAATTATCTTCAGAAGGTGCTTCCCTTCTATGCATATGCTACAACTCTATAATTACTTAATATTCCTGGGAATATATGAAAATGTCGCCCACTTGGAAAATCGGTTCATCGGTTCGTGGTCGCAAGCAATTTAAATATTAAATGCAATGATTTCCTTTCAAATGAAGCTATTAAAACAGACCTAGGCATTGCTTTTAAACGGAACAAAGGAAAATTATAGGCATATGAATTTGAATTTTATTATGCTTTAAAGTTTCTTAAATAAATAATTTTATAGTCAAGGCAGTTGTATTTAAATTTTAAATACCATTAGCAAAGCTTTCAATCGATGCTTAACACAGCTAAACTTTTCTACACGCTTTTTTTTCTCTCGCTCAGGATGGATTATTAGTGGGATTTGTTGGTGGATTTTAACTTGGACCCCTGGCCATGTTTATTACTTATTGTTTGCTGTCTCTCGGGGCAATGGAAAATTAATCCGAGTTGTGTCCTATTTCAAATCAATTTCATCAGCAGAAAAGCATCAAAAGCACAAACAACAACACTACGAACTGTAACAGTAGCAACAACGTTTGCTCGTTACTTTGACGTTTGCTGCTGCTGCTGCTGCTGCTGTCACTTACAAATAAAATTTATTTTTGCCTCACTCGCACTCACGCTGTGCTTGAACATAAGCTCAGCTTCAGTTGTGCTTTGTGGGCACAGCTATTGACAACGACGACGTCGCGTCGACGCCTGCAGCGACGCGCGTTAAGCAGCAGCTTCCAGCTCCCAGCTTCCAACATTTAGAACACACACAGTAGCAAAGGCTCAACTTTGTTTATTCTTGTCGGTCGCATTTTATTTTGTTTATTTTTATACTTTTTCGCTTAACTCTTTCGCATTTTCTCTTTCAACTCATCGTCGTCGTTGCAGTCGCCGTCGCCGTCAGCGTTGGGCATACTGCATTGAAATTTGCAACACATTCTACTTTGTTGGGGCTCTCTTTTTCTCTGGCTTTGGCTTTGGCTACCGTTTGACGTTTCAGTTGGAAATGAAATGAAATGATTTAATGCAAATTTTATACGCCATATTTTTTTTTTCACTATAACATTCCTTTCTTGTTGTCTGCCTTTTTTCTCGATATGCATACTATACCTTTTTCATCATGTTATTCTTGCTATTCGCCATTTGCTTTGTCATCGACTTTGGCAACATTTTTAATACATTTTGCAACGCTTTCGAATTATTTGATGGATGAATCGGCTTCTGTTTGTAATCGAAATACAAATTGTGGGTTAATTGGAATATTCGATATAATTAAATAATTTGTATTGTAATTGTATCTTCGTTTTTTTAATAAGCAATTATCCGCTGTGCAACAAAACAAAAAAAAACCATATGACAGTTCCAAGAACTACTCACACCTACACCTACTCTCTGATCTATTGCACTCATTCAACTGTAATACAATTTCTGTATTTCAAATGGCAATGCCTGCAATTAACTGGAAACAACAATGGCGTAAATGATACATTAGAGCGGCGAGAAAGAGAAAAAAACAATACAGTTAGTATGCTTAGCTGAGTTTTTCGCTTCTTTTTTCGTTTCTCGCAAGCGTGCTAGGACATAACAAAAATATTAATTAGTGTGTGCGCCTTAATTTGAGCAACATCAGCGCAAATTAATCGAGAAATGTATTAAAACCAATTAGAGAACAACGAATAGCAGCAACAAAAGCAATGAAGAAAAAGAAGAAGAAGCGGGCGCCATGGAAACGATTTCAAGAAATGTTTGCTGTTAGTGTAATCAAGATGCAGCGATTATGTGAGCTTTAAGTCGCAGAATAAGAGAGGGAAAGCAATAAGTTAAAACGGCAAGCAATTTTGATATTCGCGTACCGAAAACAGTGTATAAAATGAAGATGGTCTTGAAGAGGATTACTTAAAGTCGCGCACTCTCGGCCACAGCACTCTTTTATTTTGTCATGCCTTTTGCAAGCTTTTCTTTTTGTGCCTCTTTTTCCACTTTGTCAACTCATCTTTGGGCCTTGCAATCAGAAGAAAAAGCGCGCAGCAGCACACCTAATACCATCATACAAGCAACAGCAGCACAGCATGTCCTCCCCCTCAATCTGCTGCTCTACCTCTACTTATTTAGTACCGTACATAACCCTCGCGTAGCTACACAATTCGTATTTCTCATACAACCATATTCCTTGTCGTCAATTCTTGCTCAACATTTTTTTTTTTGAGTTACCAGGCAGGCAGGCATCAAACACACACTTGCACAGGCATAGTAGCTCGCAAAATACACACATAAACATACGTACACAGTCAAACTTACTCACACACAGCCGCTTAGTGCACTCGTCTTTACAACTCAACAGCATCGCAGCACGACAGACGGTTGCACTGCGACCCCCAATCTGCTCCCCTTTTGCGCGCGCCCCCGCTCTCGTCAACAGTCTTTTCATTCTTCTACATTGCGCTGTTTTTTTTTTCTTGCCTTTTCTTTTGCTTCTTTTTTTTCACTAGTGCGGCCCGCGGTTGGCAACAACAACTACAACACAAGCTCAGACACACAACGCATACGAATAATTTACGCCATACGAAGGCAAAAAGCTAAAAATGAGTAAAGGCTGCTACAGCAGAAGCAGCAGCAACAACAAAACTGCATGCATACTCACTCACTCGCAGACAACGAGTTGACCTACAGTGGTGGTTAATTAAATCTATACACATGGTTTTAATAAAATCATATGTGTGCACAGGTTCATATGTTTTTTATTAATCTTTTGAAAAGTCAACAAAGAGTTCTGTTTTTTTTTTATCAGTTATTTTGTTATAGCGGAGACAATCCAAAGCTTTTGTGTGTTCCAATTCGTATGGCCTCTAGTGTGTGTAACACTGCTGTTACACGCGCCAATGTAATTTCTCTCTCTCTCTTTCTGTCGGCCTATGTCGCGAATTGCATTCATGCGTGCACATGTGTGTGCATGTGTATGGGGTTTTCGTATGGGACGAACAACGCACGACTTGTTTGCATTTACTCTACGCAAATGAGCGGCGTCGCTGTTGTCGCTTTTTCTGTTTTCAAGGGTGGGGTGCGTTGCGATGCTGTGAAGTGTGGGTCGGATCCCCGCAGAAGATTCCCCGCACTTTCCCCGTCTCCTTTTCTCAATACAAAATGTTTGCGCACAACTCACTCTCACTTGACGATGATGCTGTGCTGCAGTTTTTCCATTTTTCTATACCTTGAATGACTAAGAGTTTTGTCGTTGTTGTTGCTGTTGCTTTTATGGAGAATGGGAGGACTTCTGACGAGTTGGCAACAACATCAAAAAATATATGTATGTATGTAAAGAAAGAAGAAGAAAAAACAAAAATCACTGCACATAAATTCGCATGCTTACTGAGTGCGCTCTCTCTCTCTCTCTCGTTTCGGCTTTTTGCTATTGTATGCCCTGCCTCCAACTCACGCGCGCTCTCGGCTAGTGTATTTTCTGCTGTGCTGCTGCTGCTGTCAACGAGTGGGGTTACTGACTTTGCAGCAGCCAAGCACAGGCAGACTGCTACCGTTGCTTGGTACGTTTCCATGTAGATGTATGTATAAATGTGCATGTCAATGTAAGTGCGTGCAGGCAGCGCCGTTAGCATCAGCCTCACCAGCACAAGCAGCTGCAGGCAATGTAAGTGAGTAGAAATGCAAGGAACGACAGACAGACATCCAGTCGACCAGCCAGTCAGCCAGCCAGCGTCTGCATTAAGTTTGGGGGCTTGCATTTTTGGGCTTTGCTTCGTATTTTGCATTTGCGCAGCCTCTGCCGCCGTATCAGTCTCGTCTCGTGAGTGTTGAGTTCATTTTACACTTTTGCTTGTTTGCATCGCTTTCGTTGTGGATTTGGCGCCAAAACACGATGCAAAACTAACTACCGTTAAGGTTCAAAGAACTCTCTAGTCTAATTACGACGCATGCGGTCATATCATAACAAATTTATGCGACATGTGTACATGTGTATGTGCGAATGTGTAGTTTCTCTCTTTCATTCTCACACAAACACACACACTCTGCTTAATATTTATCATGACTGCATTGAGATCAATCGCACATTTGTAACGGGCGTGAGTGAATTTAAGCATCATAAAACTGAATATACCAATAAATAACTAGAACAACAACATCTGTGGGAAGCATGCCAACTGCAGTAGCAAACCGCATAATAACTGACCAACAACAATAACGGGCGATACCGACTGCAAGCGAGAATCCAGTAAGATCGCAGTGCATTTCGATTGATCTTATAAGCTATATAAGGTTTTTTTTAATTTTATTATTAGTTTTTTTTATTATTGAAGTTTAAGTAAAGTTCTTATAACAGCATGCCCAACAATTCCGGACGCCAGTGTATAACAGTAGCTGACACAAGTAGTGTGCATAGAACACAGACAGATTGATAGACAAGCGAGGTTGTGTTGATGGACGGGCTCGGCCGTGGGGGTCACATCAAATAGCCAACCGGGCGTACGGTAGATTTACTTAAGCACGCATCGGTAGCAGTGCAAAGCAGAGCTTAACCCTGCCCACCACCCACCCCACTTGAATATATATAATTTACTATAACTGCGCACACACAGGCAAAGAAAAATATGAAGATTTTGCTGTTCTTTGCATAAAGGCTGAATAAATACATAAAACGTATGTTTGCACATTTGACCAACAAATCAGGAGAGGCTTCTATTTCACAGCTTATGCTAAGTATAAAAATAATCATAATAATAATACAGAAAATAGAGCAAGATAGAGAAAAAAAAGATTGAGAAGTTCTCCCACACAAACACAAGCAAACATGGAAAAAATTTGCAAAGCGATTGAGCCTAGCAACCGACGCAAATGCAGTAATGAAAAGAAAAGTTTGCAAAAAAAAAAATAAAGGCAACGAGAAAAATAAAAATAAAATGAAAATAAAGCAATCATTGCACTCGTTCCTCTCCGCACACACACACACACACACACAGCAGCAGCAACAACAACAACCAAAAGCGAGCGAAGCTTTTATTCCTGTTGCTATGTTCAGATTATTTTTTCTCTCTATATTTTTTTTCAAAACTTTCTAGCCATGATGTTGTTGTTGCCGTGTGGCCCACAATGGGCGTGGCAGTCATTTCCCGCAATTACGCCCACACACAACGAGGCGACATAGACATAGTAAAGAAACAGACAGAAAAAAAAGAGTGCGAAAGAGAGAGAAGGAATGAGTTGATGTTTTGTGTGAAATGAATGATAAGCCGAATTGCATTGGTTTAAAGAAATGTGGCAACGCTGCAGCTTGCACACACACACAACACACAAAGAGATATACGCGGACTGCCTGGAAGTATGCTACAGTTTTTGTTCAACCGCACTGACGGCCTACACCAACTTTGATTGAATTCTAGAGAGTTGGGCAGGAAAAGATACATCAGAAATACCATTTTTTTTTTGTTATAGGTTGTTCTTGAATTCGCAGCGCAATTCGTTTGAATCAATGCTTAAAGATTATTTCTCAATACTGTTTAAACCTCCCAAACTGCGTAATTAACAGCATTTCTCTTTTGCAACATTCTCGCTTATTCCTTTTAATTGTTTGCGCATTGTTAACAGTTCAATAACCATAAGTGTAATGACAAATGGCCAGACAACCAATTAGTCATATCACTCTGAAATATGTAATTATTTTCTTATCACACTGTGATTACAGCTTAATTGTCTTCTCCGCCTTTTACTACTACGCATCACAGTTTATCTGGAATTCATTGGCGCGTTATTGTTAGCCAATAAACACGAAATCTTTATCATAGTTATACGTATTGCGTCCTTTTTTGGTAACTATGCGCTCTAATAAAGTCATGCACCTTCGTGCGCGCGAATAATATAATTCTGAGACGGTTGCCCTTAGTCAAAGGGGGGCAATGGGTGGCTTTTCCAAGGGTCTGACGCGCAAGTTCATCAAAGTCGAGGCTGCAATGGTGATGCACAGTGGGACTTATCGATAGAACATGCGACACAATTTTGAAAATATAATGTTACGAGAAAAATCCTCTCGAATCCTTTAATAATAGAAAAATAATTCACATATATGAACATTATACTTACTTTAATATTCTTTACAGGAGAAAGATGAATTAAAAGAACAAAGATTTCCACAAAAATAATAAAAAGATAAAAAAAAAATACTTATTTTTGTGCAATCATTAAAATATCTTCCGTTAGATGTCTTTAAATCTTTAAATCTACATTATGCTTTGAAAAGAAAATATACTTATTATTTTGTTACATAAAGTTTACCTTATTTTCCCACTGTGGCATGTTGTCTTCGACGTCTGTGTGTCTGGCCTGTTAGCAACTGTGGGTCCGTTAGCTGCTTGCCATTTACTGTTGTGTGTGGGGTTGCCAGATGGTTTTGACTTTGTATGCAACTGTACTGAGTTTTGTTGTGCACAAGCATGTGTAGGTGTGTGTGTGTGTGGGCGGCTTGGGCATACAATTTTTCAAGTATCATTTGTACGAGTATTTTATTTTTACTCTTTGAGTAGAAAAATGCCTCCTACGCCAGGATACCAGAACAGAAACCCCAAACCCAAATCGTCCGACTGCCTGGCTGTGTGTAAATTAAAATGTTTCCGTTCTCGATGTTACACACACACACACACGCATAGAGTATATGTTTGTAGTTTTTGGTCCGAGATTGAATTTTATTATGGTGGCAGACAACTGGCGCCAGAGTGGCCAAAGTCGAAGCGCCAGGATGTCAGAATTGTCAGGATGCGGATTGTGCTAATTATGAAAATGACATTTTGGCCATTAAATGGCTTTCTGTTGTCAGCTTGTGATTAATGAAAATTTTCCCTCTCTCTTTCCCTCTGTTGCAGGCGGCGATGCCAATGATGATGTTGCTGATGTTGAGGGCGACATCGTTGCACAACAACTATAATAACAATCTATTAACAAGCAATAACAATAAGCCAAGCAACACTAGCCAATATTAGAAACAACAACAGCAACAGCAACAACGACATAAATAAGCCACACACATGTTGCTGCTACAATTGGAACGATTACAGCGTGGAGAGCAACAGCAACTAAGATGCTCAGCGCTGCCGCTAATCCAACAGCAACAAAAACAACCGCAACAACAACAACAACACCAGCAACATACACAGGAGCAGCAGTTGCCGTTGGCGAAACTTATGTCATAACAAATAAACACCTCCATCAGCAACAACAACAGCAGCAGCAACAACAGCAGCAGCAGCAGCAGCAAGAGCAACATTTTATTGTTGCCGCCAACACAATGGTCATACCAGCAACATCAGTCGCCGGTATACCAACAGCAACAACAACAACAACAACTACAGCAATTACAACATCAACAACAACAGCTGTTATAATCGAGCAACAACAACAGCAACAGCAGCAACATGTATTGTTTCAACCGCAATTGCAGTTACAAACAGCAGCAACACCTCAGCAACCATCGCAGCCACCGCGCCAGCATCCCAAGAAGCGTAAATTTGATCCAGCTGAGCTGGACAAAGTCGAGCAACAGCAGCAGCAACAGCAGCAGCAAAATCAGCAACAGCAACATACGTTGTATAAACAACAGAAACCCGCCGATACGAATGGCAACAGTGATGCAATTGCCAATGGCAATATTGCTGCCGTGCAGCAAAATGCTTTACAGTTGCGCACAATGATTGTCAGTAGTCCATCGACAGCAATCAATTGTTCAGGTGCTGGTGCTGGTGTGGGTGCAGGCGCCGGCAACAGCAGCAGCAGCAGCAACAATGATAATATTAGGCAGCATCAGCAGCAGCAGCAACAACGTATTATAATTGCATCGCCGCTGCAACATGTGACAAGTACTTATAAGCAGCATGTTGCTGGCAGCATTGGCAGCAGCAACAACAGCAACAACAACAGTCATGCAGCAATCAATCATTTGCGCACACACACTCCCCTTTACTATCAGCAACAGCAACAACCACGTTTTAGCTTTAACTCACACAATCAGCAACATGTACAGGAACAACAACAACAGCAGCAGCAACAGCAGCAGCAGCAGCAGCATCAAGAGTCTGTTGCTTTACTCGATCTCAGCGAATGGACTAATACGCGTGTCCTGGCCAAAGTTGGCAAGTGTTATGCCCCCGGCAAGATACAGCAAGTGCAGGAGGCAACAACCACGCCCACAGCCAATACGCCACCCTCAATACTCGTTAAATTCGATGCCGCCGAATTTGGTCAGCAACTGTATCAGGATGTGCTGCAACAGGGACGCTACAATGTGATACTCGATGCCAGTCCACCAATGGCGGATGTAAGCAAAAGTTTTTCTGTGTCACAATTTACATTTCTATAACATTTAACTATTCATTTAGATCACGCTGGAGGCACGTGTTTGTGTTCGCCAAAGTCTCGAAGGACGCACCATTGACTGTGTCTATGTGGAGGGATTTATTTTGGACATCAATCAGGGCACCAAACAATACACAGTGCAACTGGCCAATGATGAAATGGTACTTAGCATCTGGACAACGATTGGCAATTGGAATAATTTGTATATTTATTTGCAGCCCAATACTAAGGTTGTGCGTCGTGCAGATTTGCGTCTTCTGCTGCCGCCATGGTGGGATGAGTTGAACGAGCTGACGCCAACGTCGGCAACAACGCCAGCTGGCAGCAGCAGCAGCGGCAGCAACAGCAGCAGCTGCAACAGCAACAGCAATGGCAAACGAAAATCGGAGCCGGCATCCGGTGGGATATATCCCAAGGCCTTTGTTGCCACACGCTACGATGGTAAGCTGCCGACTACAACGACAAGTATGCCACAACAACAGCAGCAGCAGCAGCAGCAGCAGCAGTTGCCAAAACATGAGTATTATCGAGCGGCTGCTACGTCGCCATTCCAGGGTGGTGTGGTGGCACCACCGCCGCCACCATTGGCGCATGTGGAACATCAGCAACAACAGCAGCAGCAGCAGCCGCACCACCAGCAGGCCATCAGCAACGGTCTGCCGGACATTGTGATCTCGCCGGGCAGCAATGGACAGCAGCAGCAGCAGCAGCACCAACATCATCACCAACTTAAAATGCATGTGCCATCGCCAGCGCAGCAGCAACAGCAGCAGCAGCAGCAGCGCGGCTACGACGATTATGACTCCGATGATGAGCTAAAACGAGTTGGAATCGATTACTCACCAGCTGCTGGCGATGTCGATGCCGAAAAGATGAGCGCATGCAGCAAGAGAAGCAGCATGCAGAGTCGCGGCAGCACATCCAGCTTACTCGATCAGAGGCTGACACCACGATCTCATCCAGCAACTCCAAGGTACAGTGGCTGAAAAAAGTTGATGACCATTTAAATGTCGTTAGTTGGCTTTAGGTTCTTAAAAGAGGAAGCATTTCAGGCAAAAGACAACTAAAATCCGTTGATAACCTCAAAGACACAAAGCCAAGTGCAATGCAGTGTTGCCGCTAATTATTCAACGTTAAGCTTAAAATGATTATTCTGCAATAATATTCATCCACAATAAATGCTGTCGCCATTAATTGTATCAGAATATTCAACAGAATATTGTTTATTCTATTAAGCCTAACAGCTTCAAGGCTTTTGTTTATTTCAAAGATTGAATTTTTAGCTGTTCTTAGAACTTACCATAAAGAAACATATTATTTCTAAAATGTTTAGAGTAACAATTTTGTGCTTACCGATTTAAGCTCTCTCTCTCTCTCTCTGACCACAACTTAAAAAAAAGTTCTTTAATATTCCCGTTGCATTCCGCTTTGTAGTTTTCAGTAAGCTCTCTCTCGCTTTCTCACACTCTCTTGCGTTTTGATTTATTTTTACGGCAACGAGAAAAGCTTTTAACGCTGCCGGCGACGTCGACGCCGACTGCGTTTGTTCTCCTGCTTCTTAGCTGCAGTTGTATTTTAAGAATGACTTAAACTCAATCCATTAATTATAATTATTTATGCTAGCGTGTGTGTGTGTGTAATATGTGTATGTATGTTTGATTGTATGTTTTTTGTTCGTTGACAGATCTCAGGCAACGACGCCGCATCGCTTCAAGAAGGGCGACATTGTGGAATCGGAATCCGGAGTGCGCAAGAAGTACAATGGAAAGCAATGGCGACGTCTCTGCATGCTGTGCATGAAAGAATCTCAGCGGCGCGGCTTTTGTTCCAGACATTTGAATCAGAAGGGCAACAATGCGTTGCCCTCATCAACTGGTCCAGGTCGTTTTCTCAGGTGCTTACTATAAAATTTATACTTACTTAATAATAACAATAATAATAATAATACAAAACTGATTTCTACTCTCTTTCTAACGCTTAATTTATCAATTCGTTCTCTTTTTCTCTCTCTCTCCATCTTTTCTTTACCTTTCTCTTTTAGTGATAGTCGATCGAGCAGCAAGACACAAAACGATGAGGACACTTCACGCGATTCGGAAACATCGCCCAACTATCGGGTCACGGGTCGCTATGATCAGGAAGAGACCGATGTGGCAGCCATGTTAGGTATGTACAACTCTCACACCTCTTGACTTTTTATGACACCGCTTTTGCTTATGCTGATGCTGATGCTGTTACTGTTGCTGTCGGTTCTCATTCCGATCGTAAAAGTAATAAAATTCTTTTTGAAAATTTATTCATAGCTTGTTCGGCATTCATTTTCAAGGCTGGCTTTTCCAGCTTAACCCTCGTCCCATTGAATTGGGCTACACGTTTCAATGCCCGAAATGAGCGCCAGCTTTAGCCTGTTAATCTATCTTTGTTCACGCAATTACCCACACTGTTACCAAAACCGTCAAAAGCAGCCTCTCGACTGCATCTGGGCTGTTCTGTGGCCTGTTTTTCACGGCGCTACAAGAGCTACGGGCATATGTGGCAGTTAAATGCTCTACCTTTAAAAGTACTTAAACACAATATGTAAAGGCAAGGCGTTGAAGCCGTTATAATCATAGTTCAAATACTAAAAGATTTAGTTCCTAGCTAACAAAAGTGTTTCGAACTTAAAGTCGACAATATCATGTGTAGCGCATTTCAGCTATCGGTACAGCTTAGACTTTCACATTGCTTTGAATGCATTTCGAATTCCATATAAAAATGCCCATCATAAAGTTTTATTATGGCAGCGCCGCTGCTGACCGTTGTGTCTCTCTTTGTCGCTCTATCTTTTTCGCATACACACGAACACCACTCTCTCTCTCTCTCTCTCTCTATTTGGGCAAAGGTCGTCTGTTTTGTTAAGGTGTTCTTCGGGGCCATTGCCGTTGAGGGGTGCTATTGTTTGACGTGTGCGTGCAGCAGCAACAATAATAACAACAACGTTAGCTAGCCACTTGAAAGTGTGACCGCAGCGTGATTTACACGCAAAAGCAGACGCTGCGACGCTGCTTACGTCGACAGTGGCAGCAACGCAAACGCATTCCAATGCACCTGCATGCAGTGATCGTTGCAGTAATGCGTCGACGTCGACGCCGCCACTTGAAACGAACAATGCAGCGCAGCCGAAACAAAAGCGCGCTGCGTGCGAAGCGCAACAGATTCTTCTTTTCTTGTTATTTGCCCTGCCTTTGATTCGTTTTTACCTAAACAAAAATGCACTTGAGAGAGCTCGCACACATGCACAGACATATAGACAGCCAGACAGACGAACAGACGTAGGCACACAGACAGCTCGCAGCACCCACACAGCCATGCAGTTACAAACACAACAGGTAAACAAACATGGTCGTTGCGAGCAAGCGAGCAATCGTGTGAGCGAGCGCAAAAGAGAGCAAGTCGAAAACGAGCGAGGGCAACTGACAATTGTGAGAGCGGCGCTCAGTTTATGCTGTCGCTGGTCGCTCGCTCACTTAAATTGCTGGCCATTCTTTTGACGTCGTCGTCGTCGTCGCATTTTATGTTGAAAACTGTCAAAGGCAAGGCAAGAAGACAGAACCGCAGAACACAGAACGCGGCGCAAAAGCAAAAGAAATACAATTACACAAAAAATATAACAAAAAAAAAAGTGAATACCAATGCGAATGCAGCAGACAAAACGAATGTGACAACGAAGACAAAAAAGTTTTCTCAAGCAAAATTAAATACGAAAATATGTGCCGAAAGTGATGCCAATCAAAGTGATTCTTCTTCTTAACTAAGAAGGGGGGCTGCCCGCAGTAGCAGCGCAGTTGAAACAGCAGCAGCAGCAATATCAGCAGAAGCCGCCGTGTCAGCAGCAGATATGAATGCGTTCCAGGACTTTGAGCTGGGCGCTAAACTATATTTGCAGTGCTTATGTAATGCTTCTAAAAATATACAATATAATATTCGTGAATATAAAAATACTAAAAAAAAACATATCACTGATTTTTGCCCATCTCTCTTTCTCTTCTTCTAACTGCAGTGTCACTAAGCAGCTCGCGCTCTGCAACGCCTTCGTATACATCACCCGTGAATCATGCCGGCGCCTCGCCGCTTAATGCCACTACCCACTCTCCGGTCAATGTGTCCAATCATAGGCAAAACTTCTTTACGCCCATTGCGAATCAGTCACAGCAGCAGCAGCAGCAGCAACATGTGACGGGTGTTGCAGCAGCAGTGCCGCTGGACAGCAAGTGGAAGACAACACCCAGCCCAGTGTTGTACAACACAAACAGTAATAACAACACCAACAACAATAATAATAATGGATGGGAAAATAGTCATGCTGTGCAACAGCCACCGCCACCGCCACAAACGGCAGCGGTTTCGCTAGTGATGCATGCACCGCCACCACAACAACAGCAACAACAACAACAGCCACCTGCCGCTCATCTCAATGCGCTGCCAGCGCCACCAGCGCCGCCCAGCAACAGCAATGGCAGCCTTGGACATGCAACCAGCGTCATACGCATCTCAAGCAGCCAGCAACAGCAACAACAACAACAACAGGTGCAACAGTCAGCACCAACACACCAGCAGCAACACCAACAACAGCAACAACATGTTGTTGTATCCACAGCCAGCCATCAGACCTTTCATCCCGTTATTGTAAATGCTGCTGCTGCTGCTGCTGCCGCCCAACAGTCGCAGCTTCACGGGCAGAATTCATTGCCTGTTTCCGTTGGTCAACCGCAGCAGCAACAGCAACAACAACATCAGACACTGCCACCCACATCGGTTTCGTTTCATCCACATCCGCCAACCACGCCCACATCCGTAACAGTAGCGATGCCAACACAGGCACAGGACAAGGCATTGCCAAAAAACGGTAGGTGTCTCATAGAAATTGTTGTTGTTACTGGACTAGGAATTGGAATAGGAATAGAATTTAGGTTGTGAATAGAATTGCAATAAATGTGAATAGGAAATATAAATACAGCTACTCGGATGCAAGTGAATCAGTGTAGTATTGGCTCGGGTAATATAAATGTAATCAAAATGTTTAGAGAAAGCTGAAATTGAATATAAATATCAATATATTAAACAAATAAAGTTTTCTTTCTATAAACATTTGTAAGAACAAACTTAGGAAAAACAAACTTTTCATCGATTTATTGTTGTAATTTATGCTGAATACTATCCGCTTTTTAATAATGTTTCATTTTCATTCCCATTTTCTTACATTAGGTTACAATGCGGCTAGCTTTACGTGGCAAAAGCTATTGCCGCAAATGCCAACCATGACTAAGGCAACGACAGCAACAGCGGTGACAACGGTGACAACCACGAACAGCAGTTACACTGTGGCAATGATGCACCACCAACAGCAACAGCAACAACATCAGCAACAGCAACAAACGCAGACAACAGCAGCAGCAACACAGCAACATCAACAGCATCCGCCGTCGATAAATCACAACAACAATCATTTGATTGTGCCTGCTCCAATGGCATCGCCTGGCAAACCGCTCAACTGTTCCATGAACGATGCTAAGGCAGCAGCAGCAGCTGCAGCAGCGGCGGCAGCAGCAGCAACAGCTGCAACATCAGCAGCTATCACAACCTCTGCAGTCGATGAGGCAGATGAGCCTGATGATCAGCTGGATGACGATGTGTTTGAGCCGACGCCATCGGCTCCAGTTGTGTCCAATGGCAAGAAGGCAACAGCGGCAGCAATGCGATTGGCAACATACAGCAACAGCAACAGCAGTACTAACAACAACAGCAACAGCAATATACGTAAACTGGATGAGTGCCATGATGCTAGTGATGGTGCTGGCGGTGCACCAGCCACATCGGCAGCCAAGCGACGCAGTCAGTCGCTGAGTGCTCTGCAGCAGCAGCAACAGCAGCAGCAACAACAACAGCAGCAACAGCAGACAACAACAACAGCGGCAAGCAAGAAGATTCGCCGTCCGATGAACGCCTTTATGATCTTCTCGAAGAAGCATCGCAAGGTGGTGCACAAAAAGCATCCAAATCAGGACAATCGCACAGTAAGCAAGATTCTGGGCGAATGGTGGTATGCCTTGCAGCCGGAACAGAAGGCACAATATCATGAATTAGCCAAGTCTATGAAGGATGCCCACTTTCAGTTGTATCCGGAGTGGAAATGGTGCTCCAAGGATCGTCGCAAGTCCTCCACCTCGGGTGGCAAGGGTGGCCCACCTGCCTCGGCGAATGCCACCAGCGATGGCAAGCAGCGTCTTGTCTCCGTTGATGGCTCCGATTCGCTAGAGGATGACATGTGTCCCTCCACGCCCGGTGGCAGTGGCAGCAGCGGTGCTCAAGCGACCGAACTACAGGGAGACATTATCCCACTGACCATTGATACCTATAACATTGCATGCGATGACACGCCCACCACCATTGCTAGCCAGGCACAGGTGTTGGCTCAGGGCAATGGAAAAGCCAAAATGCTTAAGAACGAGCTGCAATCGGATGAGGATGAGCAAATGCTTGTTGTGGAGGATGAGCCAGCCGCCAAGAAGCTGGATCTGCAATGCCGTGAACGTGTCAATGATCTGGACATGGATGAGACACCTTACGCCTATCGCAAGCAACAACAACAGCAGCAAAATTCCTCAACGGAAGCGGAACAGGTAAGTCGGCATCTTTGTCGGAAATTTGATTGTAAATATATTAAATAATGCTCCACTTACACTTACAGCGTTCGCAAGAGGATCATGCTGGTCTATGCAATGGCCAGGCAATGTCTGCGCCGGCATCGAGTGGAGAGCGTGAGATAACCTTGAAACCAAAGGCGATCAAGGCTCATCCCGGGCTGGAGAGCACCATGCTGCCATATCCACAGATGCCCATGTACACACACTACACTAGTCCCAAGAATCCAATCGGTGTAACACCATTCCAACCCACAGGCGAGCAAGCACAAATTGAGTTTAAATATTCCAATAACAGTTGCTCATTCTTGTATTTTCTCTATCATCATCTGTACACAGGCGGCGCCTTCAAATCGATGCCCATTAGTCCCAAGGGCAGCAGCAGCAGCAGCTCCACCGGTTGCAAATCGGATGAGCAGCAACAGCAACAGCAGCAGACACACATTAAACAGGAGGATATTAAACAGGAGCCGCCATCGCCATATAAACTAAATGGTGGAGGTAATTCGGTGGCAAGTGGCGGTGTGATTAGCGCCCCAACGCCCAGCAGCGCTGTTGGCGCCATCTTTAATTTCAATGTGCCAATTGCAACGGCTCCTAGCCAGAAGCAATATCACTATCCAATTCACCACACCCTGTGTAGTCCAACCGATGTGCGAGGTGAGTTTTGAACTAGACCCTTAAAATAGACTATATGCAAAACTCTATAAACATTTTTTTTCAATTTAATTCGTTGCTTTAGTTTTATGATTATCGAATTTGTTAAAGCCTTTATGTTGTTGTTTTTGATTATTATTATTGTTGTTATTTATTTATTTTAATTTAAACTTGAAAATTTTTATTAGTACTATGATTTGAATGATATTTAGTTTACTTGGATTATTGTGTTTGTAAACCAAAAGACAAAATTAAACCAAAATCAATATACCCGCTCACCTTTAACCCCCTCCATACCCATTTGCATCTGACGTAACTGTGACGATCATCTGTAAAGTATTCTTTTGTTTTGAACGAAAGCTTTATGGCATATAACATCTTTCTCTCTATTTCTCCAAAAAAAAAAAAAAAAAAAAACGCGCTCGCATAATCCACATACATTTACTCATTCTCACACACACACACACGAACACCAACACCGACACTGACAAACACACCTCGCTTTTTACCTCATGCATCCGTGTGCCCTTTATTCTCACCACTCATTAATCCGCAAAAGCCAAAGAACTCGAAGCACAACAAAAACAAGGCAAAGTCAAATCCGATGGCGAATGCAATGAGGAAGACGAAGTCGACGATGACGTTCACGCACACATCGACGACTATGATGATGATGATGATGATGATAATGATGACGATGATGAAGATGATGAGCAGTTCATGGCTGAGCTGGCCAGTGTGACCACAGATTTTGATGACATTGCACATTATACGATTGCCAAGCCAGCAACACCAATGCCTACGAATAATATTGCAGCCACCACCACCTCTGCTACAACAACAACAACGGCAAACACAGTCTTACAAACTGCCTGTGCTGCGCCGTTGAAGCGTAAACAGTTTACCATAGTGCGCTCACTCACGCCACTGCAGCCGGCAAACTCACCACATCATCAGCTTAAGCACTTGCATCAGCGACGTGTCGAAACGCCGCCTACGGTCATAACACGTGTGCCGACGCCAACGCCAGCGCTAGCGACGACGTCGACGTCAACGTCAACGATCATAGCGACGGCAGCGTCGCTGCCGCGCAATCATTTTACCATTATACGCACACAACAAAGAACACCACAACAACACAACACACCGCCGCCATTGTTTTTCAAAAGCTCTAAAGCTCCTCAGACATCAACAACATTGCCATTATCAACATTGACAGCAGCAGCAACAACAACATCAACAACAACTTTGTTAGTGAAAAATACAAACACGACACCAACACCAATACCAATACCACCTCCATCATCATCATCAACAACAACAACAGCAACAACAAAAACATCAGCAATCAGTCACTGTAACGAGCAACTTATTCAATTTTCCAATAATTTCAATATTGCTGCAAAACCAACAACAACAACAATTCATACAAACACCAACCCAACAACAACAACAACGACAACATCTATAATACGCAAATTGTTGACACTGCAAGATGCGAGCAAGGCCACCGGACGAGCGGCCATTTTGTATGACGCATTAGTATTGGATACGCTGCACGGCAACGATGATGACGATGACGATGATGACAACAACAGCAACGACATAGCAGACGAACCACAGCAGCAACAATTGATTGAAACTTCAACGGCAATTGCAACAACAGCCACTGTGCAGCAGAAACAGCAGCAGCAGCAGCAGCAACAACAGCAACCAGCAACAATGTTGCTCATTACCGATGTCAACAGTTATAATCAGCAACATGTTGTTGCGACCTCAACGTCGGGTGCAACACTGCGTCCATTGTCCTTCATTAGCATCAATGCTTGCAACAAGATCACGCTGCCAGCAAACACACGCATACTGACCACAACGGCAACAGCGACCACGCCCACATTGACCGTACTAACCAAGGCGGTGGCTTCAGCAAGTTCAGCAAATCATAGTACTAATAACAATACTAAGTCCAATGAACTAACCATAACAGCAACTGTTGACACTGGCAACAACAACCACAGCAACAAAAACATCAATAGCAACAACAACAATAGTAATAGCAATAACAACAACAGCATCAATAACAAAAATAATAGTAACAAGAGCATTTTAAACGATGCGACCACAATATTTATGATCAACTCAAATTCATCCGCAGCCCATCAAGCCTGTGTGCCCAATTCACCAGCATCGGTTAGCCTGGGGCATGCAGCAAGCATTGCTACGCCACCCGCTTCGGCGCCAGCTCAAATACTGGGCACAGCAGGTCCAGCACCGCAGCAGAAAATGTTCTTTGCCATGGGACATCCGGTAAGTTTTGAATAAAGCAAATGCATAAATCCATACTCATATCAATATGTGTTCTATTCAGTATCCACTGCTGGCACCGCCGCATCAACAGAACACACCAGGTCTGGAGCACTTGCAGCTGGAGGCATTTGCACCCGCCTACTTGTTTAAGAAGCACTCCAATGGTATGGGAGCAGCGCCACCATCAATGCCAATGCCGCCAGTTAGTGCACAGACACAGATGCGTTTGCATGCCGCCTACGCGCCCAGCAATCATGGCCAGGAACAGGCACCAGCTAGTTCGCCCTCGTACAAGTCGATGCCCTCGACGCCCAAATCGGCTACATATCATCTGAGTGCAGCGCCAGATTCAGCGGGCAAACGTAGCTGCGAATCGGCTGAAGATGCGGATGAGGATGTCGATGTGGACACGGATGGTCAGCAGTTTGTGCTGGCACCAACGCCAGCACAATTGGGACGTGCACCGCTGCAGCGGCGCAAGAATTTATGTAAGTGTGAAAATGCTTTGCAAAATGAATAAGTTTTTCATATAATTTGTTTAACGCAGCTCAAAGTAAATCGGACAATGTGGTTAACAACACGGCTGGCGGCTATGGCTCAAACAATGGTCAGCATATTGGACGCAAACTGCACTCGCCCACAATGATGGAGGTGGCAGCTGCATCGCCAATTATTGGACATGTGAATAGCAGCAGTTTGAGCTCAGCTCTTCCAACGCCCACTTCATCGACAACGACACCCAATAGCGATGAGCTGCAACCTTTAACTCCAACTGGCTTGAGCAACAATAACATCAACAATAACTTGGCCAAGTCGCCGATTAGATGTGTGCCTGCCTCGGCACCCGCCGTGGTCAACCACAAGAAGAAGAGCGATGAAATCAACAAGTAACAAGCGAAATATATCTATTGCCAGAATCGTTACTAATCCTTTATATTTGTACTCCTTTAAACAGTGTGCTCAAGCAAGTGGACTTTGATAAGAAGTACAAGGCGCTGCCACAGTTTAAGCCAGAGGATTGCCAATCACCTAGTGCCATTGCAGTGCCCTCCCCTCCACGTGTCTATGGCACCAATTATCGCAAAAAGAATTCAGTTGCACCGCCAGTCCAGAAGCTGAGTACGTTTTCCCTATACACATTGTTGCACAATTTACATTTCTAACCTATAATGCTAACTAATGTTGCAGTGTGCGAGGATGATTCGATTGATGAGCCCGCATCGGCGCCGCCAACAACCACACAGCGTTTCTTTGGTGCTGACTTTAACAATGATCTGAGAGGTAACCCCCCAATTAGCCCAATTAGTTGTCACAGCGCATCTGGAACTAATCTTCAATTTGCTGCAGAACTTGAGACGGCGGATCAAACGGGTCGCTCGCCGCGCACTCCAAAAACACCATTGCAAAGCGCACGCTCCGATGCCAGCGAGAAGGGTCATCGCAAGGTTCTGGAAACACGTCGCAATTTGGTCATGCAACTGTTCACTGAGCACGGCGTTTTTCCATCCGCACAGGCCACTATTGCTTTCCAGGTGCGTAGAATAGATATACCCCATAAGAGCATTAAATTTGACTGATTTATCAATTTTGTTACAGACCAAACACATTGATGTCTTTCCACGTAAGCAAGATCTGCAGCTTAAGATACGTGAAGTGCGACAGAAGGCCATGGGGCATCCACCATTCACACCCCATTCGGCCGGTCCCAACACACCTTCTGACTCCAATTCATTATCGGCCACACTAAGTGCCAATTTAAATGCTCAATCTGCAGCGGCGACAGGTAATTAAAAAAAATACATCATATTGTCAGTTATACTATGAAAGTAGAACCATAACCTTGCCAATAATAATACTTTGCAATTTGGTTCCGAAAATATTTCTTTCATTACTAGTTTCTCGACTTAAACTTAAAAGTTTGTTTTTCCACTGCACAATTCCCGTTTAGTCGTATGTTTTCCCACTTTTAATTTCTTTCATTTTTTTCTCTCTATTTTAAAAACATTGTTAAGATGTTTTTCCATATTACTATACAACAGGTATGCACCAGCAACATCAACAACAACAACATCAACAACAGCAGCAGCAGCAGCAGCAGCATCAACAGCTTGCGGAGCAACAACAACAGGTGAATCATGTGAACAAAACAAACGAAAATGATAACAAGTACAAGTAGGAACAGGACTTGGAAGGATTACAGGAGAATCTGGTTAAGCTGCGCCTGACACATTACTTAAAGCTAGTAAAAGAATTAAGGATAATTGAATCAATTGCAGCAACGCACACACACAAACCCAAACATCCAATAGATACAACACGTGTATGAGATACATGTTGAACAAACAATAGATGAAAATACTACAACAATTTCAATTACAATAGGCATATATATACTACAAGCATAACAGAGACAGAGATAATGTAGAAATGAATTTATTAAGCAGCTTAATAAATGCATAAATGAAGAAGTTACCCGTTGGAAGATACAACTTTTTGAAGCATATTTGAATTACATACATAATGGAAACATTGTATAATGGCATAGTTATTAATTTACAGGAAAACAAATTTATACAAAACAAAATAGCAACAGCAATAACAAAAAACTACAAAACCACAATAAGCAAGCAAACACAATGAATACCATTAAAAAACAACACTTAAAAACAAAACGAGAATAGAATAGCGCTTAAGCTTTAAATTTAAAAACTTAAATTGCACATTAATTTTGAAGTGTATTTAGCACAAGCAAAACAAACGTAAAAAAGAAGAAAATTGTATAAAAAAAAAACAAAAACATACTTCAAAGCGATAACGATAAAGCAACTTGTAAGCTGCTGTATGAAAAAATTGTAGTTGTATTTGTACTATATACACACACACACATATATATATGTGAAAATATACATATATAAATTTAGTCATAACGGTTTTCAAATGAATCAGAAAACGCACGTAAAAATGCTTTTAAATTGTCGGCTCTTTTCTTTTTTCTTAAATTTTCTTTATTGGAACATTGTTGGAAAAAAAGAAAAAAGATTTTTAAAAATTGTATGTACATTATTCTATTATTAATTTGGCCACATTTTTTTTAATACTGTTGTCTATTTAATTTGAATAAACAAGTTTTATTTATACATATATAATTTATCAATTAGTTATAGCTTAGATCGTTGTTTCTTATTTCTTTTAACTTTGTATACAGCAAACTAAAATATTGAAGAACAACCACAATGACAACAACAACTACATAAATAAACCATAAAAAGTTTAAAATTTCAAAAAATTGCAATCTATAAAAGAAAAGTATGAACACAAAACTTTGATAAACATAATACTGTCTTCCACTGTTGCTGCAATATACATATATTTGAATTATAAATGTTTTTAATTGTTTTTATCATTATGTTTATGCATATATTAACAAGTAATAACTCTTTATATTTTACAATTAGTTTTCTGTGTAGTTTTCGCTTATTTAATTTTATTTTATAAATAGAGTGTGTGACTGCGTTTAGTTTTTAAACAACAAAAAATATATATATAATATATATATATTCTTTTCTCTTGGCTTCTGACAAACAATAATATTATTAGTTTGTAAAAGTAGTTCTTAAACAAGCTTTAAACAAATTTCAACACATTGAACGATGAGAAATCTAAATACAAAAACGAAAGAAAAAAAACAACATAAACAAACAAGAGAGAATGCCAGAAACTTTGTATTATTATTATGTGTGTTAAGCTTAAAGTGCTGTGTCTGTTACTGTCACAACAATTTCCATACTTATATATGTTTATTTTATGCTCAGTTCTCTGTTTATACATATCTTTAATTCAGTTGGCCATAGTTACAGTGCAAGCAAATAATATCAGCTTTAGCCTGATAATAAAAAGCATAAATGCTGCAATAGCAATATACAAATTTTAGTTTTATGTATGACAAATTGCAATAAATTTAAACAATGTTTATTTCTTCCATGTGTTGTTTTAAATGACAGCCAAACCATACACACCCACACACACACACAATAGTTAGTTATTATAAAGAAAACAACACAACAAATTTTAATTATCAATCTTTTAAAGCCGCACTTACTTATAATTTACAATATAGTTTATTTTAGCTTTTATGTTTTTTAATGCATATAGTTGAAAACAAAATTTTATATAATAAAACGAAATTACATTTTAGCGTGTTAATGTTAAAAGAAAAAATTCAAAAAAAAAAATAAAATAAAACAGAATAAAACAAAGTTTATAAGCAAAACCAAACGTGTGAAATTATTGTAGTTCTGCATATAGTATATGAAATAATACAAATAAAAAAATGGAAACAATCAGTTTTGAGCAAAAAACCAACAATTATTGCTCCCTTTTGTTGCTGCAGCAAGCTTAATTAAAACCAAAAAAAAAACAAAAACAAAATTTTGTTTTAACATTTTACAAATAACAAATAACCAAATAAGCAACTGCTAGACAGGAACTCAGATAGCGAATTTGTGCCAATGACTTAACAAACAAATGAAATCAACTTCAAATTTTAATACGTAACAAACAAGTTAGAGTAATAGGAACTTAAAACAAAACACCCTTAAAAACATGAAATAAACACCAACCAACTTACTAACGGATAATCCAGTCAATATCCTTCCAGAAATCTCTGTCGGCATTGAAATTAGTCAATTATGATAAGTGCAAGCCGCAAACATTTTGGCAAATCTTAAAATATAACCCAAAAAGAAATATCAACAAACGGATGGCATAACCATTGATCTTGTACAAGACACTGATACACACAAACACACTCTTACCACAAAAATGTATACAAAAAAATCTAAATAAAAAAGGCGACAACAACTTTTGGCAAACAACCATTTCGACCTAACAAAATTTTTACAAGGCAAAAACATGAAACTAACTAAGAAAAAAAAAAGCAAAGACACCCTCAAACCAAAAATGGCGTTTCGGATACAAAATTCTAAAATTCAGGTATAAACAAAACAAATAGTGTTGTATAATGTTACATTTTTTGAGGACAAGAGGAAATATTAAGCTATTTATAAAAAAATACAAAATCGAAAAAAAAAACAAATGAGTGTAAAATTTACAACGTGCTTTTACAAATTATTGTAGAGACCACATTTGGTAATTTATAAACCGTATGTATGTACTATATTTTTTCAAAAACAACAACAACAACAAGAAAAACTGTATTTTAAAATGCTTTTAATAAATACTTGTAACCATAACATATATTTATATATATAAAGGTAAAAACAATTCAGTTGTGAAGAATTCGCACAGTTTCAAAGAACAAGAATGAAAGTGATGGAGTTTTATAGTTTTTAATCTGCGAAATGTACGTACTTAAGTAGTTTGGGATTAAAAGAGTTTTAAACATAAAAAAAAAAAAACATTAAGAAAAGAATCTACATAGAGCTAACAAAAAAAATGAAACAATTTGATGAAATTTCTAGTGGCAATCCATTAAATAATAAATAAAATACATCAGATAATAGTGAAGTATAAGAAAAAAAAAAGTAAAACCAAATACGTTACACAATGTTGTTTGCGATTTGTTTGGTTGATTGTTAAAACAAATATTAACTTAACTTAATGAATATGCATTGATATGTGCTTTTGTTAGGTAAATTGATTGCACATGTCTGCAAATTAAGACACATTTGAGTTAAATGCAAGATGTAGTGAAATTAATAAAAAAAACAATGAATTAATCGATTACAATTGTTTGATTTGCCAACGACCTGAACGCTTTGTAAACAGAAACCTTATTTATAAACATCTAATTATTAAGCAGTTATTGTGAACATAATTTGTAAGTGAACAAACAAATTACAAATATTGCATCTATACATATACATATATATACATACATATATACATAAATATATACATTCTACATTATACATTTAGCATACATACAAAAATATTTAATATTATGTGTGCCGACCGTTGCATATTTTTCAGACAGAGGCTTTCAAATCGCATTCACACACACAAACAAACTCATGAAAAAATGAAACACACGCATATACATACATAGTACATAAATTATAAAAGATTTATTGAATAAAATGAAACATGCATTCATAACAACAAAATAAGTTATCTACAATTCTAACGGTGAGATTATTAAATACACTATATACAAATATAGTTTAAACATTATTCCACAACAGTCTTGGGTGCAGCAGGCAGCTCCTCTACCACAACAGGCAGCTCAGCCTGTTCCACCATGGCACGAGTCGAACCCACAATGCTTATGTCCGCACAGTTGATAAAGTTCTCCTGGGGACCACAGCCCATAGCACCGCTGCCATCCTCACAGATGCCCCAGTTATTGCCCGCCGTGTAAGTCCAACGGAGCACACAATGCTTGCAGCTGACTCCTTGGGGCAATTGCACAGTCATGTCGTAGCTGCCCGTTCGGGAGCTAATATAGTGTTTAAGACTACCGTCTGGAAATCGCAGTGGATACTTGTCAAAGCATTCCTCCGACTCCTTGCCAAACTTGTCCAGGTTACACA
This sequence comes from Scaptomyza caliginosa, assembly GCA_035044725.1. Taxonomy (NCBI): domain Eukaryota; kingdom Metazoa; phylum Arthropoda; class Insecta; order Diptera; family Drosophilidae; genus Scaptomyza; species Scaptomyza caliginosa. The sequence continues at coordinate 412,777 of JAWNNR010000460.1, forward strand.
GCTTAAAGCTGAAGTGGCCCAGATGATTGGCCGTAATGAGCACATTTATATTCGCCGTGCTGGCGCCTATATAGCTCTTGACTATAACTCCGCTGCCATATTTGCCTCCTAGCTCATTGGGTCGTGGCACACTTAAGCTGTAATCATCGCCGCACAAGCCGCACTTGCCACCGTTTTCAGTTTGTTTCTGCAATGCGCAAAGGTTATTATAAGAACCTTGCTATAAGTCTTTGCTAAACGTACCCAGAAACCTCCACAGTATAGACCATTATCATCGTAGTTCGCGGGTGCTGAGGAATCGTAACGCCAACGTGAGGATCGACCCACTGGCTCCAACATCATGCCATGAGCATCGATCTGGCTTAAAAGGCAACAGAGCACCATCAATGTGGTAATACTGATCATGTTGAGGTATTTCATTATTTCTTTGTATGGCACTTTTGTTTTCACTGGTTTTCGAGCTGCGATGGCTCAATCTTATATATGCCCCACACATTGTTGGTCTTATCGGTTGGCAAATGTAAGGAAGTTTTTACTGATTTTTAGAAATGGTTATCAGCCGTCAAAGTGATCATATAAAAATTAGTCGATTCTTATCAGTCGTATATCATATAATTTCATTTAACTGTTGCCGAAATTTGGGAGAATCGTAATATCACGCCCACCGCTCTTTATTGACCAAAACAATGATGACAAATGCCAAACGATCAAAATATTTGCGACGTTTTTTCTCAAGCAATAAAAGAAATTAGGTCTACCCTAAAAAATAGTGAATACTCCCAAAACAAAATCAAATTTTTCATTTTTTTTAGTATTTTTTATTTTAAATGTAATTGGTATAAAGTAAAATAAGGGACATTTGTAATATGAATTCTTGAAAATCATAAGAAAATTTATTACTTTAAGTCAAAAATGTTGAAATACACGAGAGTTCACTGTTAATTCTCAGAAGTAGATTGTTAAGCTGATAATAAAAAAAAAGAAAATATCATCTACAAACCTAACAAATTTGTTTTGCAGCCATGGATGCAAGATTTTGTTTACGGCTTTGCCTTGGAAGAAGCTCACTGGTTCAAGGCCTTAATGAAAGTTCATTAAATAGCATAGAAAACCATAAGATAAGAATAATACAACCTAAAACTGTTTATTAGTAGTTATTATTCGTAACAATTATGACCAAACCATTTTGAAATTCCCTCCATAAACGTGATTTGAACTAATTTCACATTTATACCATTCGTCAACCTAGTAAAACTTTTAATGGGTTTTATGGCTATTACATCTAAGAAAGTAGGCCAAGTTGGTTACTGACCTTTTCAATTTTTACCTGTAACGTGTTTCTATTCATGTTAAGATATATCATATATGATTTTGCTTTCTTTATACTAAAATCTAGCTTTTACTGGCCAAGTCTTATATCGTTTAAATCCGTTGGTCTTATCAACAAGCAAACGTTTGTGCTTTCTTGGATTTTTACCACCATGCAGGCGATATCATTATAACAATAATTACCCCTTAACAAAAAGCTGTGCTTTATTTGCAAACGCACTAATTCGTTCACATCATAATTTAATAAGACATGTTATTTTTAAATCAAAAGTAACTTTAATCACTAGAAACTGTAAGGAGCAATATTTTTTAAAATTTATAAGGGAATTCTTTATTGATTTCTAAATACATAAGTTATTAAAAGAAGGGAATACAATCTTTAACATATTTTTTGTTATATTTAACAAAAAACATTAAAAGTTGACTTATTGGTATAAATATGGTATCATGATCAACATTTAGGTCAAAACAATTTTAATCGATAAAGTAGTTGTGGTTTGAGTCCAGCATAGGCAACGCAAGCAGTGTGTTTCAGTTTGTGCGTTGCAAGCAGTACACTACAAGCAGTTTTAGGGCATACAACAACTGCAGCAAGTTCCGAAACGCAGGTAAACTATTAGAAATTCCAGCCAAGAAGTAATTTATTGCAATCTTGCTTATTAATATTCAGTTTTGAATATATACTTTTGTCGCTTATTACCAGCAGTTATTTTAGGCAGACAGCTTAGCTTATGACAACCCTTTCAGTCTCCTGTAGATGCCAATCTCCTTCAAGGTCTTTATTCTGCTGCGTAAGCATCTTAAAAACAGGAATAATAAGTAGGCAAAGGATACCAAACACAGTCCTTAGCTTTCTAATATAAAATATACAAGAAGCTTAGCAGCATACACAATATTTTTTATAACCGTATCGTATCAGTAGCAGATATCTTAGCTATATTTAAAATAAATAATCGGGACATTATATCGGAATTTTGCACATTTATTCAATGCTCAAGATTATTTGTACACACATTTATTAAACGTGGGTCAATAAACACATTAATTGCAACGTGTTTGTCCAACTGTGATTTATTGAACTGTTATCAATTCATTACCTGATAGCTGGCGCTAATGCATCAAAGATACCCGCTATTTCTCGGGCTTTGGACAAGCGCTTGCTAGTGTGTTGGTAGGGTTATATGCCTTCTTAATGGACAGCCCGAAAAATGGAATTGGCTTAGCAAACTACGTTCTGGACGTTATCGGAATGCGAGCAATTGATAGCCTGCTCAACCCAAAGGTTCGGTCAACACTATAAAACGGTTAAATTATCACAGTTGTCCAAGGAGAAAGCATTTAAACACCTTAACATGAAGTTCACACTATTCGCTCTACTCGCTGCAGTCTTCGTGCTGAGTGTTAGTATTTGGTTCACGTTATAAGTTAAACTGGGCTTTAATCTTTTGATTATCTTTACCAACCAGGCCAATGCTGGCACCTGGCAACCGGCGATGCAGGAACCGGAGACGGCCATGCAATACGAGGACCTAGCCCTTGCTACTATTGATGAGGAGGACTTCGATCCAGAGGTCTTGAGCATTTTTTCAGCCACTTGGTGGGGCATCAGAGCTGGTCTGCGCACCGTTAAGGGCTTTAACTGTCTTATCAAGTGGGTTGTGGGCATCAAGGCAAGCGCTCGGCAGTACAATATTGATATCATCAATTGCGGCATTAGTGCAGCCCAGGATGTGACCAATGTGATAAACGCAAACGTTAAAATCATCACGACCGCCAGCAACATCATTAATCTCAAGACAACCATTTGTGCCAGCACTGAAGATTCCCAGAATCCAAGCATTGCCAAGAGCTGCGCTGTGAAGACCTTGGCTCAGATCTATGGTCTGTACAAGCAGGTGAAGAGTGCCGTTGCCCTGGCCAAGAAGATTCCCCAAACTGGTCCAAAAGCCATTGCCTGTGTTAGCAACGCCACAACCACCCTTACCAACTACTACACTCAGTTCCCCTCCAATCTTAAGAGCTGCTCCAAGTTGACCAGCAACTAAACGATACTCTGCGTAAATCAAATTATTCCTAACTTTGTTTACCAGCTTTATATAAAACATATTTTTCAATGCAATTTTATTTGCATTTTGAATTGAAGCTACCCAGGCCATGATGTAATAGGTATAAGGTGATATATTCGTCAGATGTAGATCATTCGCGTTTTTGTCTAAGCTTCGGTGCTCTCTTGTTTATAAGCGTGAAAAGAAGTTTTTGTTTTAATAATTCATTTTGTAGATAAATTGTATGATTATCTACGTAAAAAGTAAAGACTGGTCGTAAAAAACTATTATTTAAAAGCATTACGATTCAGAGAACCAAGACATCTGAGCAAAAATAAAGTGTGCATTAAAAAAACCAGCAACCATTTGACGGAGCCTTTTGCGCCTTTGCATAGGTAAAGACCGCAGTCAGCTAAAGTTCTTTTTTAAATACATCTTTTTATTACGGCCAAAATACATATGTTCAACAATGTGTTTTATATTTTAAATCAATGTTTATTCGTAAGACTAGTATCAATTTATTTTCTTTTTCCTTCGAATCTATGATGCATTGTATACGTAAAACCTTTTTTTTAGAACTGGTGTCTGCTGCATAGGTCAGAGAACGTCAAAGATGTCCATGCTTTGCTTGTCTCCTTGTATTCAGGTAATATTTTATTTTCTTTTTTGTATGCCTATTTGTGCATATTTGTAAAACTCTAGTTTATACAGGCACATGAATTTGGTTTTGGTTTTTCCTTCGATTTAAATTAAATACTTTGGCTCTTGCTCTGTTCAATTAAAGTTAAGCTTATTTAATTTTAATTCACATTTTTAAGGATCTAAATGAGAGAGTTAATAAAAATCCATTCCGAATAACAATTAAAACTGTTTTTATTACATCTTTCCCATTAACAGCTATATACTAATCATATTCGATATTGATTTATTACTTGGTGCTTGCGCTTTGCATATTCTGTTTTTTTGCTGTTTTAGTGCCGCTCTAAGTTGCTTCTCTGGACTTTCAAACTCTGTATTGGTGGGAATGCTAACTGAAAATACCATTTTCACAAAAAAATTATTAAGAAACTTTGCAATGTGACCTTACCAATTAGGGCGTCGAAAAATTGTTTAAAACCCTTTAAAGCCATTTTCCCCTGAACGCCATCAACATTACAAGCCATTATCACATCGTCGCCAAGCAAGCACTTTGCGTAAACTCCTGTTAAAGCTGTCTGAAGAGAGAAGGCTGCGAATGACCCTTATCTATTGAATATGTAAATAAATTTTTAAATGAATTATAATACATATGAGTAAAATTATATATTTACATAGGAATTGGAGTTTTTTCTACGCTCATTATTTCTTCTAAGGCCGCAATATTCTTAATACATTGCAATGGAAATTTATTCCGGAGGCTATCATCATCAAATTGTTGACCCTGCAATCGTTTAAGAATGTCTGTTTGCTCTGCCATGGCTTCAATCAAAACCTTTATTTCACCTTAAATATAGATAAAATATAGAATATTGTTATTTGGCGATTCAAATAGAGTTTTCTTTACCTCTTAATACATTATTTTCTTCATAGATTTGATCTACAAAAACATGACGCAAATACAACACTTTTTTTAATTTACTATGCAAATAGTTTAAAGTACACACCAATGATGACCTTGTTTTCAAGTCGTACGGCATCTACAAAGATATAGAAAATAAATTAATTAGATATTATCATTATTTCCAATAACACGTCATATTTACCAATAACATTTGCATTTCCTCTTTAATAGTTTCTGAAAATATAAAAAGTTTTTTCATAATACGATAGCATATTTTGCTAATGCGAATGATTACGCACCTCTAATGCTACTATTTAAAAGTTTTTCATTTGCTTCCACTGATCCTTTGAGTTTTATACATGTTTATTGAATTACTTTAAATTTATAATAGTGTGCTTACCCGGTGAATTGTTTGAAAGCTTGCATTTCTTTTTTGAAGGCGCCATTTTTATACACTTAAAAGGACGAAAACTTTTTTTGTTTTGTTGAGTTTATTTGGCAGGTTAATCTAATTTAAATACTTTTCGTAATATAAGTATATTTGTATATTTGTTAAGTGAACGCACAGGTCTTGTAAATAAAAGTTTTAATTGCGAAACCCAAATTAAGAAGAGTGCTGGAATAAGCGAAATATGCTCTCACTTTATGACCGGTTCTACGTTCGCTGCCAATTCAGGTCTGATTCATTGAAACACGAGTGAGAGGTATTATTGCAAAGACTAAAAGACTTTGATTATTGTTAGCAAAGACTATAAACATGTACAAGTTGATAGTCTTTGTTGTTAGTGTGTATGATGTGCAAATAACATACAAAAACAAAGCCAAGATAAACTTCGCAGCGCAACCTCAACCGTGGACAAGCAATCAAATACTAACGTGTTGCGATCGCTCTCAACTCAGATCTGATTCATGCAAGCGTTAGTCAGCCCTGGTTGTAGCAGTCGAGGTGACCGCACTTTAAGAACTGTATGAAGTAAGAGCGTCTCCAACAAATAAACATAACCGTACATGCAAAACAAAAACAAAAGCAGGGGCATAACATTTGTACTATGAGCAAGCAAATAATGCTGCATTTTATTTATTTTACTTTATTGTGTTTGTATTTTAATATTTTGTCATTTCAAGAATACAAGTGCACATGTAATGTATAATATATTTTTATTTACAAGGCCAACGCGATTTGTTAAGCAAAAACATATTATTAAAATCATAGTTTGTTTAGTTTTCCTTTTCAAATTTCTTTATTCAGATATTGGCTATACTATTAGCAACCTAACATGGCAATCTATTGTTGAAAAAGTTTATTTCATCTGAATTTAAAAAAGGAAGTATACATTTATCACAAAATAATGGCATCTTTCGAACATTAAATAGCTGAATTATGCTGGATCTTGTTTTATATAGTACATAGGTACTTGGTATTTTAGCACATAAAAAGGGTAACAAAATTATAATGAGCTAAAAATAAAATATAAAGTTATAAAAACAATTTAGAAATATGCATTTATTCACAAATAGAATGCAGTTTATTAGGCATTTATGTGCCATTATTATGCTCACACGTCAATAGAGGGCAAGAATGCTCATTAAATAATATTTAAATCTAAGAATAATAGCCTACTTTAAAAAACGATTAGCAATTAAACAATAAATCAAGAACTTGGCATTTTTACATTAGAAATTGAATTAAGAGTTTTCATTAATTAAATACGATCGAATTTCTACGACTATTTCGGCAACTACCGTGCGTACCGTATCTTGGAGCTACCCTTTTGGAATAAGTTAAAGTTACCTACTAGTCAGCAATCTAGTCATATGGAACATCTAATCATATCAACCAGCTTTCTGTTGCGATGTAGTCGGTTCAAATAGGAGCCACCTGGCGCTTTGCAGACCGTTCATTCATAATAACGCTTTGCAAGATTGGCTGGCAATATAAGACTGGGTCAATTGTAATCTTTGGCAGGTTTTTGCTAAATACTGAGCTATAAATCACTTGTTACGCTCATAAAACAATAAATAATTTATTTATTTTAAAACTCCCATTCATAAAAGAAAAAAATGAAAAAAACGTTTGGGCAATAATAGCTTCGAAAACAAGTTTTAGCTTTTGCTTACAATGCTGATAAAAAAATGCATATTTAATGGTTCCTTTTATTACTTATTTACTTATATTTAAAAAGGAATTTACCACAGTTGTGATTTTTTACTTTGGAAAGAAGCTTATAAATATCACATAGGATCATTGGTTTGTGTCTAGGAGAAGCGAGTAAAGCAGTCCATTATAATCAATGCGATTTAAGCAGTGCAATTAAAGGACAACTTTTGAAAGCGATTGTTGCCGCTAATGACTATTGTTTGATTGCTTTGGTTTCATTTATTATTTGGACTTTATTAAGTACAAAATGTTCTGTGCTCTATAAACAGTTAGGCCTCAATAGATTCAACTTCTGGCGCAATCTCGGGCACAACTGGCTTATCAGCGGCATTTTCAGCGAGCTCCTTCAGCATGTTGCGGCCCCAGAAAATGCTGACATCAGCGCAGTTCTTGAAAGTCTCCTGAGGACCACAGCCCAGAGCACCGGTATTATTGTCACACATGCCCCAGTTGTTGGCTAAGAACACATATTTATTACTAAAAGTTTTCAATATGTACAAATACGATGTCTTACCGCCCACATAGGTCCAACGGAGAACGCAGTGTTGACAGGTTACACCCTGAGGCAGCATGACTGTCACATCGAATTCGTCGCTTTGGGTGCCAATGTTCAGCCTGTCGTTGCCATCGGGGAAGCGCAGGCGATGCTGATTAAAGCACTCCTCAGACTCGCCACCAAAGGTATCCAAGTTGCACAGATGGAACTCAAAGTGACCCAAGTGGTTTGTGGTGATCTTCACTCTAACAGTTACAGCATTTGCTGCTGCGTAGGTCTTTGTGATGACACCACTGCCTCCAATATGGCCACCAATTTCATTGGGACGTGGACGGCCCGTCGAAAAGTTATCGCCGCACAAGCCGCACTGTCCGCCGTTATTGGCCATAGTCTGTAAATGAACCAAATTAGATATTACAACTGCAAGTTAAAACAAACAATCTTTAAATGAATGTACACTTTAGTTAACTCTTTAAGTCCCTATTTGCCTGGAGTGCACAGACTAAAATACTCGTTGTTTAACGTCAAAACCAAGCAAAAACAATACCCAAGCAAGATTTGGCCACAGTTTTATCAAAACTTTCATGTCACCATTAAGTAAGGCATATTCTTATGTTGCTTAAAGCAATACCATTTATCCATTTTACACTTACATACAAACCACCGCAGAAGAGCTCGTTGTCGTTGTAGTTCTGGGGTGCTGACGAATCGAAACGCCAGCGCGAGGATCGGCTTGGGGGATTCAACATCATGCCGTGAGCATCGATCTGATGGAGGCCAATGGCCAGAAGGAGGGCAACACTGAGTAGGCACTTCATGGTTTTAGTAATTTCACTTTCACTATGCCTGCCGCTGAACGGGCACAGGCTTTATACTTTCCAGACCCACGCATTATCTGGATTTTGATTATCGGTTAAAGAGTTTTACGACGACTCTTCAGCTGCCACCGAATGTGAATGTTATCAATTTGAGGGCAACGCAAAAATAAACAATCACATTAATTTGCTTATTTGTAGGAGAACTGCAATACTTATGAATGCTTTAAGTGTCTAAATCCTTATAGACCGCGGATAAGCATCACTAATTGGCATTGTAAAAGATCCCATAAAAATGTCAACCACACGCAAACAATATGCAAAGAATTTTGACTATATATTCCATATACGTATACGTGTGTATGCAATCCTTTGTAGATAAATAACAATTGCAAAACACTTGGTTGGAATTTAGTGAATATAGCTTTTGGCTTATCTCCGACTGTTTAATCTACCTCTACGACTACATCTTTTTATTTACTCACATGCTTATCGGTATAATCAGTTATCTGATTTAAAGCATTTCCCGTATCGACAAATGCTCAATTTCTAGTGGAATCAGACATTTAACTTTGGATCCCAGTTATTTTTAATGACTCATTATATTAATATTAAACTGATTGCTTTTAAACACTTGATACTTCATGAACTACTTGATGAAAACGAAATATTTCCTGTGTTTTACATCCGATTTTTATTAAAATTGTACATGTTTTTATTTATTTATTTTTATCGAAAACCGGAAGGATTATTAATAGTTTAAAACAAAATAGAGTAAAATAGATCCTCTAACACTCACAGTCTCTAAGATGGACAAACGAACATGGTCAAATCGACTCGGCTCTTGATGCTGGTCAAGAAGATATGTATATTGTACTTTTGCAAGATAAATATACGAGTATTTGACAATAAGTGTGCTGAATATTCACAATTCATAAGCTAATGTAAATCGAATTTGCATAGCTAGACGATCTATAAACATAATTCGAATACATAAGTGTAGATATGTTGGTGAATTCTCGTAATTGGTCGATTCGTCAAATGTAAATAATCTTGTGCCAATGATTTTGAACAGTAAACAAGTTACAGCATATACACTTGAACATAACGTAAACATAAGTGTTCAATAGCCAACTTTTGATTTTATTGATTTGAGAATGTTATAATTTTGTTTTAGTTTGCTTTTAATGTTGTGCGAGTTAAGCCGAAAACTTTAAGCAGGAGTGCATTGTAATGGCAAACTTGGAAGAGCATCTGCAATTAACCAGCGCTAGTTTCATAAATATCAATGCCAATCGGAAAGTTTATACAAATCACTATGGAAAACTGCGCGATGCGCTTTACTCTGCATTGAAGGAGGAGCAGCCGTTGCGGACATGGTTATGTGGACACAGATTAGAGGGTATGTGGACTGTGAGTGTATATAATATGTTGACTCTTATGATTTTGATATCTTTCCATGCATAGGAAGCTATGCAGATAAGTTGAAAGTTGGTGAACCAAATGAATTCGATTGTGTTATATACCTTAAATTTCCCGAGAATAACAGAATTATTGTGAGAAAAGATTATAAACATCCTGGAAATGTAACACTAGACATGACAGAAATGCTTAATGTCTTGCGTAATCAAAACCAAAATAGAGTTACCTATACAAATCTAAAGAAATTAGTTACCCTCAGAAATTTACTGCTAGAGGACAAACTACAAAGTTTGATAGACAGCGCTATGACGCTTGCTTTAAATAAAATGAAAAATCAAATACAAGTCAATGGAAAAATCACGAAATTGGCGTACAAAAGATGTGGGCCGGCGCATACTGTATTTATCAACGATGACGATTTTAAGTACTCTGTGGATTTTGTGCCTGCCATTAGGCTTAATATGAAGCAAAGCATAGTTGTTGGCGAAAAACGAAAATATTTTAAAAATGTTGCTTATTGGAATGTGATACCGAAACCCTTGAAGCCATTTCAACCATACAATGTATCATTCAGAGCATCGTACTTTGATGCCGAGTATGCTATGTTAAAGGATAAATACAAGTTAAAAGATGTTATAAAATTTATGAAGAAATTCCGTGATTCAAAACCAAATATAAGTACTCTAAAGAGTTATTATATAAAGACCTTATTGCTGTGGCAAGTTGTTGCCAGGCCAGAATTATATTGGAAAACTAATCCACTAAATCAAATACTGATTGATGTGAGTTGCAGCCAATACTAAAGCTTAGGTTTATTCAAAATCATTTCTTTCTTATTAGATGTTTAGAGAGCTGGCGAATTGCTTGGAAGGACATGGATCTGGTTGCAAGCTTTTATCTTTCTGGGATCCAAATTTAAATTTTTTTGCGACATTGACACAAAATCAACAAATTGACATGTACAATTGTATAACTGCTGAGATCAATACGCTAACACAGGCAGTGGACAACTTAACACGAGACATAAGTCAATGTGTAACATTTTCATTTAGTATGTTGCATTTTATTATTCATTCGCTTATGATCTAAATATAATTATTTTCATTCCGTTTCTTACTTAGGCAATCGACAGGAACGGTGTTTGCTGCTAAGTAGGCAGCGGCAAAATCAAACAACTTATCAAAATCATTCTGAAATAAACCCAGAATAAATTTTCTGTTCTGGTACTATTTTTATTATAACTATTTTATCACTATTTTTTATTATGCTACGATATACTAATACTATTGTTGTAAATCAAATTGAATGTATTGTTATTATTATTTTTATTTAGGAGGTCATTAATTTAAAATAATAATATTTATCTATGAAATAGTATTTTATATTTTAAATATTTATCGGATTTTTTTGTATTATTATTTACAATTTTACTTTTTTTAAATTATAACTCAATTTTGTAAATATATACATATACAGGGATTTGTTTTATGTTATTGTGTTTGGTGATTATTTTTATTTTTATAGTTAAATTGGGGGTACGGCTCCCGACTCTATGGTCAGATTTTGTTGTAGTCAATTCTTGTTAATACATTTTGTTAAAGGCAGCTAAAAAAGAGCCTAATTAAATGTAAATTTTAGCGGGAAGTTTGAATAAACAGTGGTATAAGAAAAAAAAACAGTCGCCCGTAAGAAGAAACTAAGATACCAAATATATCATGTAATCGATAGCACTATCGATAGTAGAAAAACGATACGTATCCTACGCGCGCATACAAGAGTTTTAAGAGAAGCAGATTCACAGCGGTTCATACATAAGCAGAAATAGTATGGTAAGTTAAACATAGTATTATTTGGCTTGAATATATATTGTGTATAGCAATACGCTGTACTTTTTGTTAAAAACTATGAATGCAGATTTTGTATAGTTTCTATCAGTTAATCATTACTTAATGTTTAAAACAATAAAGGGGTTTATTGTGTATTTACTTTAAGAACAATAAAGTTTCAGCTCAATTGCATGAAAAAAAAAACAGTAAAATGAGTGTCTGGCTTCATGCTGCTTATTATTTCGCACATACATACATACATATGTATGTATGTAGGTGTCTATGTTCATTTACAAACGGAGAAAACAAGACCTTGTTCCGTGCATACAAAAATGTAACTGTTAATGTCCAAAATGCAGGAAGCCGGCGCTCTACTATATTCTCAGCGGCGCAAGACAGAAAATGTGAGCACAACTGACTTTGTACATACATATGCATGTACAAACAAACATGTACAGTGGCTCACACTTTATTTAATGTGGTGTCTAGAAAATTTCAATGTTAAATAAAACTTTAACCAAAAAAAAAATAAAACACTACAAATGTTTAAGCGCTGTTGTATGTTACATCACATTTAAAAAATTAATTTTATTTGTTTCTAAATAATCATTAAATAAATGAATAAATAATTATTTAAATAATCAGCTTAAAACTTAATACATATCAAAAACATAGGTCAAAGTTCATTTGATGTGGTTTCAAAAAGAATAATATTTTGAATTAGCAGTACAATATAAGCCGGAATTCTACTATTCCGGCTTTATGCTCTGGGTCATTGTCCTAGTAAAACCCGAAACTGTTTCGAAATCCCAGCTTTTATGCACTTTTCTCTACATGTAACTTTAGGATATTGAAGTACATATTTTTCCCAATTATGTTCTTAATAATCGCCAAGTTTCCGAAAACCTTTGTTCTTTCCTTAATTTTGCTAAGGAACCATCTCCCCTCAATCTTTAAACAAATTTTTGTCGGTGCTATTCCGCTTTTGTTTTCTATCCGATTTTTATGGACGAAGTGAAATGTTGACCTTAGGTTGGCCAATAAAGCTATTTGAACTTCAGAATATTCGTTTGTGAAGTGTTCCACAACGATTTTTCATTGTTTAATGGCAGTCCGTTTGCCCATCGTTCTTCTCGGGATGCTAAAAATAACTAAGCTAACAACGAAAGATTTTTTTCTGTTAATGGGCAAACCATTCAAATATAAAAAAATTCGCATTTATATGTTATTATATATTATCTTTATCTTTATTAAATGGAGTGTGAGCCACTGTATGTATGAATGTTTGTGTGAATATCAAAATATGGAGATAAGAAACAAAAACCAATAGGTTACCCAAAATCTGTTTATTGTTGCCTAGTAAAGTCAGGGTGTAGCGCAATTGCATTTGACCGGAAAGCTTAGCACCTTGTTTGGCTGTATAAACAAGTGATACAGGAGAACTTCTTTTCTTAAACAATTAAACATTATAATTTCAGAGACAATGGAAAAATTAAACGATTGGATTCAGCTACCTGAGCACAACGACCGGATCGTGGCACCAATTTCTATAGATAATCATCCATTTGTGGCATCACTGGATACAGGTTCGACGCGAAGCCTTATCAGCTTTGAGATGGCCAAGAAAATCAAGACGAATAAAAATCATCGACATATTAGGGCTACCATTACCCTTGCCGACGGCTCGAAATCAGATATAACGCAGGCCTTAGATGTGGTAGTCAAGCTAGGTCAGTGCCGGGCCAAAATGCTAATTCTTGTCTTACCAGATGTTCTTGGTAACATTGTGTTGGGACTGGATTTTATGCGTGAGACTAATGCTATACTTCAAGTCGGAGATATAAATATTCCATTAGGTTCCTTGCCTGAAAGTAATATATGGCTAACAGGCAGCCTTCTTTCACTTAATTCCGAAAAGCCCAGCAAGGATGATGACTGTGCAGACGTAAATTGGCAGTCAAAGGTTAAAGTTAAGCTGAATGATGAAATGTCCGAAGTAGAAACCTTGAGCGATGGAAGTTCTAATACTTTGGATACCAGCATTGCCCCAACTGAAGCCCAGCTTGAAGCTGAAGAGAACTGGGTGATAGCGCCCCTACAATGGCGGGTTAAAACACCTGAAAGACGTCTTCCATCTCAGCTTATTGATTGTATACAAAAAATGATCAAAACTAAAGTACAGCGGCGCACACGTAATATTTTAAGTGCAAACGGCAAAAAGTTTTGTCTCGATAGAAATCCCAACAGGATGCTTGTAGTAAGTGCTGTTGAGCCAAAACGGAAAATGTGAATGAATGAAATGTATAATAATGTTAATTCATAACATTATTTTATTTTTTGCTTTTGTTATAACAAACTGAGCTGTTATGGTCAAATTTTATAACATTTTTATACTTATAACCAATCTTTTGGTATCTCCGAATCATTCCATGGAAATTCTTTGTTAAAAAACAACAGTTGAAAAACTGAAATTCGTCAGGTTCGAAAATGGCGAGCTTAACACTTTATTTGTTCAAATTAAAACACAACCTTTTTTAATTTTGATTTTAAATGTTTGTATTTTTCTTTATTATAAACTTCAGCAAAATTTTGGCTTGCAACTACTACAAAGGAACAAATGAAATTTAAAAATGCGCTTAATTTATTAAAAAAAAAACTTGACTCATTATCAACGTTATGTGAATGCATTTGTTAATGTAGCTTGTGAGTGTGTGTGTGTTCTTTTGAATTTATGTGTGTATGTGTGTGTTGGGCGTCAAATCTTGGAAGAAAGAGTTCTGGCCGCTTTACTTTTTCAGCGCTTGTACAAAATTCCCCATATCGTATTCCTCCTCATACTGGTGCTCGGACCAAAGTTCAGGCAAGTTCTCGATAATTGTATTCATGGACATGCCACCGCTACCAGCGCCTGTTGCTGCTGCTCCACTGTTACCATCTTGAGCCTTTTTATTAGCGCCGTTAAACAGATCAAATATCTGCGATGTGCCCATGGTCTGAAGTGAGGCATTGTCGGCACTCACGACCGTGTTGGCGGTAAGAATCTTAAACTTTTGCAGGCTCATAATCTTCTCCTCGAGCGAATTTCGCGTAATCAAACGGTAGACATTGACAACCTTGTTTTGCCCAATACGATGTGCACGATCCATTGCTTGCAGATCTTTCATAGGATTCCAGTCATGCTCCACAAAAATGACAGTATCAGCGCCGGTTAAATTCAGGCCCAAGCCACCAACCTAAGCGACAAAAAAATAAAAAACATTAAAATTTGTTGCAAAGTAAAAACAGCTATTTAAACTTTACCAATGTGGTCAGCAGCAGAACATCAATGCTGGGATCGCTGTTAAAGTTGTTTACAATATCCTGGCGCAAGGATGCTGGCACACTGCCATCCAGGCGCAAATACGTAACGCTTGGCAAGTGTTTGCGTAACAAATCGTGTTCTACAATATCCAGCATGGCCTTTATTTGACAGAATATAAGTGCTCGATGCTGACTGACTGATTCCGTCTGCACACCAATGCCGCAGTCCAAAAGTAGTTGTCTGCAAAAATTAAGTTTTATTATATCAGAAATTATAAATCGTCCTCTAAAAAAAACTCAAACTATGACTTACTTTAATGCAGGCAGCTTGGCCGAGTGCTCAATGTCATCTAGAGTGGTATTGTTGAGTGCCAGCTGAGCGGCAACATTGCTGAGATCATCACCAGATTGACGGAGCACCAGCTTTGGATGATTGCATACGTTCTGTAGATAGCGTAGGGCCTGGAATATGTGTGTCTTGGTGCCGAGATTCTCCGTATCATCCAACTTATCTAAACAGTCTTTCAAGTGTTTATTGCTAAAGTCTTCGTAAAGGCGCAATTGCAGCGGACTCAGTTCGCACAAGAGATCCTGTGTGATCTTTGGCGGCAGATCTGTGAGCACATCCTCCTTGACGCGTCGCAACAGGAATGGCAACACCTGACGATGTAACGCCTCCATGGCTAGCACACCGGCCTCCTGCTCCTTTGGCGAGCTCTTGCCATCCCGTGAGGCCAGTATGGGACGCGAATAGCGTTGTATAAATTGCTTTTCGGTACCCAAAAAGCCAGGCATTAAGAAGTCAAATAGCGACCACAGCTCTAGCACATTGTTTTGAATTGGCGTGCCGGAAAGAATGAGTCTATGGTTAGCCTTAAGCTGCTTAATGGCTTTTGAGCTCTTTGTCTTGCCGTTCTTTATGATGTGACCCTCGTCCAGGACACAATAGTTAAAATGTATACCACTGAAGTAATCAATGTCCTTGCGTATGGTGTCATATGAAGCAACAACCAGATTGCAGGTGGTGCCAATTTGACTGCGCAATTTCTCTCGTCCCACGGGGAAGCCAAAATAATGCAGTGGTCGCAGCACCGGCGATTGTGCCAAAAACTTCTCTACCTCGTACACCCAGTGACCGGTAAGAGTTGGCGGACAGATGACTAGGCTGGGTAGCGGCGCCAATTTTGCCTCCTGACGCTGCACATGATCGCCGGCCAGTATACAAATGGTCTGCAGCGTCTTGCCAAGACCCATATCGTCGCAGAGTATGCCGTGCAAATTGTACTTGTTGAGAAACCATAGCCAATTGATGCCCGCCTGCTGGTAGCCGCGCAGTTCCACACTGAGTGCCACAGGCACTTTATAGTCTGGTATGGTCTTTGGTGCAAATAGATAGTCAAGGAACTCACGATCTCGCGTCTTTTGCTCCTCCAGTGGTTCACTCTTGATTTGTGATGCAGGCTTAGAAGAGCTGCTGTCCAGCGGCATTAGTTGAATGAGCGTTGCAAATGAGTGCGTGGCCAGCAGCCGCACAGACTCATCTCCATCGCTCATGGCGCCTAGCAGGGGCACCACCAGCAGCACAATATATGGCACAACTCGAATTTGCAAACGATTCACCACACGCTCAATGGCCTCCACCGTACCTTGACGCTCAATGGGACGCTCAATTTTGAGCAGCAGCTCCAACAGCTCTGCAACTACAAACTGCATGGTGCGGCATGGATCAATCTCAGCCAGAGCAGCAATGCATCGGGCTGCCATGTGACGCAGTACTTTTAACGGATGACGCACAATGAATCCCAGATGTGGCAGCAGCGCAAAGAGTTCGTTGTGCAACGATTCATGCAGATGTGGCGCTGCCGTTTCGATCAACTGCATCGAACTAATAAGCTCATTGCAGGCTGCCATCTCCGGCAGTGTGCTGGCCAACGATTGTGTATCTGTACTGGCCACAAACTGCTCCAGCTTGCCAAACATCAGTTGCTGAAAGATGGGCACCTTTTCCACAATTCGCTCTCCCAATGTGCTACACAGTTTGGCAATGGCACAAGCGGAACCCAATCGCTGTATCCGACACTGACGCGCCTCCGCCTCTTTGGCCTGCTGTGTGCTAATTTCAACGGTAGCCGCAGCGGCTGCTGCAGCTGCCATTATCTCACTAGCTGGCGGTCTACCAGGACCTCGCGGCGATGATGTCACTTGCGCCGTGTTAGCTCGTGCAGTGTTGCAATTACTGCTGTTGCTGGCAGCCTGCTGTTGCTTGAGCGTCAGAATGCCATAATAGTTGCAAAGATCATTGGCACTAACACTGGAACTGGCGCGTGTCTCCAGCAACGTGTGGACAGGCATCAACTGTTGAGTAATGAATACAAAATATATCAGATATTATGTTATAAAGATACAAATGAATTAAACACTTGATTACTGAAACAATAATATAATTAATCAAAACTAGTTTAAATTCGATTCTAATGGAAAGCGTTGCTATGAGGTTCCAACTTCTTACGACATTAATCTGCTTTTGTTCGAAGTAAATATAAAGTTACAAGTTATACAAGTTTTATATGCATCAGTGAGTGAAATGCAACGATAACTTTAATCACTTTTAACTACTTTTTATGCATGCGTCAAAGTAAGTTGTGCTACAAAGGAAGCAATTGCGATATTTCCGCTTTTAAAATGATAAGAAGCTAATGCCGTCAGCAAGATGTGAAGACGGAAATCAGCTTCCTGTTAAATAACATAAGTTTATACTCCAACACACTTACCAGCTTGGGCGTGTAATCCGTATCGCTGCGCAGCAGAGTGCACAGATTGTTCAAGATTTTGCTATTGGGACTAGGATTTCTATCACAGACTTGGTCCATGAGATGCACCAAAAACTCTGCGGATAGCTGCTGCAATGGCACGCACTGTTCGCGCTTAATGGACTCCATGAGTGGCTTGACAACAGGATTTAGTTTGTCGGGCAGGCAGTGTAGGGCACAGATGGCGCCAGCCAGTGCCGCCTGGGCGCTGACATGGTAGGCGGCCTGTTCACTGGTCGTCTGTTGATACGAGGCTTGTAGGCTGCGTCTTCGTTCAAGAAGTGTATCCACGACCTTTGGCTTGAGAGCATAGCTGCGCAGATTGTCGCTGAGTTTGTGAGCCACTGCCTCGATTTGGTCGAGCGTTAAAATCTTGGCATTGTTAAAGTCATTTATTGGTATTTTGTTCTGCTTTAATGTGGCTATAAAATCCTGTGCCTCTTGCAGTAGACGTGTCAGCGACATGGCCACTTCATCATAGTAGAAATACTCGGACACACACTGATGCAGTTTTTCCTGTAGATTGGGCGGTCCCGGGCGCACTGCCTCATCATTTAACGCCCAAAAGGCAATGATTAAGCCGCACACAATGCGCTGCACTGCCGAGTGAGCATTTAGATGACCCAACAGCACCTTGGTATAACAATCCGTAGGACTTTCCACTTGGGGTGTATACAGCACTCCGGGCGCTGGCTGCACCAGATAGTGTGAGAGTGCACCCAATGCTCTAGAGGCTGTGATCCGGGCGCGCACAAAGTTAGCCTCGCGCATCTCCAGCGGTGTCGCCTCACTGCCGCCCAAGTACAACTTCTGCATGGCATTCGTTTGAGCTAAAGCAACGCCACCCAAATCATCACCAATGCGTTGTGGACGACGGCGCGCACTTGCTGGCGATGTGGAAACTGCATCAGCACCTCCAGCAACTGCTCGGATGAGCACGGCTGGATCAAAGGAAAGACGTGGCGGCTGCATGGCCAAACATATCCAAGAGGAGACAAACGGACATGCTGCATGCAACAGTGCACCCAAATCAGCATGCTTTATGAGATTTGACCAGACACGATGTGCCAACATTTGAATGTCTGCCTGGGGTTCAACCAGTATTCGCTGATAGATGTGACGCAATGCCTGTTGCAACAATTGCCAGTTCCAGTCAACCACACCAAAGTTGATCTTTATCGCTTTTTCAATGCCATTGGTATCCGTATCTGGTGCAGAATCCTTCTCCAGTTTGACTTCGCCTGGCTCGCCACTGCTTGTTAAAGTAAGCAGCGTCTTCAGCGTGGAGCGACGCACTGAGCTGGTGCTGTGCGAGAGAAAGGGAAAGAGCCGTGGCACTAGTGTGCCCATCGGTTCCATTTGTACCCAGCTGGCTGCCTGTGGCAGACAGAGTATTGCTGCCAGCAATCCCATAAAACTGTTACAGGCCGAAGTCAACTCATCCTGATCAAGCAGCAAATCCCACAGCATCTTCACAATTGACGAGACTTGCGTGGCATTCAACAGCTTTGGCAGCCACATGGCAACGGGTATTAAAGTTGCTGCCGCCACTGCGCCCACATCATCAACGGCATCAAGTAAACCCAGCAATATGTCTGATATGGATTTGGGCAAGTAAATGGGCAACAGCTCCTCGCGCACCACAAATACATACTTCAGGCCTAGCAGTCCCCCATGTCGCACCTCCCATTCGTTCTTATGGCGTATCAACTGCAGCAAAATATCCACGATGCGATGCACTTTGGACTCATCAATGGCCTTTACAAGAGTGCCTAGCACTTGAGCACAGGTCTCGCGTACTGGCGCTACCACTTGATCGGAGACAAAGTCCCCGAATCGATCCAAGCATAGCACACAGAGCAAACGTAATGCTGCATCCTCCAGCCACCGACCATGAGCCTCTTGCATTTGTTCCTGACTCTGTTGCACACACTTGCCTGCTCCCTTGCCGTGCAGATTAATCAGCTGGCGCAGTGCTGTGGCCGCTCCGTGCCGCACCTCCCATTTGGCGTGAAAGAGATCAATAAAGAGGCGTGCACAAAAGTTCTCTAGAGGCCACGACACAGCATCGACCCATGTGCCCGTCGCATCTGGCACAGCAGCTGTAAGCACAAGTAAATGGTTTTTTTTTTTTTAATTATAAACGTTGATTAAAGGCAGTCTTAATTAAATAAAACAGTGACGCATAGGGAATTTTAATAAACTTCTTGTTAATGTTAAGCTAAACCTCTTTTTAATTGAACCAAACTAATATAGTTCAAAATCTGATGTAAACAATATGACTGAAGGAATTATGACATCATCCACAATAAATACATATGCGCATCTGTATCATGTGTGAATATTCGATTAAAATGAATTTAATGCCAAATTAACAAAAAAAACTCGTGCGATAATCTTCAGTAACATCTGTTTACTGTTGCAAAAGTTTAAGTTAAATAAATTAAGTTAAAGTCAAATGACTGTTCTAAACATTTTGTGTAATATAATACATTTGAACATAATTAGCAAACACAAAACTTCACAAAACCTTAATTTTCAAACATGTGTAAATTTTTATTAAGCCTTTAAATACAATTTGCATTACTTAGGTGTTAAATCACCAAATGCTTTCTCGTTTCAAAGCTCGACAACTCACCGTTTAAGCTGTAGAAAATCTCATGTCTGTCGTTTGCCTTCAGTTTTTTCTTCTCTGGTTCATCGGTGGTGGTGTTGTTGTTGCCATTGGTGTTATTGTTGCTGCAGCTGTTGCTACTGTTGCTGCTATTGCTGCCGGCGCCAATGCCAGCTGTTGAGTTGCGACGACTGCAGGTGGGCGTTACTGTGGGAGCAACAACAACAGTGGAGCTGCCTTGACGCGCTTTACGCTTAGCACGATTCATTTCACGACAGCTCAGTTTTTGACCAGCAGCAGCAGCAGCAGCAACAGCACAAGCTCCTCCTCCATTGGCTGGCTTAATATTGAGTATATGCTCCACAGGCAGTTTCTCGGCATTGACATTGTAGCTGGTGCCAGATCGGGCCAGAGCCACATCCTCATCGGTAATCATATCAGTCAGATTGACGCCCAACTTGGCAGCAGTGGTCAGTCCCAGCTTGTCATTGAGCAGTGCACGCTGACGACTTAGTCGTGCGGCTACACTCTGATCCTCGGCACCACCGCCACTGGCAGGTTGCTCCTCCTGGACATCGAATTCGT
Source organism: Scaptomyza caliginosa (assembly GCA_035044725.1). NCBI lineage: Eukaryota > Metazoa > Arthropoda > Insecta > Diptera > Drosophilidae > Scaptomyza > Scaptomyza caliginosa. The sequence continues at coordinate 433,717 of JAWNNR010000460.1, forward strand.
TGCCCTCGGAGCCAATAAGACGAGCGCCCTTTTGCAAAATCTGCTGCAAATCAAACTCATCAAAGCTTAACAAACGTTCGTTGCAATGCATTGTTGTGGTTGTTGTTGTTGTTGTCGTGGACGATGAAGCATTTGATTGACAGCTGTCCTCCTCAGTGGCATCGCTAGCCGAGCGCTCCTTCTTAAGCTTCATGATGTCCAACTGCAGTTCAGGCTGCCAAGGCGGCACCTGCTTTAATATTGCTTCCACAGATTGGGCTGCCGCAATGCGCGTCTCCCACGATGCACTGTGCAAGTAGCCCACAAGTCGGTTGAGCAGCGAATGCAGTTCATGTGGATATAGCTTTTGCACCTCACCAATCTGTTTGGCGGCTGCATGGCGAGTAGCTGCTGTGGAGCCCGACTCGAGCAGTATGAAAAGACGATCAAGTCTGTCAGTGATTAAGGAAATAATTAATATCTGTGTGTTAGTTATGTTCAAGCATTACTCACCGGGATGTCATTCTTAAGTTAAGATTTGTGATACGTTTCAATTGATTGTGCAATCGAACTTCGGACTGTTCTAAATACTAGAAGTATCTAATCTGCAAGTAAAAAAAGAAAAACATACACCAGTTATAATATATAATTGCAATCAAACTATTAAATATTTATTATTTCTAGTTGAAGGTATATATGGTAAACGAAATAAAACTTGTTACCTTGCCTTTAATGCACACACACACGCACACACCTTGTTAAATCAGATTGACAATAAAATGTGACATTTAAGAAGAGTAGTTACAAATTGGTTTTAAAGTCTGCATTGCATTCGAATTTAATCTAACATAAAAGCTTATTATTAAATTTAGAAGGTAACTGAAAAATTAAGATTAAGCGCAATGGAAAAGATAACAAAAGAAACATAATCTTTTCTAAATTAACCGACTCTTGTCTAGACTGCAACGTATGATAAAGAAAAAAAGCATCGAGTTTCTATTGACAATTGTTTTACTTTAGTCGCCGGTTATTGCATAACAAACAGAGAGAGAGAGAGAAGAGAAAAAATATACACAACAATACTTTGTCAGCAAATTGTATGAGTATCATCTTCTATATTTGAGTGCCATTAAAGTGTCACATGGCAAACAGACAGAAAATCAATTTTCACAAACGAGCTACATATTGCTTTATATTTATTGTATTGTGTCAGATTAGGAACAAAACAAAATAATCGTAATCTACACAACACAAATTGCAAACAGTGAATGAATTTGCAAAAAGCAATTCCAATAAAACTGGAACACTTTGGAACTCTTTTAAACGAACATTCAACTTGATGTGTGATACGAGTTCAACCAAAATGTGTTTGTTTCTTTGAATTTGTTTCTCTTTCTTTTGCTTCTTCGTTATTTTTTTTATTTCTTGTAGTATAAGGAAGCTTAAACGTCATGGCAACCTTGAAATTAAATCGAGTATTTATATAACTTTATGCACATACATATCAAATGGTGTGTGTCTTTGTATGTTTGTTGTATTATTATTATTATAGTATTATACGCAAGCGCGTCGAAAACGAAACACTATATTCCACCTTTTTGACACATTAAAAAAAATTTTTTTTTTTTTGTTATTGTTTTTGGGTCGAGTTCGTAAGGCACGCAACGATGGAGCAGCAAATAAACAACAGCTAAGACTTCTTAGTTTGAAAATAAAATATATTGAAAGTGATTACATTCTGCACAAAACAAGTGATATTAGATATTTGGGGGTGTATTGAAGGGAGTGTCAACTAAACAGTAATATATAGGTTATCGGTTTTAATACTGTTTGTTTGTGGGGCGGATTTTATTTTATGCGTCAAATGCTAAGAGCATTTAAATTATGACCTAAATTTAATTTTAAGCATAAATATTCATAGTACGCTGACGCTGTCGCTGGCTATATAATAATGTAGCTATTACTTATAATCGGAATCGCATAAAATATATGCTAATCCAAATGATTGGAATACTTTAGCTTTACGCTAATACACATATTTCGAGCTATTTACGTTATCAATGAGTAATCTATTGATTAGTCATATTGTTGTAAGGGATGAGTGACACTTGCTGTAAAATTCATTAATGCGACGTGATTAGTTAGTAATTTATAATAGATTTTATATGGCAAACACAACTTTATGCGATGTACGTGAAAATGTCGACGACTTTGTACGAAACAAAGCAAAGCATTTTATAATTTTATGAATTGGATATCGAGTCGAAGTGTATTTATAACAATTCAGGCTCATACACATACACAAACTGTGTGAATTATCAACAAATTTTTCAAGCAACTTGCATTCCCTTGACTTATCGTTTAAATAATTTCTCTATACATACATATATACAAACAAACATACAGAATGTACAAAGATAAGCACATTGTAGAACTTCTTTAATAAAGATAACAAGAAATACAAATTTCTCAACAGACTTGCAACGACCGAAAGAGAGAGAGAGAGAGAGGGGTTCACTAACCTCTTGAAATATAGTGATAAAATGCATGAGGCTGGTAGTAAATAATAAAAATATAAACATAACATGTGCAATTCAATTGACAGGCAATCAACATGGATGAGTTTAGCCTTATCCAGCAAAACATCAAAGCAATAAAAAACGACAGTTTACATACGTAGATAAAGGTTGTCGTTAAAGTTATAATGAAAACATTTGTATGACATGGATTGTTTGATTACCAATTGGCCTGCTATAAGTAATATACAATATTTGTTTCGATATATAGAGCTAAAACAAACGGTACCGTTTTTACCTTGTTCAAATAGCCTTGCGTGATTTGAAAAACAGAACCGAGGGTAAGGAAAATGAAATTGGAAATTCTATTTTATTTCACATTGGAGAGTCTATACTTAGTTATTGCAAACATATAATTGATATGGATACATTATTATTAGTTTACGTAGAACTTTGTATATTTATATGTTTGCTGACCATTTGTTGCTACAGATAAGCCGTTAAGTGCGCAAATATTTGTATTATCAATAATGGTCAAATAATGATTAGTTACGTATAGAAATAAAACTGTATAATACACATTCATTTTTTCATTCATTTATACATTTCATTATTTTTGTTCAGTTGAAAAATTCGGAATTCTGAAAAAAAAACAACAATCATTTGAGTCCATGTTAATATACGCATAAGCGCTTTTTAATAACTTTGAATATCCATAATAATTATTCTTTTTTACCTCACTAAGGTTGTAATCTAGTTTAAAATGAATATCTAACGAATGGCAAACGTATTTAAAAACGATTTGACAGTAAATTTATTGATTTAACATTTGATTTCAGTGTGAAACACTATTAAAGTTAAGTCCAATTTCTCATTATTAAAAATAGATTTGTTTTATCGCGTTTTGGGTTTTTTTTTATTTGTTGCACTTGGTATAGAAGTTTCCAAGCGAATTCAATTGTTGACAATAATAGAAAGCGAATGTAGACATTCAGAAAACCTGTCTCTGGTTTCTATTATATTCTCCCAAATTAACGCCCATTCTATTCTGATTAAGAATAACAATAATAATAATAATAATGTTCACATGTGCATATGCAAATACACTTGAGAGCGAAATACTTTGGCATTAAATATATTCTATTGCACACTTGTATCAATTTCACAAATTAGAGTTCAGGGTTGCAAAGCTCTACAAAACATTCCAAATTTTCAGATAGACAAACATTTAACTGAATTTTATTTTTATCAAAGTAGTGACCATGTCAACTGAACAAAGTTACCAAAACTCGTGTTTTCGATTTCAATTTCACAAATGGAAGCACAAATGTGTTTGAATTTTAAACAGTTCAATATTTGCATACATACAATGGTGGCAACATTTAGCTAATATTATACCAGCTGTTGTTGCATATTTCATTGCACATAGCGCAAAAAATGGCTTATTATTAAAAGGCCATATTTGTAGAACGTTAAGTTTGAAGGCACTTAATACAAAATGGAGCACGAAACAAGTTTTTTAAAGAATTACTGGTTAAGTCGTCTTATATCTAGAATTTTAATGTCTTAATATTTAAGTTTACAAGCTTACGAATCAAGTTATACTTTATTTTGTTTTGTTTGTGCATACTCCAGGTTTTTTCTCCTCTATAAACACAAATTATCTAAACTAAGTGAGAATATTTAAATAAACTATTATTAAAAGAATGTTTTTAACGATTTAATAATAACAAAATTTATTTACATTTATTCTCAATGATTATTAATGAATTTATGCAGCTAACTTGGTATCTACAATTTGAGCTTCTGTTTCTTCTATATCACACTTTGTGTATTGATAAGAAAAATCGATTAGTGAAATAATATATCGATGTACACACGCATAACAATTCAATTCACCTATTAACACTTTGAGTGCAGTCCAAAATATAAAATTGAAACAAACGGTAAATGAATTGTAAAGCTTAAAACAAATTGCAAAAACTTAGCTAAACCCAATTTTGTATGTGAATAAAATATGTATGCGCGTTCGTTAAAAAAAACTAGTTCAAGTGCCCTACCCCACTAATAGGTAATATTATGTACATATGTTTGTACATACATTAATACATAAATGCATATGTATGAACAATAAAGGGGCAGAAATAAGCTGGGCAGCGAATGCTTCGAATGTCGATTACGGTAGCAGACCATAAATAAATATACATACATATATACATGCTGCTGCGCTGCTGCGACATCCGTCGCTGCTGGGTCGTCGTCGTCAACGTGGACAACGCATGTTGACTGAAAGCTCAACGACAGCGCCAAACGAAGGCACTTAAACGTTAGGCAGCAACGAAAAACCTCGCTTTGCCCCGTTATTCCGACAATTGCTTTGTTTAAACGCCTAAAAAATGAGTGAGTGAATGAACAGTGGTCGAAAAGAGAGGCAGCAATTGCGACCATGCCAGACGCAAATAGCGAAAAAGCCGAAAAACAAATAAATGTGCCAAAATACAAAAGCAAGAAAAGGATTGGGAAATGGTTGGGCTATAAATACAATGGGCATGTTAAGTGCTGTCAAGAATGAAATCAAAATCCAACAGCACATAGAGTATAACAAACCAAAGTAATCTAGTTAACAGTTACTCTGTGTAAGCACACAAATTGATATATTCATATACATTTAGGTAAAATAGGACTAAGGCCTATTTATGTATGTACATTAACATCACACACGCGCTTATATACTTATGCAATTTTTAAATGTAGCTTATCATCGCATAGCATGCCCCTGTTGCCCCACCTTCCGCACACTGACGCAGCAAGAAAAGTATCAAACGCAGAGCAATCACGCTCTCACACACACACATACAAAAACACACTTACGCACACATAACAAACTGCAACGGCGGAAAGACTCGATGCGTCGGCAGAGCACCAAGGAGAGCCGCACAGTCAACGCAGCGATAAGCACACGAGGGTTGCGTCTCCACAGAATACTCAATATCAATACTAATGTAATTACACAGCACTTACCTTTGGCAAATGTTACGTTTCGGCTGGTGCTGTCGCGGCGTGCAGAGCTAGCAATTCTGCTTACTGCAGCATACCTATGGCGGCGTTTCGTCGACGTCTGTTGCGGCTGCGGCAGCGCTGCGACTGCTTTCTGTCACTTCAACTCATGCGCGCTGTTTAGTCGCTGCATTTTTATCCACTTTTCACCGCCAGCTAATGATTTATGTAAAAAATTTCCTATATATTGTTTTGTTTATTACAATAGATTTTACACTTCACTTTGGCAAACGCTTTTATGTGTGTGCTTTGCTCTGCTGCAGCGCTGCTTTTCTACGCGTTCACTTATTTTTTTTGCAAGCGTCACAAAATTGTTCTTATTCGCTCGCACGACTAGCCAATACGATCTATTGATTTTTACGCACACAGAAACCCACCGGTGTAAGCTAGAAAGCAGCAGCGAAATTGATTTATTATCGCAAATGTCGATTAGCCTCAAAAGTCAATGTTTTATTTTAACATTTGGTTTTACACAAACACAATTGCACTCGGTACGCTCGATATTCTCAAAATTTCGGATATTAACAATAGCAGGGAAAGCCATGTTCGCGGCGTTCAAGTCACATTTATACTGTGCGGTGCTCGACTGGCGCATGAAATAAAATTCAATTAGGGTTGACACTGATCCGATAATGATTGTTTTATTCCAGTGTTTCAACGTGAAAAGTTCTTGCACTAAAAGCAATAGAATTTCACATTTTTTAACAAATAATAAAATGCACTGTAAAGATGTGTGAATATCGACAAGAATTTTTATTTCATTGGAATTGGCAAATTTACGGCTGTACAAAAAAGCGACAACACTACTGCAATTTAGAGATGGAACTTTTTGCCTTAATTCAAAAGTTGTGAACTAGTTTAATGAGCTGTTTGTTGCTTGATTCCTATGTACAATTAATTCAACAAATTGTTTGAGTAAAGTGCATTTATTTTAAGATTTTGGGTTATACCCTTTGAAAGCAGTTACAGACCATGCCACGATTAAAAAATTAGATAGTTCTGTTTCATGGAACTAATCTCACCTCTAGTTAGAGCTGAAAAAAGTACGTGCTTGAAATTGGGACTGTTTGATATCGATAGTAAGCACAAGTACTTTGATGGTATCGATACTCCGCAACCCCAATTGTGTGCGTCTACTGCGGCTGCAGCATTTTCCATATTAATTTTCGGCGTGAAACTGTGCACCAAATTAAATAAAAACATTTAAAAAGTGTTGCACAATGAACACACTCGGTCCTAAAAAGGACGGAAGTCCTAATATTGACTTTTTTCAATCGCCAGAGACGCTGCAAGGCTTTGAGTCGATACGACAATGGCTACAAAAGAATTGTAAAAAGGTGAGTACAACGCCACCGCCGCCGTAAGCGAAAACAAAAATGGCGCTTCTCGTAAATTGAAAACATTTGACTATTAAGATGCATTTACAGTATTTGGCGCACAGCTCGGAGCCAATAACAAAGGAGTCACTTGCACAACTGCTAATATTATTTCTACAATATGTGGAGGCGAAATTGGGCAAAACCTCTGCTGAACCGCCGGCAACAAGAATCCCGGTAAGTGTTTGTGCAGGGGGAACAGGGTGTTTTGGGTGTGCGAAATGTTTTGTATGTACACGCGCGATAGAGATGCGCACATGCTTTGATATCCAGACAAACACGAATTAACATACATAATCATGTTTATTAAAATTCTATTCAATACAATACAATACGCAAACGTAAGACATATATGGCATTTAAATAGCTAAAAGCTCGACGTAGGGAGTTTTTTTTTAGGAAGCTTATCTGCAATTTAATAATTCATACATCTTTTTAAATTTTAGATGCGCTGTTTTCTGGATTTTAAGAACGGTGGTGGTCTGTGCATTATTTTTTCTACGATGTTTCGCTTTCGTGCTGAGCAACGTGGCAAGAAGTTTGATTTTTCTATTGGCAAAAATCCCACACGCAAGGATCCCAACATTCAATTGCTGATCGAGATCGAGCAGGCACTCGTGGAGGCTGATCTTTACCGCATACCGTACATCTACATCAGGCCAGAGATTGAGAAGAGCTTTGAATCGCGTCTGCGTGAAATTCTTGACAATCGACGAGTGGAAATCGTTACCGATGAGGAGGATGCCACGCATATCGTGTATCCTGTGGTGGACCCTCATCCCGACGAATACGCTCGTCCCATTTTTAAGCGAGGCAACCATGTAATGCTACACTGGTACTACTTTCCCGAGTCCTATGACTCGTGGACTCCGAACAGTTTTGATTTGCCAGAGAATATACCTGAGAACCCGGAATCACCAGCAGAGCGTTGGCGTGTATCTGCATCCTGGATATTGGATCTGGAGCAGTATAATGAATGGATGGCAGAGGAGGACTACGAGGTGGATGAGCAAGGCAAAAAGAAGACGCACAAGCAGCGCATGTCCATCGATGATATCATGTCATTTGGCGATGATAAAAAGAAGCCCACTACCAGCAGTGGGACAGGCAAACAAAAGCGACGCCGTTCGCCTTCGCCAACAACATCTACATCCACATCTAAGCCGGGAAAGCGAAAGCGTTCCCCTGCTGTTATTCATAAGAAGTCACGCAATGACGACGACGATGAGGATCTCACCCGGGATCTGGATGATCCGCCAGCTGAGCCAAACATTCAGGAAGTGCACAAGGCAACGCATTCGGCCCTACAATCGACAGCCAGTCCAGCTCCCGGCGGCAAATCACGTGGTGACAACGACATGATGCCCATAAAAGGTAGGTGGTTATGCCTTAAATGCCACTATAGTCCACCCTTTTAACTTTTTACTTACCCAGGTGGCACCATGACCGATCTGGATGATGAAATGACAGGCGGCAGTGGAGCACAAGCTCTGTCCACTGGCGACGGTGACAATTCGCAAACTGGCAAGACAAGCGACAACAGTAATACACAGGAGTTCTCATCCTCGGCCAAGGAGGACATGGAAGACAACGTGACCGAGCAGACGCATCACATCATTGTACCCTCATATTCAGCCTGGTTTGACTACAACTCAATTCATGTCATTGAAAAGCGCGCCATGCCCGAGTTCTTTAACAGCAAGAACAAATCAAAAACGCCAGAGATTTACATGGCCTATCGCAACTTTATGATTGATACTTACAGGTACGGCAAACATGGCTATTTGAATTATCTAGCATTACTTAACTTTTAAATCGCCCCAGATACATACACAAATATTGGTATGAAAGAAACATTACTTATAAGAGAAACTTCCATTTAATTGCAGGTTAAATCCAACAGAGTACTTGACCAGCACTGCATGTCGTCGCAATTTAGCTGGTGATGTGTGTGCTATAATGCGCGTGCATGCTTTCCTGGAGCAGTGGGGCCTTATCAATTATCAGATCGATGCTGATTTGCGTCCCACACCCATGGGTCCGCCGCCCACCTCTCACTTTCATATACTGTCAGACACGCCATCTGGTTTGCAGGCAATTAATCCGCAGAAGACACAGCAGCCATCAGCGGCCAAGACACTGCTTGATCTCGACAAGAAGCCTTTGGGTAAAGAGGGAAGCGTTGAGTGCGATAAAGGCGCAGGCGGCCTGGGCATCAAGACCGAAACGCTGGAGAATGGTGCTCCCAGTGGCTTGGCCTCAGGAGTCAGTCAGTTTGGCCTCAAACTTGATCAATATACCAAGAAGCCGGCGGCCATGAGAAATCGTACGGCAGCAAGCATGTCGCGAGAATGGACCGATCAAGAGACACTGCTGCTACTTGAAGGCCTTGAAATGCACAAGGATGACTGGAACAAGGTGTGCGAACATGTGGGCACACGCACACAAGATGAGTGTATTTTGCACTTTTTACGTCTGCCTATTGAAGATCCCTATCTTGAAGATGATGGCGGCTTCCTGGGACCGCTTGGCTGCCAGCCTATTCCATTCAGCAAATCTGGTAATCCCATCATGTCAACAGTCGCATTTCTGGCATCCGTTGTTGATCCTCGCGTAGCAGCTGCTGCTGCCAAGGCGGCCATGGAAGAGTTTGCAGCTATTAAGGTTTGTTTTTATTTATATTTCCTCCAAAACATTTGCTAACAAACAAATATTTACTTGTGCTTGTTTAGGACGAGGTGCCAGCCACCATTATGGACAACCATATGAAGAACGTAGAAAAAGCATCAGCTGGTGGCAAATTCAATCCCAACTTTGGTTTGGCCAACAGTGGCATTGCGGGCACTGGCAATGACAAAGATGATGACGAATCAAAGGAAGGCAACAATAGCAGCTCTTCAGCAACGGGCAATGATGAGGAAATGAAGGACTTAAGCAAGAAAGACGGTGAGTTTTATTTAAATTGAATTTATATTATTCATACCAATGTAAAATGTGGCAAGGAATCAGAATTTGTTAATATACTCTGCCCACGAGATTAGGTATCTTTTTACGCAATTATACCGGTAAATCGTGCAAGAAGTTCCTGAAAAAAAGCTTAAATCAAAACCGATTTCAGCTCTATGGCTTGGTCATCCTAATAAAAAATCTAAATTGAGCATGACTAAATTACATTATAAAAAATTTATTTAGTACCAAATTTTGTGATATTTATTTACAAAGGTATGGAAATTTTGTCGGCATGCCGAAGAATGTTTCAGTTTTTTTTTTTATTATTCTAAACTATCTATATTGTTTATGTTTTCATTGAAATTTCTTTTATTTACAAAATTTTTCAAACTTGATGTGAATTTGGCCCATTTTGTATTGCGTTATTGCATTTGCGTTTATTAACGAAACACAAGCCACAGACGATGCCAAGTCCAAAGACAAAACGAAATCGGATAAGCTCAACACAAACACAGACTCAAGTTCCACATCTACAACAACAACATCAACAACAGCTACTACAACCACAGCAACAACAAGCACCACACCCACAACAAATAATACAGAACAAAAAAAATTAAAAGATTCCTGCGGCGACAAAGTTAGCAACAAAAACGACAGCAAATTGAACAACGCCTCAAACAAATCGGCTTCCAACTCCTCACCCACAGAGACTGGCACCAACAGCGATATAGAGATCAAAACGGAGGAAAACAGTGGCGATGGCGAGACCACAAAGGATGGCAGCAACGATACCAGCAGCACAAGTGCTTCAGCCAAAGATGTAGGAGCCTTCAGTGAGAACAATATGCAAACGGCAGCAGCTGCTGCTTTGGCGTCGGCTGCAGTCAAGGCGAAACATTTGGCGGCGTTGGAGGAACGCAAGATTAAGTCTCTGGTCGCATTACTCGTGGAAACGCAAATGAAGAAACTGGAGATTAAACTGCGACACTTTGAGGAGTTGGAGGCTACCATGGAACGCGAGCGAGAGGGCCTCGAATACCAGCGACAGCAGCTTATTACGGAGCGTCAGCAGTTCCATTTAGAACAACTAAAGGCAGCCGAGTTTCGAGCCCGTCAACAGGCACATCATCGCCTGCAACAGGAGCTGCAGCAACAGGGACAGGCGGGTGCACCATCTGCAGGTGGAATGATATTGCCACCACAAGGACAACAGCAACAGCAGCCGCTACCACCGCCACCGCCCCATCATCACCAACAGCAACAGCCGCTGCCACAACAGGCACATCCGCTGCAGCAGCAGCCGCAACCGCTGTCAGCTCCCTCGGCGCAGCATCAACCGTTGCCACCGCACATAGTTGCAGGTGCACCACCTAATGGTGTTCCATTTACAGCGCCACCAGTTGTGCCTCCTGTGCTTGCAGCACCGCCAGCACCAGCAGGCGAAATTCCAGCAACTGTTGCCCAAGTTGCGGCACCCACGCCAATGGGTGAGTACAAATCAGAAATTTGATAACAATCAAAGTAAATGGGAACATAACTGATCTTATTTTCTTCGTAGACACAACACCACCATCAAATGCAACAACTGTTGCAGACGCAGCCAGCATGCCAGCCGTTGCGGCCAGCAATGCGCCTGGTCCAAGCATTCCGGCGGCAAGCGTTGCTGCAGTTGCTAATCCTCCTCCTGCATCTTAAAGCTACTATGTGTGTAGGCAGGAAAAAAGAAACTTTAGTTTATAAGTTGCACGCTCTCAGTATGTACTGTATACTCTATTTCTCCTCCCTTCCCCGTAACCTTACTGTCTGTCTCCATGCTTTGAATTAATTTCATTTAGTGTACTTATGTATTTTGTTGTAGTCCCCTGGTAGCGCCTTCATGGGATAGCGCTTTCATGTATGAACATGTCACGATAACTGGGCGCCCTTTTAATATTTACACAATTTTGAACCAAGTTTCAAAACCCAAAAAAATAAAACTTCATTAAAATAAACTCTATTCATATGTATGACATTGCTTGTTATTTTATTTAAGGTAAATTTAATATCTATTTTGTATATGTGTTTTCTTGAAAAACTTTAAAGAATTATGTACAATAATATGTATGGATATATTTAAAGATCTTTGAAGAGTTACATAATTGCATTTATGTTAGGTCTGGGTATTAGCTTAACGCATTTAGATTCTTCTTTGTATGGCAACTTCATTCAATATGTATTTCTATTCTTCATTCGAAATGATAATCATTAACGTTAGGGTTTAGTTTTTAAAAAATAGTCACATGCTTTAATATTGCGTTACTGTAAGGTTGGGCGTCGCCTGAGAATGTTGGGTCTTTTTCTTAATAGACATTTACCCAGCTCGTCATTGGAACGTGAACGTTTTAGGTTATGGGGCGTTGATGCCTCACTGATAATCTTAGCCTTGCAATCGGATGACATACAAATCTTTGGCATTGCCGCAGATAAAAAAACATTGGTGTTGTGACCGTTTGTTTTGAGGCTCTGCTCATTACTTAAAATAACCTGCAGAAACTCCTTGTCCCCTTTGCTGTCCCCTGCACACCGTAGGCTACGCACATAGTCGACCATGTGTGCAACATATATTTGATTGTAGAATGCAATTATATCCGTAGTCGGTTGCCCGTGAGCCACATGCACAGCGCGATAGATGGACTTTTGGGCATGAGGCTGACGTCGATACTGCCAGATGATGTCGCTAAAACTAATGCGTAGCTTTGACTTGCGCACACAAAGGTATATGGCACACATAAGGAGCTGGTCTAGGTGTCGCTGCTGCAGCAGCGATTTCACAACAATCGAGTGCTCAAAAACGTGCCAGATTTGTGTGTAGCGCTCCAGCAGCGATAGACCCTTGCAGAGAAAGGAGAGACGCTGATTTGCCAGTTGGTAAAACTTGCGTAGACAAATGCTGACTGAGATGGAGTCCGAACCGTTTTCCTTGTCCACACTTAATTGCACATTCTGGCATCGGGGCAGTGCTAAGCTGCCAGCGATGTTCCACAGCTTTGAGTTTGTTTGCCAAATGAGCGAGTCCAAGCATAAAGCCTCAACCTCATGTAAATGCTGAATGAGATCGTACGGAAGCAGATTGCTTGCATGTCTCACAACCAATATAGTTATTTTCAGAAACTCGTAGGCATCAATGAGAAATAATTTGAGTAGCTTTGCAAGCTGCAGCGGCGATTCAAAAATGTGCTGCATCAGTTGCAAACAACAGGCACTGAGTGCATCATTAAATCGCGGCCGTTCCTTCAGCAGTTGGGCAACATTGGTGTGTGGCCGAGTTCGCATTTCGGCTGCAAAAATCTTGTCCAGCAATGAGAAATAGAGACCCTTAACTAGTTCAAGACGATACTCAGCAGTCTCTTTGTTTAGACCGGCAGCACTTTCAAAATTATGGTACATCTCCAGAAGTGAGTTCTCCAAACGGTTAGCATGGCTCAAACCCAGCGAGCTGCTTATATAGGTGGGCATCGTTTGCAGAAGTTTAGGTAATAGGCGTCTTGCAGTTTCTGGTTTAAGCCTTTTAAGGCATTGTTGGGATTTTTTACTTTGTTTTTCAAAGGATAAATGTGGAGTGTGCTTTAAAAGGAGGCGCTCGTCGATTTCACTTATATCCGAGACGTACATTGCATAGCTGCGATTTAGCGATGCTAGGTTGACCTCCAGAATGCCATCTTTGATTAAATCGCGCATTAGACTATCGTTGCCAAGCAGTCGCTGATCCATAAACATTCCCATCACAGCCTTGTGAAAGAAGGAGTTTTTCATGATTTCCGCACCTTTGACCGGCAGCTCTGGGATTAGTTCGCAGATAGCATGCAAGGCGCTGTATTTGCGCAATAGATCAATATCAAAATTGTAAGTATTCCATTTGGTAGGTACGCCCTTGAAATTTGGGTTGATTATGTCCGAGTTAGGCACTTCAAGTGCATTCACATAGACCAGTTCCAATGCACAGACGAGCACTTGACATCCATTGACCAAACTGTTAATTGAAAATGCGGGCATGCCATTCCGCGCCACAAGAAATATAAGCCAACCAAATTCGTAGACCATATGGTAAAAGGCGCGACTCTCTGTCGCTTTGGGTAGAACATATAGCTGCATAAACATGCGATTGTAATGCTTCAAAAGAATTAGAGATATGCCCAAACGGCGTTTTAAATCATTAATCTCCTTTTGGTAGATCGGCAAGGTCTGGGCCAGCCAATTCCAGTGCTCCATTCTTTTAAAAAACTTCTTAATATTGATGTTTAAGCTGCGCAGCAGTTTTGTCAGAGAAATGTTCCAACTATTGATGTGTGGTTTTTTGCCTTCCTTCTCCGGGTCTTGTTGTTTGATTGTTTCCTGCCGCATTTCCTTTAGTTTGGCCATTTGTAGCTCGCTGTAAATAGCGCAGCATAGCCAATCGTCGGCCTCATTGTTTAAAAAGCCATCTGAGTTTAATTTCCGAAATCTTATGAGCGCATTTTGCCAGAATTGCGAGTCGATTTGTAATTTCTGACAGTTCGCCACGAAGCGCTCAAGGACCATTGAAATGTCCGCATTCATTTTCTGCTAGCTGCTACAAAAAATTAAAGCAGATGTTGCACTTGATGTAAGCCTAGCTTTAATCACATCTTTCTTTACCTTGAAAAATTTAATATTTTTCCAAAAATTATTAATTTTTGTACCTCTTTCGGCGCGAATATCAAAATGCGATGCAGCGCGGTAAGTTATGTTTGGTCACACTGTACCATGTGTTGCACCCAAGCCGAAAGTGATTTCAATCGAGGTTAACTCATTTAAATAAGGGGCAATTAAGATTTATACAATAATGTATAGATAAATTTCAAAAAATAAGGTTAAGGAAAAATGGTTATTTTACAAACTTTTAGGTATCTATACGGATCAATAAAAGGTTCAGACAGGTTGTGTGACCAAATTGCTTTAAATGTTCTTATATGCGCGGGCCAAGAGTTACTACTTAAAAATACTTATTATGCTACTTTCCTCACAGTTCCATGTTACCGCTAAAGTAAGTAAGGTTTAAATTCGTTAAGTTCTTTCAAAATTTTTTCTAAGCAGTTTAAAGATTTCAAATGTTATAAGTATAATTTGTTAGTTAATCCATTTGGGTTTGATTGACATTTATCAACCGCTTTATTTCAATTTAAAAATTTATACGTGTTGTCTGTAACAGGTGATTTTGTACGGCTTTTAACAATTAAAAGAAACTGGTCACTCTAAAATAAGATTTCGCTTGTCGACAAATTAAACTTATAAAAAATGCTTAAGACGACTTCAATGCTACAAAGGGAACAACTTGAGCTATGTAGCATCGAAAAGAGACTACTAGCGGCGCTTCCCAACATACAAGAAGCTTTAAATTCCTTGAAGGTAAGACGGTGTATGCGACTGCATGGTTCAACCACTGTTAACATTTTTCATTGCAGGTGGAGGAACTGCATCTGAAATCACAGTCAGTCCAACAGACTTTGTCCACACAAGCTGGTTCATCCAGTCTAAGCTCAGATGTTATAAATAAAACCCCTATACAAAGCATAGTGTCACATCACGATCAAATAAATCAGCAAAAAATTAACTTGGATTGCACTTTAAATGTGTATGATGTTGAAACCGATTCGGATTAAACACAAAATTTAAGCTGCTGCAATGACAGATTTATTGATACGAATTTAGCTAATTAAAAGTTGTTTCGAAATAATTAGTACACGATATAAACTATAACTTAATTACAAAATAAATTAAATAAGTAATCAGTAAAAATAATTTGTGGTGGCATAGCACCCAATTATAATTGTCAACTAAACTACTAAAGCTATGTATGTTTATGTATTATTTGCATATAATGGGTAAAACAAAATTTGTTTGCATGCTGGAGCTGCTTTACACATCATGTGCGTCGGATGACTCTCCTGAACTTTCGCGTCTTTTTTTCTTTTTGGGTGAAGAGACATCGTTTTCGTCGGCACTGTCGCTGCTGGAACTGGAGCCGCCATCGCTGTCACTGCCAGTAGAGGAACCTGATTCATCGGCTGAAGAGCTGTCGTCATCGTCCGAACTGGAGCTGTCTGAATCGCCGCTGCTGCTTGAGTCCGAATTCGATGAATCCGAACTGCTGTTTGAGCTATCTGAAGAACTCGAGGATGAGGAACTTGTTCTGCGTTTACGTTTACGTTTCTGACGCTTCTCTTTTCCTCTATCAAGACGGCCTTCGGACGCAACATCGAGAGAGCGTGTCTCATTTGCCGGCATAGACTCTGCGGCATTGGCGTTTTTCTCCGCCAAATGCTTACTCAGTTGCTTGGTGCGCGAACTGCGATGAACATATTTGCGCTTTTCCTTGCATTCATAGCTCCAGTGTCCTAGGTTTAGGCACTTCTGGCAGCGTATGCCGTTTGGAAAAGCGGCGGCTAATTTTGCAGTGCTGCGCATGAATTGTTGGTTAGTAATGCACAGGCTTTGTTTTTTGTGAGACTTACCGCTGCTTTTGTGCTAGCTTGCGCGCTGCCAAGCCCACCAAAGTCATCCTAAGATAATAATCTCTAAGACGGTGCTTTGAGCCTATTTTGACGGCTACGTGTGCAAAGTAGTATTCAAGAAAAATTATGGGAAATGGCAGATGCCAAAACGTTTTTTGTTTTGTTGTCCGACTGTGTGACCGCAAAAGGAAACGAGTAAAATACTGATTGGTATTGTATTCAAAAAGCTTACTCACAACATTTAAACAGAAAAGAAACCAATTCGTTTCCAAATATGATAATGTATTGCAATTATTAAAGATGTTTGTTACTCTTTAAAAATATAAGTTTTCCTTTTGACGCATTAAATAAGCCTTAACTGGAATTGGTTATTTTCTCAAACAGTGTGACCGGATCAGTGATGTCATAACATACTGACTACCCCTACAGTGAGCTCGATTGCAAAGTCGATAACATCACAATATTAGTTTTTTGTAATTAGTTTAAAACACCTCAATATAGCCTTGCAAGCGTATAAATATGCATTCTTGCTGCATAGCGCATTAGTTGGGAAGTGTAATTGAATCCTATAGCGGGTCTGTCGACAGAAGAGACAAACGGTTCTGCTTGGATGAGATTGTGTAAACAGTAGGCCAAAACAATAACAAAGCGATTTTGGTGACTAAGAGGCGAAAGCTGAAGTCCAAACACAATTGCAACGGGGGGCAAGTAAAGGTAATATAAGCTAATTGCGAATTACTCGACCAATAAATACAAATATGCGCATCTTAAAGCAGTTCTAAACAATGGCCGCAACAGATGCTAGGTTGGCAATGACACTGGCAGCTGCACCAGCTGGGACTCGCATCGTGCTGCCCGAGGAGCTGGCCATGCAGTCGCTTACCAAACAGCTATACAAATCGCGGCTCTTCCGTGGCATTTACCTAGAGCGTTGCTTTGTCGAGAAGCTCGGCTGCTACCGTGATGTTATTGCCCTGCAGCGTAGTGAACGAGAGCTAGAGAAGCTTCTGATTAGCAGCGCAGCTAAATTGCAGTTGTTCTACCAACGTATCGTACCGAACATTTGGGTGGGTATAACCAAAGGAAGCGTGGGCCACTACAAGCACAATCCACATCCGGCGCAGTTGGATACCTGCGTGTGGACAGAGCTTCGAGATTTGGCTTTTGGTGAATACTGGTTTAGCATTAAGACTCTACGCTTCCGTGATCAGGAAGTGCAGGTAAAACTGAAAATGGTTCGCGCCGTTGAGACAGAAACATTGGCAACACCACGCCACTCGCTAACTACAAAAAAAGTCAGCCCTCAACGCGCGATAAACTCTGGCGATAACGACGAATTGGCTGCCGACACTGCAACTGAGGAACAGCAGCCCCCGCAAATCGGAATTGCTGATTTTCTAGATGTGCTGCAGCAGTGGCGTCAATCTTTTGTAACAACGATCTACGAATTTATGGCCAACGATGTTAACAAGCACAATATAATGAGCACCATTCGCTTTCTATGTCTGCTGATCTTTTCCATATTAAGCGGCGCTGTTGTTGCGCTTCGTTTTATGGGCATCTTCGCTGTCCGTTTCCTGTTCGAACTCAGTCGCTTTACACACACCGCCACTCCAATCGTATTCAAGCTCATTGAGTTTGTGAACAAAATCGTTGGAGCGTTTTTTATTCTGCTTACGATGGTATGGAAAGATTTGGTGGTAAATCGCGGTGGTTCGACGCCCAGACAGCCTCTGGAAGCAAGCAATCGATTTAAGAGCATCACTTACGAGAGATCGGAACCTCATCATCGCAGTCCGCGATACGATTCATTAAAATTAAGACAGGCAACTAATTATCGGTAACCGCAAAGGGATCTCTATCCAAATTATTAATGTTGTCAAAATTTATTAGGTGTTGCATGTGCATTTAGTGATTTGGGCTAGGGTCGGGTTATTGTTTATCCTTTACAAATTGTGTTACTAGCGTTTAAATTAAAAAACGGGCACTTAGTTCCATGAATTTCGTTGATGTTTGGTGCGACAAACATTTATTAAAAGAGATTTTTAAACATTTTAAGCATGGCAAATAATGGTCAGTTTTTTCGATATTGTTCTGTAATCAATAAACAATCACATGCTTATTAATTTGTAGTATTAATTCAATGTGTATTGTTTGCCAAATTTATAGTCTAACGTTTAGTAAAATATATATCCATTTTGTGTGAATAAATATTTTAAAACAAAAAAAAAACCAAGGTTTTTATTTAAAAATGTGAAAATTGTAAGAAATCTTTTTGTTTTTATAAATCCTAAGAAATGGGTAAATAAATTGCACAGCTTTGTTTAGTTTTAATAGTTATACACTTTCATTTTATTTATTTTACTTGATGTTATTCTCATTAAATTTTTGTCACATATATATATATATTGATGTATCTATATATATGTATAGACTAGTACAATTTGTCGATTTCTCACTAAATCTTACACAAATGATCTTTTTGTTTTGCATTGATTTTTCTGTTGACTTTTGAGTTTTGCCAAACTTTTGCATGGGGTTATTCAGTGTACTGGTACTCCTTTTAGTATGCGCATTAAATATGTTTTATGTTCTCGACTTTCAATTTACTATGGCATTTTCTGGGTGTTTTCTTTGTTGTTGTTTTTCTATATGTATTTTTTTTCAAATAACTTTTTGTCACATCTAACTTTGTAGTCGGTCTGAATTTCAATTTAATTATTAGTCAACTAAATAATATATTTTTGGTGATACATAATATATATACTTTATTAAGTACATATACATACATATATGGTATTATTTTGTATTATATTATTACATTGCGTTGTTATGTTTATGGAAATTACTGCGTGTGTGTTTGTTAATTACTTTATCTTTTATCTTTTGCAAATGCAAATACTTCAACAAACTTTGCCCATAACCTTTAATTAACGTTTTCGTTTAATAATAATAAGCATGTTAATTGTATGCAGACAATAAAATATGTATTTTTAATAATGCTGGAATTTTTCTTTTGTGTTTGATATACTGTAAAATATGTTCTCAACAATACATTAATTTTAAATATGTGTTTGCAGTATCTAAAGATTTTATTTCGTTTTAGATTTGTTTTATTTATGCTCTAGTCGGGTTCATAATGTGATGCCAACTTCTTGAGAAACAAACAAATTTAATTAAAATTAAAAATATATATTTGTTTAGGTTAACACTTGCATTTGTTATTGTAAATACTTTTCACTTGCCTTCAAGCATAATGTACAATATACAATTTCAGTTAATTGTTGTAACGTGTATTTAACTTGATACCTTCGAGAAGTATTTATATAATTTGCCTTTGCTAACAAATAATTACACATTTATAGCATATTTCAACTAACATGTTCTTGCCTGCTGAAAATAATTTGTGTATTTTTTTTTTAACAATTAGTTAGACATTTAGAGCAAAAACATTGATAATATAGATTGTTTGTTTTTTGGTATTTTTTATGTTGCTTTTCTTTTAGTTTATGCATAAAAATTTGTCTAGTGAAATATATATGTAAATATATATATTTATATATATGTATATTTTTTTTTTAAGGTTTTGAACTGCTTATTGTTTATAATTGCGATTTTGTTATTTGTATTCATTTTTTAATTGCCATTTTGTATCATAACATTCTCTTTAAATTTTTCTGTTCCGATTATTGTTGTTGGTTTTCTTTTGGCATTTTTATTAAAAGGATAATGTGTATGTTTTGGTGAATAGATAGTAAAATCAGTTAAAGATTTAAACAACGTATTATAATTGCTTGTTTGAAATAAAAGTGGAATAAACAATTATAAGTAAATTAAAAATTAAACAAACAATTTTTGCTCTAAACTTATATAGTATTTTATTTATATTTTTTGTAATTCAATTTAAAATGATCAACTTTTTTGTAACTAAAGTTTTAATTTTTTTTATTGATTTTTAATATTAATATTTTTTACATAGTACATATAGTGTATATATATTATATATCTATATATGTATTTATAATAATAATTTTTACACATTAAATTCAAATGCATTAATTTATCTGTATATATATATATGTATGTGTATATATGTATATTTATATACATATATATAAAGTATAGTATATACATATACATATATATATATATTTGTAATATTTTTTATATTTATAAATATAAATAACAAAATGTTTCCCTTTGAAGCTTTATTTGATTTAATGTACCATTTTTATATTGAATTTATTTATATGTATATATATTTATTTTTTTTTTAATTTTAGTTTAACCAATTTTTTGTTTAGCTTGAAATTGTTGTGTATGGATTTATGCATGTATTCATATGTATTTATAGTTAACTGTTTGCCATTTTCGTGTGCTGAACAATTGGCGAAAGTTCCCGTTACGCTAAACGAGTTGTCTCTCTGTTATCATCTCGTCACCTTATCTGAGGGTGACCAAATAAAAAATAAAAAATATAAATACATAAACAAGATAATTCATCGCATTGGATTGATTGAAATTTTGCCATAAGGTTTGAATAATTACATAAAGTACTTGGGCTTAGTGTCTTATATCATCTTTTAAGGTAACTAAACAAAATTGTGTGCTTTGCATTTGCTGCACTGCCAATGGCCAGTTCTCAACCAACTTTTCCAATAGGATCCGAGGCAAACTCTATTTACAACATTAACGATAGTTTTACGCCACCAACACTGGAGGAGCGTAAAGAATGCCTCGTCTCATAGGTAGCCCAACATGGTGCGTTTTAGGCACTTCAAAGTTCTGTTGATGCGGCATTGAGTTGGTTGTGATTGATTGGGTTTGGTTTCGTAACAATAATTAGAGAGTAATACAGAAGAAGTAAGTAGGTAGGTAAGTAGGTAAGTAAGTAGTTAAGTAGAAACAAGGAGTAGAATGGAAAGAAAGGAATAATTGAGTTATAAACTTAGAAACAACTTAGAAGAAACTACGATATAAGCTCTTAATTACTTTAAATCATCGGTATCCTCAATTAAATCGGCATACTCCTCCCAATCGTTGTTAGTTGTACGTGTGCGCAAATTTGATATTGTCGGTGCCTCCTCCCCATCATCATCATCATCATCATCTCCATTGCCATGTCTTCTGCGTCCGCTGCCTGTGCCACCATCGTCGACAACCTCGTAGTCCTTAAGTTCAGCTTCCAAGTCCTTCTCCCATTGTTCCTCTGAGAAAGATGTATCAAACTTACGATTACTATGTGTGTGGCTTACAACACGTTCTTAAAAGAGGTTAGATCGATTATAACAACTATTACTATGCATGTTGTTTCACATATAGTAAGTAGTTTAGTTGTAATATATAGCATACATTGTGGCATATCATTTTATATTGTATATTTTATGGGTATATAAATATATTGAGTATTAAAGTGTCTAGCAAGCATTGAAGTATTGTAATTTAGTGACCATCCAAGCAAGTACATGGTTTTTTGTTTTGGTTTTTTGGTATTTTTATTGTTTCTTTTTACCTTCGTAAATAATCGCGTGGCACATAACTAAGGCATAGGTTTTCACAGACTGTTATTCGTTTAGGTATGCGCACCGTAACTGCAAAGTAATCGTCTACAAAAGTTGGAAATATTTTCTTTTAATATGGTAATTATGCCAATACAATGATGATTAACAATGCACCCCGTAACCTGGCTAATTAACAAATAGCGTGCAAAATCCGAGCACCAAGAAAGGAGAGAATTAAAAACAGTTCTGCCATGACTTGCTTGTTGTCCTAACACCAAATCAAGTGCCACGAATGACACCAAGTATTGTAATATATAATGATGATTATATAATATATAAAGAAATATGTAAATATGAAATCAAAAATGTTGTGTGTATTTACAGCACTAAGTATATTAAATATTAAACTTAAAAGCAAGCAACTTAAATATTTGCTTTATATAAAACGAAAAACTTTACGTATACAAAGCACGCCAAATATATATATATATATATATATATATAGTATGTAAAAAACTAACTAGGAGCTATATAAAATTTGCAATTATTACAAATAATGAAATAAATAACTGAGAGATTTTGTACAACAATTAAAAACTTGAAAATGTGTTTTCTATATTGGTTGGCTGGTAGGTACGTGGGACAGACGAAAGGTTTTGTAAATTTTCTTTCTTTGGATTTTGTGTGGTGAGTTGGTTCAAGTACATATTTAATATTCGAATAAACAATTATAATCAGATGGTTTACAATAAAAGCTGTTGTTTATTTGTTTGTTTTTGATTTGTGCAATTAAAAAGCTTGAATATCTTGAGCTGATTCAAGTTTCACGATTCTAAAGGGAGTTTTTTATTGTTTCAATTTGGAAAAATATTTTTGTCATAAGGTGAGATTTGTAAGGTGTTGTTGCACCAACAAATGATATACAAATGGTTAAAGGATTAACATTAACTTTAAATAGGAAACAAAACAACAATACTACATACATCAAATCTAGGTTTAAGTATAGTATTTTTTTCTCGGAAAGAAATAAGAAATGAATAAACGAAACTGAATACGAATACAAACAAACACAGAGACAGAGAATATTATTATGCAAATACGTATACTGACAACAGCGATAATAAATAAAATTGAAATTCGTGGCAACTATTTTGCTGAACACAATTTGTATGCAATTGAAAATCAACAACGAAACATTGAAAATTTTTATGATTTTTGTTTTGGTTTTGTCTTTCTTTTTTTTCTTGTATAGGTGAAAATTTGATTTTGTTAACCAACAATTTCTAACTTACCACACAAAATTTTGTATCAGTTTTTTTTAAGTAACATTTTTTTTGTTTTCGTTTCGGTTTATATAAATAATGCGTTTTGGTTTTTTAATTCGTTTTTTTTTTGTTTTTTTTTTTTGTAGTTTTTTACTTTTTGTCAAGTGAATATTTTATATATGTATATAATTTGGTTTGTTGCATTTGGGTTTTGTATATCGCTTAACATTTTTTGTTTATACTTTTTGTTTTTGTTTTCTGTCATGTGGGCAATTTTGCTTGCGTTTGGGTTTTTTTGTTTAGTATTATTTATATATTTTGTTAGTTTTTGAATTTAGCGTTAATCCATTCAATCTTCTGCAAGATGATTCGAGAATAAATAAAGAAATACATGAAGAAAATTAAATGTTTGTTAAATGTTTCAATACAATTCATATCGAGTCTAATACTAAGAATTTTGCAACTTTCTATTTTCAGTGTTCTTCTGGGTGTTCTTTCAGTGTTTGGTAGTGTGATAGTTGGTTGTGTCAAAGAGGAGAACGCGATATAATAGGGTATACATAGTACATATAATTTTTGAGTAAATAATGTCGAAATCGTTGGAGAATATGTTATAGGTAATATGTGACTACTATGAAAGAATATGTTGAAATCATAATGGTAACATAATTGAAAAGTTATAAATATTGAATAAAATGTATATAGCGAATTATTGAAATTAAGTTCAATTGCAATTGAATAAATAAGCACGAGATTGCAAAGAGTAGTAAGTAAGTAAGTAAGTAAGTAAGTTGTATTTTCAATCAATAATAAGAATTTGTATAATTTTGGTCATACTCAACTTGTTCGAAATTGATTTGTGGCTAGTTTTATAATATTTGATCTTGTTCGTTGTTATAGTTCATTATAGATACTTAAGTGGAAATTATTGAATTTTAATTATATATTATTACTTTTGTATGCTAGTTAGAAAAGAATGGCGGCAACAACAGAGATTTAACTAGACTTTAGTTGTCCATTTTGTTATTGTATATTGTATATATAGTATATGTATATATTTATTGATCATCATTATATAATTTATATTATATCTTAATTATCCAAAAGTTGTCTTTTTTGTTTTGTTTTGTTTTATGGGTTTGTTGTTGTTGTTGCTTTCATTTCAATTGATATATATATATTTTTTTGTTATTTAATAATTAAATGCCAGAGCTTTGGATTGTTGTTGTAGTATATCGACAATAAACAATTAAAGATTTGATAAAAATGTAAATTTACACAAAAGAAAGAAACAGAGCAGAGGAGAAAAAAGAGAATTGTTTGGTTTTTACATTTTGTTTTGTACACACATTTTTCGTTAGAAGTTTTCATATGTTTTCATTTTTAAATATGTATATATATATAATTACTTGAATTTTTGGTAAAGATTCAACAATAAATAAAAAAAAAAAAACATTAACATTTGACATTAAGTGTTGAGTTAATGATCCTTGGTTATGAATGTTAAGAAATGTAATTAAAAATACGTTCAGCCAAACAGAGATGTGGCAAGGGCGAAAGGCAAACAAAAATGTGATTTGAAATTAAATACTGTTCACAAAAATGAACCATCAGGACTCAATGCTATAACGGACACACAAGATCCAGAACGAAACTGTATTCGAATGGAGTATATGAAAGTTGTACAGTTTGCATTATTTATTACTATTGTTTTAATTACTTGTATGTAAGTTGAGTGCCATTCGAGATTTATAATCTGTGCAATTACACAAGCTACTGACCTACAACAATATGTAATCTTTGAGTCTATGCATAAATCAGTACTTTTTTTTTATTAAGGCCCTTTTTTTCATTTAACTATTTATAGATTTTAATTTATGCGAAAAATGGCAACGTAAATGAATATGTCACAATATGAAAGTCAATCGATGTTCTACTTATTATGTATTGTATGTTTGTAAGTATGTATGTATGTATGTGTTTGGTTGAATGCAGCCACAATGAAATTTGTAGAGCCCGTTCTTAAATGAGAAAGACAAATTCCAAGGGCAGTGCATGGGACCAAAAATGTATGTACAAAATGTTAAACTTAATAAGCTGCAGGAACTTAAATATAAATAATTGCTCTTTATGCACTTTACAGAATATTAATATATTATCTAAGGCATAGAGTAAACTTCAACTTAAAAGTTTACAGAAATCCTTAAAATTTAATCATATTGTAAAGGGCATAATTTTCCAGAAAAAAGAAAAAAATAATATAACAAAAAAAAATTTGGTTATTCACAGGCTTAAGGAATAAATGTTTGTAACTTAATAATCATAATTAACTTAACGAAAACATAATTAAATTTGCAAGCTAAGACCTCTCTTACCATCGGTGCTGGCAAGCGCCTGTTGGGTCATGCTATCAATGCCCAGCTTGCGCATGCCATCTTTGATTTCGGCCAAATCGGTATCATTGGATGTTTGAAATTCGTCAGAAACAAACTCGGACTCGGAGATTTTTTGGGTCAAATGTTTCTTGCTGTTGCTGGCCTTAAGCTCTTCGCCAGCCTCAATCTCAATGACAGGCTTGGGTTGGTCTGAGACAGCGGCATTGCCAGATGCTGTTCCAGCTTTCGATTCAGCGTTAAGCGCACTTTTTACCGGGCTGACAGTTTTATCAATAATTTCTTTATCTGTCAGTTGTTTAGCTGCTTCTATGCAGTATAATTTACCACAGTTGAGTTTGAAATTTGAAATTTGTTTGACAATTTCGTGTATAAATAAAACGAAAAAAAAAACATGAAAAGAAACATAAACAAAAATAAAAACGGAAAAACATTTTTAGCGTATTAAATCAAATAATAAAAGGCCTACAAAGTGAGCGGCATTTCGAGGGGCGAATAGATAAATCGACTAGATGAAAACGCGATAAGATGAAAAGTGAAAATGCGCATCGGAACTTAAATTGATAACGAATCTTTGGCACAGGCGACAGAAGCCGGTGCAGTTGAAGGACAATCACAAATTAAAATCAAACCGAAACTGAGTTAAATTTCAAACTAAAGGAACTTAAAAGTTAAGGTTCAGAGCATTCTATATAAGGCGGTGTGGTACAGTCGCTAGCTGAAAGTTAGAACGAGAGAACTGAAAATTTTGAGGCGTGTTTCAGAAAGGAGAACTAGTTGGAAATAATAAGAAAAAACAGGCGCGTGTTTGAAACGAAAATATTACAAAAAATATTTGTGAAAACTTAAACTTAGAGACAGTTAGAGAGAGGTTGATAGAGAGTTTAAATTTAAAGAGCGCGCGATTAGCGAGTATTGTTATGTGAGTAGAATAGAGAGAGAGAGATAGATAGACAGAGTAGAGAGCGAGAAAGAGTTACTGAAGAGGCAAGCGCACGAAAATTATAAACCTGAACGCTTTTGGCCACTTATTCGCTGACGCTCATTTGTGGTCTGTATTTTGTTTTGGGGTCTTCGGTGTGAAAGCTGATGGTGCTGTTGACTACAACAAACTTACCATCTTCACCGCTGGAAGCCTGGCCCACACCATCAGCGCCCAAAGTGCCCAGCTCGGCGGCCTGAATGATCAGTGAGACGCGATAGAAATAATTCCTCCAGAAGTTCTCCTCAGTGATGCTGCAAAGCAATTATTAATTAGTTCAGTTGGCAGTAAAAGTGATGCATGTTAACTCACATCTTGGGCACCAATTCGAAGCGCATCGTTTCGAGCGCCTTATCCTCGGCCATAATGGCTATGGCAGTGGGATATGCGGTATCATAGTTAAACTCAAAGTCCACGCCGGCGGGCGGAGCACGCACAAAGTTGCGACGATCCTGTGACAAGCCCAAAATCTCCTCTTTTATCTTTGACTCATTGGCATGTCCAATCCAGGGGGCAGCGCCATTGCCAGCACCGCCTTGACCCTTGATGAATGCCTCCTGTTCCTTGTTGAACGAGTCAAGAATGGTCTGCAAGAGAAGCATCGAATATGTGATGTAACAGCTATATAAACTTTGTATTCAGCTTATACTCACATTATCCTTGACTGTTTCCTTGATCTTGCTGCCAGCCTTGCTGATGGCCGATGACAAGAATGAGCCAAAGTGTTTGGCCTGTTGTGTTACTTTTGTGGTAACTGTGTAGGCAAACGCAACGAATAGTTATCAATTAGTAAAGAGCCTTGATTGAGTTGCAGTGTACATAAGTAAAAGTGGTTGCAACTAACTAACTCGCTAGTCTACAAAGTAAACATTCGTTTAAGGGGGTCAGGGTTATCATCTAAAAGTGTCTTAGTTCGTGTGTATAAGGTGTGTGTGTGTGTAAATTCGTTTGTGTTAAGGTGAGAATAGTTAAAAAAGAGTTGAGTGATAAAAGTATTGGGAACAAAGTCACTACAGGTAGTAGAATTAATAAGCTGGTTAGTAACCTGTCACCGCTTTCTATCATTTTTTTTTTGTATTTTACTCTTTTTTTCTTTTTTGCAATTGAAGTTGACTTTTGTCAATTTTAAAGTTGACATTCATTTGACATTTGTAATTGTTGTTGATTATCTTTTTTATTTGATTTTTTTTTGTTACCAATGAAACTGTGACACGTACTTTTTACATCATCGCCCTTACCCTGTCCAATTTGGCCCTCATCGCCAGTGGGCGTGCCGCCGCCCGATGCTGGATGCGAATCAGCGCCCTCTGTAGCACTGTAATTAGAAATTGCGTCAGCGTGCAACATCGAAAAGAGGGGCGAGACAGAGAAAGAGATAAACAGAGAAAGAACAAAATAAGCATGTGTCAGTTGTGAATTTTTGTGGTATATATATAGTAAAAGTAGAGAAGGATATCTGGTGTGGATATTGCAGTTGAATCCAACATGCAGCATGCAACATTAAAATTGATCAGACGTGTACAACTGTACACTAATCCCATTGGATTCGTTGCAACAATTGATGACATTAAGTGCATGCAATTTAACCAGGAGTCCCTAGTTTGTGTTGCTTACTAAATGTAATAATAGTCCAAAATCAACAACATCATAAAAATAACACCGCTGAATTTAATTTTTAACGCAGCGAAAAGTTGTTTTGGTTTATGATTACATTTCTTATAAAGTTTTTGTTGTCACACATTAACGTTTATGTATATTTACACGTTTTCATAACATTGTTATTCGCATAGTTTAAGGACAATTAATATTTAAAATATTTATGATGATTGCGATGCAAATGCATTTTAAAAAGATAATTATTGTGAATGTTTAATGATAGATGCTTTCAAATGGGATACAGGACGAAAATCATATAAAATGCATAAAACGGAAATAAAGATTGAAAGATACAAACTAAGTCATGCACTAATACTCATATTTAAATGGAAATTCAATGAAAAGTTTCTCGAGTTTTGCCCAGTGAAAGCGAGTCACAACTAACTCTAGAGAAGAGCGCACATTTAGAGAGCATAGTTAGAAGAAGCTCTAACAGAGCTGAAGAACATGATATAGTTGCTACATAGTACACAAATTAGTTGAAAAGTAAGATACGATAAGTGAATCGACACAGGATGAGCTACACAACAACACAGAGAAATAATGGTGAGGAAGAGGGTAGAAAAGATAGTGAAACTTAGATCCCAAAATGAAATGATTACAACTAGTAACAACAATTAGTTTTTGGTTTTATCTACTGCGTAGCCACAGAATATTTCCAGATTTGTGTGGGTTGTTTCTATTCTGTTTTTAGCTTAAATCCTTGACGGTTGTTTGATGGCCCGCTCAATAATGATGGAATCTGATACTTTTGAACATATATATAAGTTTATCAAAGTCAAACAAGGTTCGTTTCTGTACTATAAATGCTAAAATAATTATAAATTATTTTTGTTTATTATTGTAACGCGTTACAAAACGAAAATTATAAATATATATATACGAGTATATATGAAATGAATTAAAGTGTGAAATCAACTAATGATGGGGTGCTTGTTAAATGTTGTATGGGGCTGGTGTTCAAACTGAGAATAATGATTATGGTATATTAATATAACTATTTGATTATGAGCTTGATGAAATGGTTTATTTATGTTTCCGTTTCTTATAAATCATTCAGTAATCTGTCCAAAATTGTGTCCCCTTACAAAATGCTAAGGACTTACCTTCGAGACTCAAACTATTTGCACTTTGCAAAAGGACAAAATTCGGTTTGTCAAACCAATCGGCTATTATTATTAAGTTACTTAGTTATATACATACAAAAACGTTTTCAGAGTTATATGTGATTGTTATTTGAGTAGTATTTGGTTTGTACAGTATTTTGAGTAGTATTTCTTTAGGGCAAAGTTAGTTAAAAGGTGAAACTTGAGTGAGCACAAGAATTGTGTAAAAAACTTGAAGAAAGGTTAAAACATAATCAATTGATAGATCTTTAAGTGAATAGGCGTAACAGTATTCTTGTTCTCAACTAAATAAAAGTGGAAAATTTGGTGAATATTTAAAGCAAACTAAATGGCATTAGTTGTAGAATATGTATTTAAAACGTAACTTGTGTTAAAAATATATGTATTTATATTTATATACGATAGTGTAGGAAGTATATTCAAGTGAGAAGGCATTAAGTTAAGAAATGTAAGTATAATCAATTCGGTTTTTGTTCAAACACACGCAAAAGTTGCCCTTATTCCTTGGGGTGTAACTTATAATAAAAACAAATGACGAACAATAGCCGCCAAGTGAGTGAAAGTTGCAAAGCAGCTTAACAAAAAAAAAAACAAAAAAGGTGCCCCAATTGTTATAAGAAACAAGTTGAACAGAAACCTTGAATGGAACCCAAATAAGAATATAGTTATAATGAAAACGAAAAACAACTTAAATACAAACGCGCTGATTTATGTATTATAATTTGTTTTTTTTATAGTTTCACTGCCGCTGTTTGTATCGTATATAATTCCGTCATTCTTAAGCAAGGGCCCATACCTAATATACCTTGACTTGTCGTCATCATCGCCACCACTCACAGCACCCGTAGCACTGACTTCAGCAGCACCTTCGGCACCCTCAGCTCCCTCGGCGGCGCCACTCTTGCGAAGTCCTGGAATCGATGGTATCGATGGCATCGCTGGCATCGAAGGCATCGATGGCATTGCCATGGCCGGCATCGATGGTATCGAAGCATTGCCCAACCAGCCCTTTGCGCTGCCCAACCAGCCACTATAAAAGACAGAGAAAAAGTTGGTTAATAAACTTGAACAAAATCCTTGTTTGCACGCGATATGCAATAATCTGGCTGCCTTTGTACTGAATGACAGAATGACAATCAATCTTTGCCTTAATTTGACAAAGTCCATTGCTTGGCTGCTCACAAGCAGCACCGATAATATCTATGTATTATGTCAAACAATGAGCAGGCGCATCAACTTGACAAACGCTCATGAAGCACACACTTCACAAGAAGCACATACTTGTATACAGGGTGTCACAACTAAAGCAAAATAAGTTAACTTTCAAAGGACGAAAACTTACTCGTAAAACCAACTTATATTTATATTGGTCTTCTCTCATATTTTTACGTAATCGCCTGATATTCATCTTTGAAACTCATTGTGATGAGCGATAACAATTTATAGATTTTCATACTGGACACTTTTTAAACATTTAATCTTAACAATAAACGGTTTGTCTTTGAATATAAGCGCTTGTTTTTAATACTTATAATAGTTGATTAAATTTTAATTTTATTTTAAGAGCTATACTAAACAAAGACATCACAAAAAACAAACCAATTGCCACCCAGATCCTAAGCACAGCGACTTGTGGTAGCACATTGGTATTGTATCAAAGAGCTTTAATACTTATAGATTGTACAAAAAAGTGCCAGCTCGAACGTTCCCCTCATAAGTTTCTCAATGTCGGCTAGTGTGTGAATTGTGCTAGCGTTGATAGGACTGCGATTTATTGAAACAGCCATTTTTGCTGTCGCTTTCTTTGTCATAAATAAAATGTCACTGACAGCCTCATATAGTACGCTTAATATGTAGAATGCGCTACGTGAATCGGGGCGGCATTGAAATGTGCAGCATATAAATTAATAACTATGGCTTTGCAATAAACTTCACACAGTTTAAATAAACGCTACAATATTTAGAGGACTAAAGCTTAAAGCCAGTATACAAATTTTTTAAGAAATTTACAAAGATGGATGAAAAAGACGATTGTTGCGCGATTTGTTTGTGCCGCAAGCATTGCACAGTGAGCACACCTTGCAAGCATACATTTTGCAAACGCTGTCTGACCAAGGTCTACAAATTGTGTACCCAAAAAGCTTGCCCCATATGCCGTGCATCCTTTGAATACTATGTTGTAAGTAGCTTTGGTCAACTTGACTGCCAGCAAAACTCTCCAATTGGCTACCTAAATTATTCTTTAATTTGCATTTGTTTTTCATGTTTGCAGCGCAAAGGCAGATCGGGCAAAAGAATTGTATTTTTCACGTAATCATCTGAAGTTAATGTTGTTTTCTTGGTTAAATTTTGTTGTTTTATTTAATTTAATTGATTTTTTGGTTTATGCAGTTTGGTTTTCATTTGTATAAAATAAAGTTATGTTTTGTTTTTTTCTTATTCATTCTCACAAATCAAAATTTTTTTATTCTTCTGATTAACTTTTATTTGCAATGTCTTTTATATCTGTGAAAATTGTTTTTTACTAGAATTTTTGTACAGTACATTATGTAGGGTTAATAAGTTACAATTCAGTTAGCATTTAAAGTGTACTCCCGCGTGTCAAGTAACCAACGCAATCGATGCAATGCAGGACAATTAAAGTCGATTCTGGGGGTAGGAAAAGAAAAACATGCAATATCAGGCCGAACATATTGAATGTTTAGCCTGAGGCAGTACAATGCAAACGAATCGATGAATGCCATGATGCCACGCCCACGGCGCCACTCAGCTCATGCATGCTTAAAACGATGATGACGATATGGATGATGAAGTTGCAGCCAGAGGGTAAGACACAAGGAGAGAGTAAAGGAAATGAAATAAAATTGACAAGGCAAAGGGATTTTTGCAGCCTAGCTTGACGCGTTCCATTTGTATTATGCTCTATTGGCGCATTGACAAGGCAAGGCCAAAGCCAGGCAGCAAGGACTGTATTATTATAAAGCCTGCGCTCACAATGATAGCAAGCAAGAAGATTATGTCAGAGTATAAACACGCATACGCCCCGTCGGAAAACGACGACGCGAAACAGCAGTTGCAGTTCAATTCTGTGAAGCGACAAGGACAACACCGACATTTATTCGCAGAAAAGTGTGGCCATAAATTGACGCAAGTTAATTTCATTTCATTGCAATATTTTTTGCATTACGCTTTGTATGACATGGCTTACGGTAAATTTATAATTAATTATTAAGTGCAAATATGAAAAATACATACAAAATGCGCTCAATTAGTTAGCAGAGTTCATTTAAGCAGAACATTTCAAGGACTCAACGAAATGTTCTCTCTCTCTCTCTCTCTGTGTTGTGAATATTAGCTCTATAACTATCATTAGCATTTTCAGCCATGTCATCTAGGCCAAATGCTCACTAGCCCTTGGCTTGCCTACTGATGTGATTTATGCGTTTTTGGGGGAGCGACGCTTTTACGCAATTTTGTTCGCCTGACAGGCGGCAACAGTGTTTATTTATGGGCCGCGTAGGACTCTACAGTATCCGCATAATACTGCCCAGAGTCCAATAAGTGGCATACTTACAGGCGTCATACCCTTGGGCTGTGCTGCACTTAAAGTTGATCAGCAGCAGCAGCAGCATCCGGGGATACCAAGAAGTAGTAGAAAATAGGAAAATGTGGCCACAGCCTGACAGCTAAGAAATTGCTATGACATAATAATAAAACTTGTTTCTTACTTTCAAAACATAACAAATTGGCTATGAATTAATACTTCCCTCAGTCATATTTTTATAAAATTGCGTACTTTAAAACAGAATAAAGTGTTTTAAACAACTTTTACCCTTTCTGACAATTGTGTGTCTGCTTGTGGTTGTGGCACCCATAGAAAATTTCCCCAGAGACCAACATTTTTTGTGTTTGGCATGTTGAAAAATTCAGTTTGTTTTGCGTGGAGAAAAAATTTCACACGTTTTCCGCCAAAGAATTCATATCAGCAGGACTTTTATTTTGTGTTCGCTTATTTTTTTTTACACGAATTGCAGCCAAAAGTTTTAATTATAAAAGTTTTTCCGCGTCGTGCTGCGAAACAAGCGAACACAAAATTAAGACATGCCGCAAGAAAAAAAATTAAAATAGACTTACATACACGAAGCATATAAATCCAAGCTTTGCACTTGGAGAATAATGTCAAATTAGTTTGCCAAAGCTTTAAGCTGTCTCAAGAATAGCTTAATCAAATAAAGACAAAGCGTGAAACTGCGTTAAAGCTTGCGTTTTAAACAGTACAAGTTTGTCGCATATTGTTTATTTACTTGAATAAAGAAATAATGCATCTGCTTTTTCTTTTTCATCTTAGTCCTCGCCACTTTTTGCCATGACACAAATTTCAAATATGCATTAAAAAAGCTTTGCTAATGACTATTGATTTCAAGCATTAGCTATGCAACATGTTGTAGGATGCAACTGCTGCAAGTTAGCTTTTCTGCTGTGGGCAATGCTTTAAAGTTTGGCTACATTTAACTCGATTTCATTATTTATCAAGATAATGAACGAGTTTTGTTGATTATTAACATATGGTTATGCAATTTATTCAACTTATGTATCGTATAAAAAATCTGTTATTTAATTTGTACTCCACTGTTTAAAGTATTTCTTGTTATAGTTCTAAAGTGATGACAAAACCAAGGATGCTAACAAATGTCAAATGACCAATAAAAAACAACAACACACAAACACACACTTATTCAAATTAAAGTGTCGAGGACAGCGATGAGAGAAACTGCTGCAACTGCAGTGCGCAGAGTTGCATATATCGAAAAAGCATGCTCTGATATGTCAATGTGTAAAGGTTTGCCCCTTCCTTACTTTTGTGCAAGTGATCCCTGGTGTCCAGTGATGCCAAATTGCATTGCCATATAACGTAGTTTAGATGGCTTTTTTCAGGCGATTCGCCTGATTGCTTATCGCCATTTTATGGCTTCGCGCTGGCGGAAAACAAATGGCGATTGCCACACGAGTGACAAAATAGTGTGTGGATTGTGGAGTTGAAGTCAATGTAGTTTGTTTGTAAGTGCTATTTTTAATTGAGTCTCTGTTTGAGTCGAGTGTCAAGCGTAAGCTTGTATGCTTTAATTGGATTGCAATGGCGAGCTGAGATTTCGCTCGAAAGACGACAAATAAAAAACACGCAATTTTAAAGTAAAGTAAAGCAAAAGTAAAGCAGAAGCTAAAGAGCAGCAAACAAGCAATCTATAGCAACGCCCCGTTGCTACGCTAAGCCTCTGATGGATACACGTGCACAAACAAAACCCATACCTATTCACACACACACACCTACGCACACGCACATATATAAACACACACACCCAACGTATTTAAGATAATTCTAAAAGAAAATTTATTGCATTTGCGCAGAAAAATAACGCTAAATGCGTATAAAAAGCTAAATAATATCAAGCAGCGAGGCTAACAGAAAGCTGACGCTCTTTGTTAAGAACTTGCCAGGCATCGTTTGCATAGGGCGGGAATTAAAGTAAGCTAAAGTATAAAGAAATTTGTATTTGACTATGCTTGTTGAAGACTTTTTCATTATCTACACACAAGCTGCAACAATACTCTTAACTTGTGTTAAGTAAAAGCAAAAACATTTCAAACTGCCCTCGTGTGTCATGTACACGTGGCAAAGGCGCAACAGCCAGCTAAGGAAAATGAAAAAGAATGGCAAAATCCACATTTGACAAATTACCAACAGGCAGGTAAACAGCAAGTAAGAAGCAGAAGCTGAAGAAGACGGGGAAGGAAGTTGAGTAAATAGGAAGATCCCTGTTACGGCTGACGCCTCCCAAAAGTAAACATTGCCAAAAACAAAAGAACGCTGTGATTGTTTCAGCCAGTTAGTGCTGATATATACCGCATAAATACATACATACATATAGCTATTAGTAGTTATTAATAAAATATGAACGGCACATTTAACGCCTGATTTTCTGTTCGTCATTTGACATTTGACATTTCGGGTTTGTCGATTTTTGCTTAGTTTCATTTGAAGCATTTGCTTATAATTTTCATTTTATGCCAACCATACATTTAAGCATTTTGGCATAATATTCCTTTATATATTTCGCAGTCAGTCTTAAATTCAGTTTTATGTGAGTGCGCCGCTCTGACTTATTTTCAATTATTTTATTTTTATGTGCATTCGTCGTAAAGTATGCTATAAAATATGCATCGTAAGCAGCATTGGGGCAAAAAATGGAGAGTGACTGCCATGGCTTTTTGAATAAAATTCGCCAAGTTCATGCCAAGAGATGATAGGAATGAAAGGGAAAGCTGCTTTCACTTGTATATGTTTATATATAAGTATGAATTGGATCGCTTTTACAGCCCTGACCTTTAAGTCAGTTTAACAGATGAGCCAATAAAGATTAATAAACCACTTAGATTGATGTTGAGATGTTGATTAGTTATAATTTTAAAAGCAATAAAAGATTTAAACACTTGAAAGCAATTCAGTTTATTCTTAATCTTAGCTAACGTGCTTGACATTGTTGTAGAGCATCAAAATATCATAATAGTAAAACATTTCCTGACACGACTTAACAACTTAATGGCCCTCAGCTTAACCCTGGCGTATTAATGTCCATTAAGCCAAGGTAGTGTTGTAAGCCATAGACAAAACTAGCATATACATTCTAGTTATGCGCATCTTAACTGTATGTCCCAGAGTCATGTACATGTCATTTAGGTGTAACCCAAGGCGCTCATCTAGTCATCATTCAGCAACTGTTAAGCTTTTTATGACTGAAAATCCACAAACATAACTGTTAACGACACTCTCACCTGGCCAAGGGGATATATACATACTTATAATTGAAGTGTACGCCACATTCTCCAACCCAAACCCAATCTACTTTGCCTCATTTTGTGATTTAGGTGTCTCGCTGTAAACCCACAATCCACTTAATGTGATTGCTTTAAGTCTGTCGCGGCTGTGGCCAAGTTTGCCACATTTGCCACATTTACCAAACGAACATAAAAATATTCCACCAGCTTGAAGTCTGAGGCTGACTTCGCATGTGGCGGAAAACAAACACAAAATATAATTATCAAAAAAGGGGGTAGGATGGAAAGCTAAAATTTGCACAAATGTCTAAAAATATCAGAAAGCAAAGCAGCAAAATGTTGCGTGCCAGTGACAGGCGAAAGAAAGGCCCTGAGACTTCCTTTTATTGCCAGTGCTTAACTAATGTCCCTGCGCATGTATGTGTGTGCGTGTGTGTGTGTGTATAATACCTTAAAACTTTTGACATTTACCAAAGCACGCACACACAAAACGAGTGTGTAAATGTAACAAGGCCTTGTATGGGGAATATTTAATTTTATTTTGATCTCTCTGCTAGCATATAATGATGTGCCATTGGACTAAGCAGATACTTATGATACACATATACAGCGACAAGTAAATCGCATTAACGTCAGTTGATACCTTTTTTTATTAATCGTTTGTCAATAAGCAGCAGCAACAGAAAGGAAGTTCATTGCTGGCATAAATAAAAATAACTCAAATACGTTTCATCTTCAGAGATCAAAAATATATAAAATATAGAATTGTTTCATTCTAATATGAATAGTAATTAACATCGTTTCAACTAAATGAAATTGCATTTAATTGTTTAGCATGCCCGTTTAGTTATTCCAATGATAATATGTAACCTTCTATGTTTGTGTAGCATAACGATGCTGGTTGTAAATATTAGCACATGTCGTTTCTCTTCTTTACACACACATACACACAATGACAAATCTTTGCATGATCAACAATCAGGACTTGGGTTGTTGCCACGCCACAGCCACACACACTCCATCAAATGCAGGGCAAAGGAAGCAACCAAAAATGAATGTGTTTTCCTAGCACGCCAAGCGAAAAAAAAGGTGCAAACTGTCGAGGATTTTATGCGCATTAATTAACGGCAAGAACGGACCGAAAAAAAAAACCCAAGCAAAGCCTGATAGGTAGCTGGCAGTCCAAGCCCATTAAATGCAAATGAAATATCAAGCATGATATTTAAGCTGATTGAGATGAATTATCTTGAAATGAATAGCCGATGAATGAGCACAACCCCAAAAAGTAGGCAATGCCAATTTAATGCTCAACACGTGGGCGAAGGCGGAAGCACAAAAAGAAGCGACTGTCAACGTTTTTGTGTCGCTATTTATGACACGTCTGATCCCGCACAAGCCTGTCGGCGCTTACACATATACATATATATATATATATATATATAATTATAGCAGCAGCTGCTGGGAAATCGACTTCCCAAGTCCTTGACAGTTTGGCGCAAATTACAGAGAGCCCAAAGCGTACGCCGCGAACCTTCAAAAGTGTCATTATAAAATCTTGTTGCATACAGGCCACTGCCGCCAGGCTAGCGATTAACTTTCCATATGTGTGTATGTGGGCCGGGACAGAGGGGCAATGGGGGCGCGGTTAGTACACTTACAAGCACTTTGGCGCAATTAAAGTTGCAAAATGCCATTGGGACGCGAATCCCACAGCAGCAGCAGTAACTTTTTATTTGACTTTTTCCACAATTATGGCGCCGAGAGTTTTTTTCTCTACTTATTTTTGTTGCCTTTGCCATTTGATGGCTTAAGCGCCTTGCCAGAGGGGGCGTGGCCCGCGTGTTGAAATTCGTTTCGTTTGGTTTGGTTTTGTTGGTTTCGTTGTAAACATTCGGTTGATAGTTATGTTTTTTATGAGTTATTCATTGTACTGATGGCTTTACGATTTCAGCTAAGAGTTTTGCCTTGTTTTGACTGATACTTAACCAATATAATGGAATATAAACGCTTTGTTATGTTCATGGGGAAAAATGAATTTTAAAAGGAAGAATTTTACGTGAATTGCTATTAATGAAAAATCTGTTTTAATCTTACAAATATATAGGATTAAAGCTTTAAAAAAATCTTGAAATGAAATGAAATTTAAATATAAATAAAAAATAAAACTTACGTGGCTTCGTTGACTAATGAATCTACCAGGGAAGCTGATTTGGGTATGCTAAAATAAAATATGAAACAAGTAAATAAAAAAAATTAAATGTAAAAATAAATAAATTGAAAATATGTATGAAATAAAATTGCATTTAAAAAACTAACAAAATAATGTTTTATCTTTTTCTAATCAAATGATGAAAAGTGAATTTACATTAGAAAGCTAACAGTTTAAAAATAAATAACCTAGAAAATATATATTTTTAGTACCCTTATCGTGAATATTACTTTGCATACATAAATATAAGAAAAATAAATATATAAAAACGTAAATTAAATTTGATATACAACAATAACCGCTTTAAGCACATACTTGAATACCTAGTTCAGCAAAGTTTGAACAAGTTTGACCTTCAAGTTTAAGTTTTACCAACATAGTTACCTGCAAAGAGGGAAAGTTTTGAATTAATGAAGATTTATATCGTTAGCGATGGAAAATGTTAAGAAATTAATTAGAGATTTTAACGTAGTAGTAAGAGTGGGTGGCAAATTGGTCGGACCGATAAAAAGAACACGAATAAAGGATTACCTAATGACCGAAACGCCCGGGCATCCTGGCCAGTTGAATGAATGCCTTTTAATTAAGCCCAAAGATATGATTACAAAAAGTGAAATGATGTTAAACGGCGCCCCAACATGAAAGCCAGTGAGCGGAACTTGATTGTTCTCGGCACACCACTGAAGTTCAAAGTTCACACGCAACCCAAAGGCATTGGACGAAAGTCCTTAGTTAGGCTGCGAGCTGTGGGTCCAAGTGCCAATAAGCCCAAGTAATGCCAATGCAACAAAAGTGGGTAAGACATAAATCTTTTCGAACGGCCACAAGACATAAATCAAAATTAATGCGAACGTGAAAGGATATTTATTTATTGTGTATGCTCCTCAACGAGTATCCCGTTTTGGTATGACAGGCAATTTACGATTAGTACTGCAACAAATTTGCCAGCAACCACAATCACATTGTATCATTGCTTTCATTCGTTTCCTTTTCTATTTTTGCGCTCTGTTTTCACAATCAATTGACAGGAACAACAAAATCAAATCGAAGAAAAACACACAGGTGCACGAGGGCAAAGGCAAAGAATAAAACTTTGCCATCGAGCTGGAAATTGAAATGTAAATCGTGCTGACCTTGGCCCAATGCATGCGCCACATTGTTGCCCATTGCCCATTGCCCAATGCCCCGAGTCCCTGCGTCCTGTGATAAAGCACTGCCACAAAACACGAATGGTAGCCATCAAAGGCCAGGTACAACAACTGCAACTACAACCAGCTACCAATACCAACAACAGCTTGGCAAATTTAATTCTATATTGATGCATGGATAGCGCACAGCAAAAAACTGATGCAAAATGCATGGTCTTTCACAATTTATGCAAAATGGTGAATGCCCCATGCTGCAGAAACAAAACAGTAGAAATTTTTATTTAATTAAACGCGACCCCGAACACAAAACCCTTAAGCTCCTAACCAAGGACGCGGCATTTCAACTTGTTGAAGCCACAGCAGCAACTTTCACAGCTCTCACTCGCCCAGAACATGGTGTTCTTTATCATGCAAATTAAGTATACGCAATGTATTCAGATTAAAATAGGTGGGATTATATACTCTAGTGTATACAGCTTGCGCCGAGCTCCGTTATTCATTGGCATTGAGTTAAGGATACTGAGAAACATATGGTAGAGTGACATATTGCTGTGATGTGATAATGCTGATTAAATTAGTCTATTGCAAAGAAAATAGCTAAGAGGATTAGCGAGCGTGTAGCGTGAAGTAATACCAATCAGCAAAACAAACAGACAAACAAGCTTAATGAGAGCGAGCATATACTTAATATTGTAATAACCCATGGGACAATATTAATTAGTTGGATAAACAAATGCTAAATTGTTATAAAAGTTTTTTTTTTCGTGTTTCTTTAAGCATAGTTTGAAATTATTTATAAGAATTCGCTGCTTCTAAGAGTATAAGTGAATATGTTTTTTCTTTGCAGTACACCACAACATGCATAGTAAAATGCTTTTGATTGCTGATTGTTGGTTGTCGGCAGAGATTCACTTTAAAGTCAACCCCAAGCAGCAACTAGTTGACCTTTTTAGGGGTGTTTATTAGTATGTACTATCATAATTGGTATGCAAGTGGCAAGTACTATTATACTATTGGACGCATAATTCATTACTCAATTACAAAGCAAACTGTTTGCAGTTGCTGAAGCAGCTGGCGCTTGGCAATTTTCAATTAAAAATCGAGAGGCAGGCATCAGAACTCATCCAGTCAGCATAAAATACACGTACCGTTTATTACGTCAAAGCACAAAGAGCTTTGCGCTATGGAT
The DNA here is from genome assembly GCA_035044725.1 of Scaptomyza caliginosa. Lineage (NCBI taxonomy): Eukaryota > Metazoa > Arthropoda > Insecta > Diptera > Drosophilidae > Scaptomyza > Scaptomyza caliginosa. Next base: position 474,410 of record JAWNNR010000460.1, read on the forward strand.
AGATAATCAATAAAAGGTGTGTGTGTGGGTGTGTGTGTGTGTGCTACACCTTAACATGGAAGAGAACCCAATGAAAGATGCAATTCCAGAAATAATGCAATTTGATTGACTTTCTACAAGGACATGGTTCTAAGCATTAAAGTATTTAATTAAGAAATATTTCTGCATTGGCATTGCTAAGGTCTTAATAAGATTGTATATCTTAAAATCTTTACTTGCTTTTGCATGCGTTAATCAGTAAAAACGTTTCATCTTAAGGTTTAAATGTAGCTACAAAATTTTAATTTAATGAAAACCCAAATCAAAACTTTTAAAAAACTTTGATCTTTGCAAAAGTGTTGTTGATTTCAATTGGGAATTTAGCCAAAAGGTATATGGAGCTTATCTTAAACTACAAGTTAGGTAAGTAGGGGGAAAAAGAAGGATTGAGGCGGCAGTCAAAAGTTGAACGTTGCTTCAAGTTAATTAAATATCAAAAGGAATTAAAATTGTACGTTTTCGATTTGACTGACTTAATAAATATTTATAATATGTATGTACGATTTATTTATGCATAGTCTCAATAAGCTGTGATATTTAATGCTTTATTTTATTGAAACTTGAGATTTAGAAGGTGTCTGGAAAACATTTTGCATTTTATGTGAACATCTTGTCACTTTCCTTATGAGTCAACAATTTAGCCGTTCCTCGGGCAAGCATAAAGTGTGAGACGATGCCGAAAAGAAAGAAGACGGGCACATTGTTTGGCAAAGCAAATGGGACCCAGGTCCCTCATAAGTCGGCCGAAAGTAGCCTGAGGCGGCAATTGTGTTGGCTATAAAATTTTTGGTGGCTTTTGTGGCTCAGACAACGTACATAGTACATATGTGAAGTTGGATGGATTTGCTGTGTGTGCACTCTAAAAGTAGGCAGAGACAAGTAGGGCTGTGACATCTATTTTTAGATAAAGTCAAAGGTCGTGTCAGATCTCGTTTGGGTCTGGCGCAGGAATCGAAATGACCCGCAAGCAGTTTCGGGCAGCATGAAAATTTAATAAGTTTGTTGAAAATATCGACAAAGGTAGTTTGCAGTTGAATTGATTGCCTGTCAAGTGCACTAAACTCAGAAGCTTGTCGAACAGTTTGCCACTAATAATTCAAGAGATTGTCAGCTAAGTAGTTTTGGGTAAGCACTTCAAACTTGGCCCAAGGTAATTCTTTATATATTTAGAGATTGATGAAGCAAAGCAAACTAATTTAAGTTTATTGCTTGAAGTCTAATCAAGTGGCTAAAATAAGTTTACAAAACTAAAAGCCGTGATATAAACTATTTTAGTTAAATTCAATGTTTGTGATTTAATCTACCTTAAAACAAGAACAAACACCAAATTAACTTGGACTTTTTTTATTCAAAAAAAAAACCCGCTTAATAATCATGAACAAGCAAAAATGGATATAGGTGCTCATTAAAAGTTATGCGAACCACATTCGAAAGGGTCGCCTAAAAAATGGTATTGAGAGCATAACAATTAGATTAGACGAGCGGCAACAAAAGGATCCAATGAAAATAAAAGTTAAGCAAAGAGTTGCATTGAATTGTAAGTTTTTGTAATGACGACAACGTAAACATTAAATTGCAAATTGTGTGGACGAACGGAAGCGCAAGAAGACGAGAAGTGAAGAACGTTTCCGACATGGCTACAAGGTGGATTTTTTTATTTTTTGCCTTGGCCATTTGGCTGTTGGCTGCCTGCCTGCTGTTGACAGAATTAATTGCGCGCGTTAGCGACGAAGCGCGGAGCAGAAAATTGAATTGCAAAAAGACGTGCCGACAGCACAGGCTAGAGCAGAAACACCAACAGTAGCAGCAGCAGTAGCTAGAGAGAGCCTGAGACTGCTTTGGTCCTTGCTGCCGTCGGCAACTGAAACTGGGAATTGAGTTAGTCGCTGGCTTTTTTGCGTCTTTCGCTTTCATGGCAACCATAAACACATTTGCAATGCCAATAGACGCTGCGCTGTTCTCGCCACGGAATTGCATTATGGCATGAACAAACAATGTATGCTATACAGAAATAACGTATACGCAAGGAATGCCTACTTTGTGTGTTTCTCTTTTGTTTGTTTGTTTGCTTTTTGTTGTTCTTTTGCACAGCTACGATTTTAGATGTTAAGAAATGTTTGTTAAGTGTAATGAAGCAACTTGCAACTGGTCTTGATTTGTTACGATTTCAATCCATGCCATGTTAAGTGTTGTGTGCTATGCGAGAAGTATGTGCTTTTCAGTTTTAAGGTAAAAAGGTAGCACAACACAGTTAACAAAATGGCCAACGTTTATGCTTCAGGCTTTTACACTCGATATGGCCTTTTTATGCCAACATAACACACATGAGCAGCGGTGTTTGACTTTTAAAAGCAGTCAGCAGCCATTAACGTTATGCAAATAGAGAAAACGAAGCGTTGGCCCAAAACCCAAAAACCCAAAACATTAACAACAAACCCAAAACTCCAACTCTTCAAATCAGCCCGGGCCCTGTGAATAATAATTTGAAAATTTTTAGTCAGTGCGCGCTTATCAAACACATTTTGGCATTTTATAGAGCGTGCGAGTTTTATGTTAATTTTGAAGTATTCCGTTTGGCTGGCTTCACATAGATGCGAGTAGGGATTCGGTTGTGGCTTGCAGCATTATTTAGCCAATGTCTAACGCTGTTTAAGTGCTGCCAAAACATAAAACATTGTGCTGGGAGCGTTTATTGTGCCGCTGCGTAGTTGAATAAACAAAGCAGATATGGAAAATTAGATACAATTTGCCCGTTAGACACATTAACATATCAGTTGCTTTGCATCAATTTGTGACATTTATGCAATACATTGTTGGATAAATGCCAAATCGATGTGAACACTTGATATTAAAATGCTGCATAAATCAATTAAATGACTAAAAACACAATAAGTGAATTTAGAATTCATTTATCGTTTAATCTTAATCTGCGTAAACTTTTTTTTTTCCATCTTTATTTCGTGATACCACATTCGTTATTGCAAACATTTTAGTTCTGACTCTGATTAGCACTGAGCTACAAATGAACTTTTTGCATAACTTAGAAAGTTGATCAAATTGAGTGTCTTGAGATAAGTTTTGCATGTATTAAACTAATATTTGCATTTTGTTGCGTTTGACTTGCGTGTGCCGCAGAGAGCGAAAAGTCTGTTGCCAAGAAGCAAGTTCATTCAATTTGTTAAAGTTCTGCAATTTCGTGTAACTTGTAACTTAAATAAAATGTCAACTTTTTGCGCACTTGTCCCCATTGCCTTTGGCGACAAAACTGAACAGAACAGAACCAAAGAGTACAACAAATCAAGCACGTAACCATAGCAATTTTACGATACGGCGTAATTTGCTATTTTGTATCATATTGTGCGTGTGTGCATTGTCTTTACACCCACACAATCTTCCCCCCTTTTTCTTCACACTTTCACATCATTTGTTGGCATTACTTTGGCTGCCGCTTCCGCCGTGCGTTAATATTTATGTCTTGATACGCTTTTTCCTTAGTCTCCTCGCAGTTTGCTCGTTTGTATCTTTTCTTCTTATAGCTGATAGTATAAACTTATATACTTGCGTGTAGATACTATATTCTAGATGCTTATACGTATATGATATTGCCTGTTTTTCCGTTTCCTGTGCTTGACGCTACTTCCGTGCACTTTGCCCTTTGTGCTGCTTATTCATTTATCTTTATTTTGCCAGGCACAAAGGCAACAGTATATGTTAGCATATGTTTCGCACAACATCGTCCATATGTTTGGACCCATTTAATTTCATTTAGTTTTTGTGATCAAATCACTTGAAAAAGGCATATAAACAGCACTAAGTTATTCATACTCATAAGCTTAAAAGCAAACGAATGTTCGATTTTGGGTTTTTTTGTTATGCAGGTTTGATTTCACTTATTGACTAAATAAAATATTATTAAAGTTGCTTTCAAGTAAAGTAAGGCTGACCATAAAATTAAATTGGATTTTCAGGTTTTGTGTGCTGTCATAAAAGCCAGCTGCCAAAAGCTGAAAAACAAAAGTTTTGGCTTGTTGCTTTATTTCTCCTGCTGCGGCATAATTGACCGACAATTGATTTTGTCCAGCTGTGCTGTTGTTTTACAATGAAAAGTAGGCTAACGGCAGGTCAAAAACATATTCAATTTAAATTGTATTTACGAAAAAAATACCAACTTTTAATGGATAGCGTAAAGGTTACAATGCAGTGCTCACAAATTTTGTAGAGTTCATAATTGTGTTAGTTCGAAAAAAAACTTTGCGACAATGATTGATTACATTCAATTAATGTAATGCCATCAAAGGGGAAATTCATTGGAAATTCATAAGATTTAATGAAAGCATATTTTCATATTGGTTTTGGTATCAATTTTTCCAATGCCGTTACAATATTGCATAAATTATTTACATTATTATTTTATATTTAACGAACACATTTTAAAAAGCTTATCAAACTATAATACACAGAAAATGTTGCATACTTTTTAGCGCCTGTAGGCTGCATTGGCAATTAAGTGTAATTTATGGCTGAAGCGACACTAAAATGAAATAAAAACCAAATTGCGTACATATCTTCCGTTCCTGCACTTGACACACAAATAACGCCGGATGCCGCAGGAGCCTTTTTCTGTGTCCACAGCTCCGTTTGTCAGCGGTTGTCAACGCCAACGTTAATTTGCCCCTAAATGCCAAATGGCGAACCCAACGCATCGTTAGCACCCACGCTGATAGCGTGGTCAGTTGCCCGCTGCTCGTGTCCAGCTCTGTTTTGGCATAAAATTTTAATATTGTACTTAAATTTAAATAGCCTTAAGGTGTCCGAGGTTTGATTTGGTAGCATTTCAATTCGGTATACAAACATTTTATTTTTATTTCTTTGGCCAACTGTTTTTTGGGTCGCAACGATAAATTCACAGCCCTGCTTTTGCTGTTGCCTCTTTTTATTTATTTATATATTTATTTTGAGGTCATCGCTTTGATTTGATTGTACTCGTCGTCCTGTTGTCTACGTGTGTGTATATCTGTGTGTGTTTGAATTGCGGACACTGCGGCCCCAGGTAACTCAACAAAGTACTCCTACGCTTTTGGTTTTGCATACAAACGACTGCCGCAAAAATGTGTGGGCAACTATTCAAAGTGCATGTGTGAGGCCTTGAAGACGTTGACGGATTAAAAAAAATAATTTATATATATAGATATATGGTTCATTGTCAGACAAAAGAGTCAAAGTGTTGCTAGCTAGAAGCAATTAATGTATATTCTCAAAAGCCTTGGGTCTTTTATTATTATTATCTTTTCTGCTATACAAAATGTCATTTTACAAAGTGAGAAACGTATGCGACAAACAACCTATGCAAATAGAATATAAACTTTTCAAATTCAAATAAAAAAAATGTGTGGGAGTTTGATTGGCAATTGGATATTGGTAAGCAATCTGAATCAATATCGAATCAAATGCAAATATTTGCCAGTTTCACTTTCAAGCGAACCCAAAAAACCCCAATCAAAACTTTTCTTGACTTTACACAAGGCTGTCACATAGAGATTTCTAAAAATGCATAGCATACTTTTAGGCTAGCGTCTACGTTCTGTTTATTTGCAGAGCAATTGGAGCGTAAGTTTTGTTTTTCATTTCTTTTTGGCATAATTGAGAGATACGCAGTGGAAATACAACAAACAACAAATGCAAGGACATAAACACACACACACAAACACACACACACACACACACACACAATGACAGAGAGCAACTGCAAATAGTGTAAATGTCCTTGAAAGCGCGCAAATGGCAAAGCCAACAATGTTGGCCCTGGCGACGCACATCCAGGTGAAGGCTTTGCAGTACGAATATCGGGGCCAACAATGCTATCATTCTCAAATCCTTCTACAACAAGCAACAAACAACTTTGCTTGCTTTAAAGTAGCCTTGAAATCGTTTATTTAACAGATCGCAGCCTTAAAATAGAATTGTTACCTATAACGCATTATACAGTATTAATATGTTTATCTTACAAGAATTTACACACCAAATAAGCTCTACTTAGGCATGTACATTGATGTAGCCTAATGAGCAACATTTATGCAGAGCAGCCGAAATTAAATAAATTAATTCACGAATTCAACGAAAATTATAGAGATTTAACGTTGATTGCTGTTTAGGGGGCGTCTGATTTTCTAATGCTTGGCCACGTTTACTGAATGCACAATTATTAAATAGGCTGGCAAGAGGACAACAACAGCAAAAGGAACGCGACAGCAAGAATGCTCGAAGGCGACGATAGCGTCCTCGGTTTCAGTCCTTTCATATATATGTGGTATGGGGCAAATCACATGTGCACATTTCGTTGTTTTGCAGACGCAACAGAAGAAACGAGAGAGAGAGAAATCGTACTCTCTCTCTCTCTCTTTCTCTGTGTGTGAGTGTGTCCCTCTGCCGCTCTGTATTATATCGATCCGTAAAACGAGCAAAAGTCAACTGGAAACTGGAAAGCAACCACCAGAATCTTGTCCTGCTTCGGTTCTACGCTCAGTTTTGTAGAAGCAAGTGTCTCTGACATTGGTTGACATGTTTTTTTTTCTTTTCGTTATTTTTGCAACTAAAACTGGCCAAAAAGTTGAATGGGATGCGGCGAGCGAGTGGGTAGCATGACTCAACATTTTGTGGTTATGCATAAGCCACGTACACGTGCAATTTGTGAAGAGCAAACGAGTGAGAGCAAAGAGAAAGAGAGCGAGAGAGAGAGAAAGGCGGAAAAGAAAACGATGCCCGCGACACTTGTCCAACTTGTCAATGTCATCAGTTGATAGTGAAAGGCAACAGCGTGAATTCAACATACATACAGACATGAAATACAACACCAAGAAAAGGAGGAAGAAGGTAGCAAAGACGCACTTCAAAGTCTGGCAGCAGCTGTTGGCAGATGGCAAGGACTGCTAGCAAAACGTGCCTAGAATTGGCCATCCCCAACCAGCATTAGCTCCTACACACAAACACACACACACACACAAAATTAAATATTAATGTGCCAAATTAAGTGAAAAATGGCATTTGATGGTGTTAGCCGTTTAGTAAGTTGCACAGGGTAAGGAAAACGCTTCTCGGCTAGTTCAACAAAAGTTGATGCGGCTCGGCTTTCGATTGTCGAAAGGATTAGGCAGCAACTTGTGGCATTAACAGGCTTTCACTTGGACTTAACTTGTCTTTTATAATGTGTCGAAATAAATATAAATGTGTACCCTTAAAGTTGGCCATACAAGACTTGTGAGCAGGTAAGATTAAGATAAAATTGTTTGTTTTATAATAAATTACGAAGAAATTTATATCTTTACAATCTTAATAAAGATTAAGATGAACAGATAAAAGCAAGTCCTTTAGGATTAAAGACTTTAATCTTTGAAAATGTTAGTGGAAATAATGAACTATTTTTTACTATTGAATAAACTGTTGAATAGATTTTTCTTTAAACAATTTTCAATGTTTTTATATGATAAATTGAGATTTTAGGCAACAAAGAAAGAAATAAAGGTTAAAAATACCAAACACAATAATCAGAAAATAAATTACTTTTATCGAATATATAACATATAACATTTCATGGTGGCATATCAAATGAATAATACATTTCTATAACTGTCCAAATTAAAGTGAAAAATAGGAAAAAAACAAAATGGCGGGTGCAAGCAATAAATCAACATTTTTGCGCCAAACGAAATGTATTACAAATTTATCAGCTATTCGCTTGCATTTATAGCAATTATGTTCAGTCACGGAAAGCGAATTGCAATGAAATATGCACGAGCCGTACGCCAGGACAGTTGGCCAGGTTTCTTGGCGAAATTCTAAAAGGTACAAATAGCAAGGTCATATTGGCACGCTATATGGCCTTAAGTCTAAGCTGGAGTTATAGATTAGGTTGAAATGCCAATGGGTTATAGGAACGCCTTAAGCGTGTACCATAGTGTTAGCAGATAACGTTAATAGGTTGGCACATTGGTTGACAGCTGGTAAGTGATAAAGACGCATAAAGCTTATCGGTCATATACAGGGAGAAAGATAGAGACAGAGACGAGAGAGAAGTTGACTCACCTTTTGGCACCCTCCTCGCCTTCGAGCCCTTGTTCGCCGCCAGCAGCGGCAGCGGCTGCTGCAGCAGCATCCTGTTCCGCTTGTGAGGGCACCGCCTCGGCTGTAGATGTGGTTGCAGCACCAGCGGCAGCATCGCCTGTGGGCGCTGGCACATCCTCGTCACCAGCGCCGCCCTTGACGGCGCCCACCAACGAGGTGAATTGATTTGTTAGACCCGAAAACATGTTTGGCTTATTTTATTGTTGTTGCTTTTCTTCTTGTTGTTTTTGCCTTGTGCTGCGCAGCGCTTGAAAGGATTAGCCTGGTGGCGTCGTTGACGTCGTCGTCGTCGTCGTGTATACACAAAACGAATGCCAAACGAACGCGGAGACGAATGCTCCGTAAGCAAAAACGTGCAAACGTTTGCTAAAAAAAAGGGGGGCGCGTTTGTTTTGTGGGGTGTTGTTACTTTTAGTGGCGCTCTTTCCCACTCTCTTTGCTATCGCACTTTGACTCTCTCTCTCTTTCTCTCTTTTTTTGTGTGAACGACTCTCTTGTCGTATTCTGCAAACGTCGCTGCTGCTGCTGCTGCTGTCTCCTTCCTTGGCTTAACTTTTATTACACTTGGCAGGAATTTTGTAATAGGTTTTTCTTTGCCTTTTTTTTCTTGTTTTTTTTTAGTTTTTTTTTTTGCACCAATGTAGTTTCACTTTCAACGGTGTTAGTTATGTAAATTCTTTGCGTTTTTACAGTTAATTATATTAGCACGCTGTAAATTGTGTAAATGAAACAAAGCAATAACAATTAATGACAATTCAATGGAAAATCAATAAATAGGCAAATAAATAGTAATTGTTTAAATGGTTTCTAAAAAAGTTGACTCTATTAAAAATGACGCGTTTAATCGATATTTTTCATTTCACGCTTCACGCATCCGACTTTAATACCACGCACTTCAACGTAGAACGTAACTTTGTAAATTACCACTTCAGATAGAGTTTCTGTTTTTTCTGTCTCTTTTTTTTTTGTTTTTTGTTCTTGTGTTGTCTGGTAAAACGAGCAAAACTTGTATTTTCGGCTGCCTGTGTCGAAGGTCCTCTGAAAACTGACTGAGCAGCGGAATTTTCTTTGCTCAAATACCGTTGTGCGATACGTGCTCTCTCTCACTTGAACAGAAACGCCAGCGCTCCAAGAACGATGCTCCGAGTGCCACCTACTCTATGGAAAGTCACCGTCGTTGACGTTGCTTTGATTGGTGGTTGATTTCAGCGTTTGCTTTGTGCTGGAATTTCTGTGTATTTTCGCGCATGTGCCAGCTGTTTTGCGTCGTTAGTGTTGTCTGGTGTGTCGCAAGTCAAACAAACAATTGACACGTCTGATTGTACACAAAATCAAATTGTATATTTAATAACAATACAACTGCGTAGAGATAAACTATTTAGCCTTGTCTTTCTCCAGCGTTTGTATGTCTTCCAGTGCTGCCCAGTAACAGCTGTTTGGCGCAGCCAACTTAGTGTTGCAATAAGACAGAGCTGTCATCCACAAACTACAGCTGATTGATACGGCAACATTGTGCAAAATTGTTGAAATGCATTGAATGAATTGTTTATCTATTTACAGGCAACACAAAACTGCAGCAATTGCACTTAAAATCTATTTAAATCATTTAATAGCTTAGGCTAATTTCGATTGGAGGTAGAAATCACACACAAAGTCATCAGCGCCGCTGCCTCGCCCGGCTTTGAGGCGCCTCCTCCGCTTGGGGTTCGTCTTTTGGTTTTTGATTCTTTTGTAGGGCTTCCAGTTCGTGGTCAAGCCGCTCCTTGGCTCGAAACACTTTTGATTGCAGATAAAATGAGCCGCCCTTCGCACGATCATTCACATTAAAAAGATGCTCGTAGTTTTTAAAGATTGCCTCCTTGCTTTTCAGGTCTTCAATGTTTAAGATTTGTTTAGCCTCCTCCAGTGTCATGCCTACAGTTGCAGCATTATTAATGATCATTGCAGGCGTTAAGTTAAGATCCCGACATACCTGTACGCATGTTTGACTCCGCACTCTGATCCCCTTGTTTACCACCACCGGCTCTTTTGGCAGCCTCTTGCGATGCGTGAATTTCTTGCTTTAGCGCTTTGGCGAATGCGCGTCCGATTGCCTGGCCACCCAGCACAATGATTTGTGCGATGTACTTTGCCATTACTGCTACGATTATTCTACTTGTTCGGTGTAAATTGTTTTGTACACTTAAAAGTAATATTTAAACAAACTACTGTGCTTGTTATTATACAACGTATCTAACCTATAAAAACATTCGGCACACAAAGCAAGCGGTATCAGCTGTTCTGTTCGTGTAGGGCAGCACTTTAAAGAAGTGTGACCGCTTGTATTCAGTATGTTTGATGTGGTTGTTGGTCGATAAGTAGCTACTCGATTAATCGACTATCATTAGCATATATTTTGAACATTACGAAATACTGAAAAAAAGTATTTTGATAGCAAATTCAAAATAATGGTTAAACATGCGGGTTCAATTTAAGAGATTGGTTGTGCCAAAAAGTAAGCAGAGGAATAAAGGCTGCTAAATGCTGACTTACATAAAGTGAAACGTTTAAGCAGCGAACTGCTCTATCTAATGATGCGTCAGACAAACCTAAAGCTTGAAATTCTGGTCAATATTAAGAAACACAGTGAGAAAATCGAAATGATGGACAGCACGCAAAGAATTCAAATGTCTTCCCAATCGCTTAAAGCTCACATTTGGCTAATGGAGCTGCTAGAGACTAAAGATTCGCCGGGCGTTCACTGGAACAGCTCAATCAAAAGATGTCAACAAATTGCAATCCATAATTAACAATTTAAAGACGTACCAAAAGTCCAAAAATCCTAAATTCTTAAACGTACGCTTTTCTTAAAAGACATGAAAACCATTTAAAACTGTGCGATAATGTAAAATAATTTATTATGCAAGAATTAGTCTAAAAGGCGCGCTACTTAAATGCTAGCAAATGCTCTAATGAAAAGCTTATGCTAATCCTCTCCAACTATTCTATGTACAAGATGCTTAAGTAAGTATTTACATATACATCGGTCGCTCAAGAAATTCACATTCAAGGCAAAAAAATTTCATTTTATTTTATACTTACTGCCCAAAATCATATTATTGAGCGACCAACTGCATTAGTTATAGCTAAAACTTGATTAACATTACATTTGTGTTTTTGATTCTTTCGTTTTGTTTAGAACATCTTTGCTCATATGGCCTGCCTCTTTGCTTGAACTCTCCAGCTTCCTCATCTCAACAGAAGCCCGGATTTGTATGCTCGATAATGCAGCGTTTGCAGTACTTTTTAACGGCACGATAACCCTCAATGGATATCTGGCAATCCTGTATGTTGAGCTGCTGCAAACCACGACAATAGTAGGCAATGCATTGGACGCCACGATCCGTAATCATATCACAATTGCGCAGGCTAAGCTTCTTCAGATTGGGACAACTCTCGGCGAGAGCTCTCAGACCCGCATCACTGACATCGCACTTGCCAATATCCAAGGCTCTCAGCCGTGGACAGGAGCGTGCTAGGACTGTGATTGAATCATCACTGACTGCCTCACAGCCGCGAGCATTCAGATAGCGCAACTTGTAGCAGCGTCTTGCAATCACCTTAAGGCCTGCATCGGAGACACGTTCACATTTCGCCACGGATAGATAACGGAGCGCGGCGCCCAGCTTGGCCAGCTCGTAGAGGCCAAAGTCTGTGATGTTGATGCAATCCGAGACGCTCAGCTCCTTCAGTGAGACACAAAAGCTGGGCACGAACTTTAGACCCGCATCTGCAATTCATGTGTACAAAGTGTTAAACAACGTTCAGATATCAAATAACAGGTCAATAGGTTGGCTAACCTGTAATTTGTATGCAGCGTCGTAGATACAAATACACCAGCTGTGGACAGTTCTTGACGACAATCTTTAGGCCCATGTCATCGATGGCCATGCAATCGGTCAGATCCAGATACTGTAGCAACAGACGACGTGGTGGCTCCATATGCGGATTTGGACTTATGCTGCTAACCTCACTGCAGCCTGTTCGAGAGATGTGAATTATTTCTATAAAAAGATATTAAAGGTATTTTACTAACCCGTCACATCCAGATGCTGCAGATTGCTGCACTTGGTTAGGGCTTCGACTAAGGCCTGATTGGAGACACCCACACATGTCTGCAGCTGCAGGTGCGTCAGCTCCGGACAGCGTCTTGTGAGCAGCTGCAGACCCTTATCCGAAATGCGACAACCATCTGCAAGCATCACTCGCTCCACCTCCGGACAGGCACCATTGCAGCTTTGTCCGCACAATTGCCGAAAGATCATCTTCAGCGTCTTGTCGCCATTCAGATGTTCACCCCTTAACGTTATGCACTTCCAGAGCACTGGACGCCAAGCCAGTTGCTCGAATCTTCGACAGACTCTGGCCACATTGCACAACTCACAGCTGTCCAGCCAGCTAAAGATTCGCACGACAACCTCATCCGGCAGACGATCAAAGTAGGGACCACAGCGAAAGGGTCCCTTGCGATTCCAGGGCGGTGGACCAATAGCTGTGCCCGTCACTGTCGTACTCCTTCTCGGCGTGGTTGTTGGCGTGCTGCTGGCAATCACACCATTTCCGCCAGCTACAACACTGCTCTTGTTGCTGCTGCTGTTGATGACGGCGCTGCTGTTGGGATGATGGCCGGTGGGTGATGGCGACACTAGTGTGGCGTATCCTTGATCGAGGCTCGGTGAGAAGCGTCCCATGTTGCACAGGCCATCGGATAGGCTTTGCACTTTGGTGTGATGATGATCCAGCTGGAAGGCATTGGCGGGCGAATTGGTGCTGCGATTCAATAAATACCGATCCGAGCCACTTGTCTCGCTGGGACTCGAGTTGTGCGGATGATGCAAGCGTTCTGCAAATAAAAGTTATATTAAGATATTGCCATTTGATTGGTTTGGTTTGGTTGTGCTTACCTGGTAATCGCTCATTGCCACTGCCACTGCTATAGTCCTCCAGGTAGTAGCGTTCGTTTTGGTACTGGCTCGCCTCCGCGCCCAGCGGCAGAGCACGCAATGCATTGCCCAAATACAGCGACTCCATCTTCTTGTCCAGCAGATACTGGGCACTGCTGCTGCTGCTGCTGCCATTGCCCACCAGCACTGTTGGCACACTGCATCTGCCACCCTGTGCCTGACCACGCCGTCGACCATTCGCTGTGCCACCCACATTGTTGTCACTGGAATCCTCTGTGTCTGCACTGTTGCCATGCAGCCAGTCCAGCGTTAGAAAGTTCCTTGGCTGTGGCACTGGCGCCGTTGTCCTGGTCGCCGGCGCAGGCAGCATTTGTAACTCTGCCGACTTCTTGGACTGCGCATGTCTGCCCACAGAGGCTGTGGAGTGCGCTCCATAGTTACTCTGATCATGCCTCGTATGCCTGCCACGCAGCTCAAAGGTGGCTGCCTTCTGTTGCACCATGTGCAACACAGCTGCCGTTGTTGCCGCCGCTGTCGCTGATGGCGTCTGCTGCTCACTGCTGTGCTGCGGCGTGGAACTTCTCGAACCCAAGGGATACAGCTCTACACTGCTGGCCACGTGTGCGTCGTTCACATTAAGGCTGAGATTTGGTGACTTTCGCGACATCTTATACGCTTGCGGATCGAGTGGACTGGAGCTCAGTGGATGCGGATGGTGATAATGTGCCGCTGCCAGCTGATCTCGTACCGCATTGCTTGTCCTACCCAGCGATGCCAGTGGACACTCTAGATCTGTGGCACGCCTTGAACTCGTCTTGTGGGACATGTTTCTTTGCTTTTTTTTTATTTTTTTCTTTCTTTCTGGTTGTATTTTATATAGCGATGTTCGCTTTTAAGCCACAAGTCTGTAATAGACAAAATATTTTTGTGTTATACTAAAAATATATCTAAATAGATTTCATTTAGATAATTGAAAAACTTAATTATTTTTTAATTGAAGTTTTATCAATTAATTGAAAAGAAAGTTGATTTTAGCCAACTATTAAGTGTTGTGTAATTTCTTTTGTAAATTTCACTACTCTTAACCTAATAGCATGTTATGCCTTGGATAATCTCTATGGATGGAACGTAAAGCCAATGGAATTTGGGTCATTGATAGCCATAAGTCAAAGGAAAAGAAACAACAACAAAAAATATTAAATATTATCGTTGGTCTTTGGTCTAGGCATAGCAACTTTTTTTTTTCATTTTTCTAGTGGCCATGGGAATGAATGGATTGTGCAACAAGAGTGTGGGCTGTTCAAAAGTAGGTTTTTCAACGACTTTAACATCGTTTGCCAATTATTATTTTTAGTAAAGAGATATTTTTTTGTTGTATGCGTACATGTGCAAATATTTTCAACTTAACCTGGGCGCGCCACACACACACACACACGCTAGTGTAGTGTTGCATTTGACCTTTAAAGCGAATTCAAAGTTAAATTCTAGCCAATTTGCCTGAAATATCCTCAAGCCCACGTTCGAGCGCAAAAGATTTGGCCCAACATGATAAGCCATTAAAATATGGCGCCAGTTGTATTAATAGCTAACAAAAAAATTTAACAATTAATAAGCAGCACGCCCACGCGTTCAACCAATTATTATGTTGCTTTTTAGACTTTAAGAAATTTAAATAAGGTTTTATCTTGCAGTTTATTGTATGTAAGGCTTATCTAGCTATGATTTCTGCTTAAAATATAACTGGAAAATGTTATAATCATTGAGTTTAGCAAAAAAAAAAACCAACACATTTATATTGCTAAAAATATTAATTAAAACAGCTTTAATAATCTGCTAATTGACTTTTATGTTATGTACAATATGCGCATATGTATCTTCATACTGTAGAATGTATCTTGAATATATGTTTTTTTTATTGTTTTCTTGTGGACACACGTATGCTGTCATATTTCCATTGCCATCAATGATTATTAAGAAAAGAGCTTTGGCTTCATATCCATAAAAATTTTATATTTATTACAGTTGTTTTGTTGTTGTTGTTGTTGTTGGTGTTTGGCATAAAACTTGTTTTGTTGTTGGAGTGTAACTCTTTTGGTAACAACTCTAATCATAAGTCAGGCGTGGGCTGTTCTAATGTTACTCTTGGCCTGGCTTCAAAAGAAAAAGAAAGAAACTATCGATGTTTGCTGCTGCTGGCATTGTGTTTAGTTGTTATTGTTGGTGTAACCTAAGACCTTAAGAGGAGGAAACAAATATAAATGTTGAAAGTAACCCAATTCGGCAAATAGAACAAGCGAACACACAGCTATAAATACTTTCAACTGCTTTAACTATATTTATTCTCGAGGCAGCTTTGCATAATTTGATATTTACATACACCATAGATACTATACAAAACTATCTAAATAGAAAACAATAAATTTATTTTGAAATATTTGTGTGGTTAAATCTTCTTTAGTATTGTTGTTGTTGGCATTCTGGGTTGGGCTGTCATACACACACACACACCTACAAAACTGAGATGCGGGATGGGTTTGTTTCCATCATTTGCCTACCTAGATGTGGTTGTTGTTGTGTTTTTTGGGCACACTTTGGGGTGCGTAAATCAAATGCTGCTTACAAGTGGCTCGATCTTGAATCCCAAAAGGTGTGTGTGTGTGTGTTTGAGTGTGCGTGTGTGTGGCTCTATTTTTATTGTAATCTAATTTGAAATTAAATTTTTTTTTTCTCCTAGCTATGCCATAAATAAACATAATAACAATAATAATAACACTAGACCAAGCCAAACATTCGAAAGGCAACAAGTCCAAAAATATACAAAAAAAAAAAAAACAACAACATGAAAATATGTCTTGTCATTTGGCTTATGGCAGCTGATTAATCTTAGCATCTCCGAAATGGACGCCGCCTGTCGCGCCTCAAATGGAATGTCGCTCAACTGGTTCGCAGCAAATGTATCCGATATAAACGTAAAAGGAAAATGGCCCAAAGGCCTTACCAATCTGTAGCTGTAGCTACATTGGTATTTTTGCTTGCCATATGTATAATTCACAATAGTTAGACAATAAATAATTAATAATCAAATCAAATGCGTGTGGACAAAAGTGTCAAATGGCTCATTGGCCAAACACATACACACACACAAACACACACACACACACGCAGAGCATGCAATTAGCATAAATTTACATCTGTTATTTGTCACTTACAGCTAAATAAATATTTATTATATATAGTATTTCAAGCCTTAAAGGTTGGAGGCTATCGCTTACACATGTTTAACTTTTACTCTTCTCGAGCGTAACTTACATGCATATAATATGTTTAATTTGACAGAACATTCATCAACCGTTTACCTTTTCATTTGACTCGCAGTTTGTTATGTCATATGTTTATAAATTGAGGTGTATATTTGTTTTGGAATTGTTTACAATGAATAGTTTGCTTAAAGATTTTTTCTCAAGCAAATTAATTTATTACGTCCAATTAAAAGTGACTAATTTTTCTTAGCTTTGTATTTATTTCATGGAATATGCAATTTAATGAAAATGTTTAATGTTTTTGAAGACAAGATACAACTTTTTGCTATGAATTTGGTTAAACAAATGAATTTATGTGTAGTTCGTTTTTTTTATACTATTCTTGGTCTTTTGTTGTTGATTATTCTGTCACTTTAATATGATCTCAATGCAGTTATACCATAATCGAAAGCATTTTTAAATTATTAAATATTTACAATTATAACTACTATCAAACTTTTAGACTTGTTTCATTCATTCAAGGTTATAACAATATTTAATTGTTATAAGTATATTATAACTTTAGTTTAAATATGACAGAGCAAGGCATGTCAATGGCTTTTCAATAAAATCGCATAGTTTGTTTTGCGTTTGAAATAAAGCCAAAAGGCCAAACACTTGAGTTGAGGCTATTGAAAACTGGTCCTTGTCTATGTTAGAGCTATGTTCACATGCCAAGCCTCTCAGCGGGCATCAACAAGCAACAAGCAACAAGCAACAAGCTCAAACGAGCACATAAAATATGACAGCAACAAGTACTAATTATTTAATATGCTTAATGAACAAATGTCACCGCAGTGGTGGAGCCACCAAAGTGAATCACAATCATGCTGGCATCAAGGCACAGTGGGTTATAATAGTGTTTATAATTATTGACGTGCATAATGCATTAAATGATTATGAAAGGGGTTTATATGATTGCCAATATTTAAACAGAGTCACTTGAATTGACTTTTAATGATCCATGATTTATAATAAAAAGGTTTTTAGATTATTTCTAACCACTATTCCCTATATAATAAACATCTTTCAAAAAGTAACATTATTTTTTCTACTTTTAATTTAGGTAGGATACGTTATTTTTAATAATGTTGTTTTTTTTATATTTTGACACGAATATCTAATTAACAACTAACTTTGTAGCATTAAAAGTATATAAATAAATAACATATTTTACATGTACTTTTTCGCCTTTATTTAATTCTAAATGTTGAGTTCCAAATTAAAATACGTTATTATATTCCATTTAAACGCAAATTTATGAGCATGTAGCTACAAACTATTTATTTAAGCTGTGCTTCTTTATAAAAAAAATGTAATTTGCACCACTGTTGTTTGCTGTTTGGTTTAAGACTAATAACTGCTGTGCCTTGCTGTTTGGTGTGGTGTTCGCCGTCTGCACATGGCTGAAATCTAACGCTAACACAGAAATTACTTGGCGCCACAAAACAACAAAAACAACAACAACAACCACACACACACACACACATGCCAATGGAAACGGGCAACGGGCAACGGGCACCTTTTGGCCTCTATGGCATGGCACGCTGAGCGCCTGGCCCCAGTCTGGCCCGACACTCAGTTCTAAGAGTGTATATATGTGTGAGTGTGTGTGTGTGTACGGCTACCGTGTTGCAATTTGCGCTCCGTGGGTTGGCTTTTTGCATAGTGTCAATTTTGATTTAGCAAAATGCTGCAGTTGCCGCTTAGCGGCTCGCAAATATACCATGCTCTCTGTCAGCGCCCCGCCCGATGTTTTCCAAGCAAAAAAAAAAACTCCTACACACACACACACACAAGCGTTGTGTACAGAAAGTGGGTGGCGCTGACAAGTTTTTGAGAGAAACAAAAAATATTTCTTGCAGCCAAACATAAAATGGGTGCAGCTGTTGCAGCAGCCAAGCAACGAAACGATGTTTCTTTTTTTTTTATTTTTATTATTATTATTATATCTCTCATAAAATGCAATTTGTTGAATTATAAATTTAGCTATATGTCATTTGTGTTTATTTTATTTGATTTGTTAGAATTCCATTATGTAAACGAGTATATTTTGCATAAGTCGAGACACGGAGCTTGTGTTCTCAGAACTTAGTCACAGATAGTCTTAAATGCGTACAAATATTTATAATAATACTACATTTAAATATGCTAAAAGTGGGCTTAGAACTGTGATAAATCAATGATTTAAGTTTGTCAAACGCCAAGATACAAAGGAAAAACTTGAGCCTATAACTAGTTTGCATCAGTAGGAATAAGCTTAGGTACATAATAGGAAATAAGTCAGATTTAGTCCTAGGTGGGCTCTACAAAATAAACTACCATAAAAATTGTTTCTTGAACAATATTTTTATTTTTCGCAACATATGCACAAAAACTATCTTTATTATTTTTGTTTAATAGTTAACGATAAGTAAGTTGGTACCAGATATTATAAAAACGACATATTGATAGAGAAATATGTACTCCAAGTATTTTTTGTCAAAGTTAAATGCAAGTTTGCAAGAGAGAAAATACGGTTGAGTGAACTTTGTTAAAGTTTTTTGCAAAATAAGCATATGAAGAATTGAAAGTTGTCGCAAACGCTGACACACTTAATGTGCCAATGGAAAATAAGTGTTAAAATCAGCTCAATGTGGAATTTAGAATGTGTGAAAAAATCTTATGAAATATGCATATATTGAAAGTGGTGATATGCTTATGTTGATTGATTAATTGTGTGGAATGAATGGCTCGTTAGAAGAAGCTACGAAACAGAGGGCTAATAAGTGTGTGCAGAGAAAGTGTGTGTGGATAATGATTCTTGTAAGATAATAAGAGGAGCATGCTGTACGGATTAGTTACAGATGTGTAAAGTATATTGTTATTCTAGCATCAAATGTATCAAAACCTAATTTGTATAATTAAAAAGTGGTCAACTTTCTCTCGCTATTAGTTATACCCTACATTTGAACATTTAGTTTGAGCTATGAGTATCTTTTTTCTATAATGATTCTATGTCATTTTATCATTAGCTTATTCATTAAAAACAAAATGCAAAAAAAATGTATTAAGTATTTTCTTAGCCAAACTAATTAAACCAACGCTTATATAATGAACCATGAATCTAAGGCGAATGCCCTTTTGAAGGTATGTGCACACACACACATACAAAAATATATTGCCCATGCGAATCCAATGGATGAAAATTACCTATCATTAATCAAATAGGAAAATAGTTATGACTCTCCCTCTCCCTCTCTCTCACTCTCTTTCTCTCACACTCTCTGTATATCTTTCTTGTTTTTTGTTGCTTTGGTTGCTTTGTGGTAGGAATAATTCAAATTCCGATGCAAAGTCAAAGCAGACGAACCAGTTCGTTGCTTAAGTCTTTTGTTTTATGACCCAAATTTTGAACAAAGCACAGCACAGAACAGGCAACACCGTCAACTGTGCATAAACGCCATTTAACCTAAAATGTAATGTCCAACAAAACAAAATAAATCACAACACACAAGCCCAAAAGCAGCAGCAAACTGCAGACTAACCGCAAATTACATGCTATGCGACAGCAACAACAGCAACAGCAACAACAACAACAACTGTAGACGTGAATGATGGCGCATCTAATCCAAGACAGCGCATAAATCCAGGCCAAACTTAATCCAATAAAAATGTCGACTAAATGCAAAAACGCGACAAATGCTTGACGAACGAAACGACAGCGCTAATTTATTTAAAAGATTTGCCCGACTTTTCACCTAGCATGCCGAGCTACCCAAGGGTAGTAGTTTAGACAGGCAGAGACGAAGTGCTTGGCAGCAGAATTTTAATTAAGACAAAATATTTCAAATTCTAACCATGATGATGATGATGAAGATAATGTTAATGCTGATGATGAGTACAACGAGTTGCAAACAAACAAGTTAACAATTTGCCGCGCGCAATTTTTCAAATTACATTTCATTAAAAGTGCAAAAGAAAGCAACATGCAAGAAAAATAAAAAAAATGATAGAGAGAGAGAGAGAAGAAAATGAAAAACGAATGTAAAGCACCGTTTTGTCTTCTGTTGCACACACGTACACCGATTTACTCAGATGCTACGAGTGGCAGCAACAAAAGCAGCAACAACAACACCAGCAACACACATCAACAGGTTATCTGTATCTTTGTATCTTTATATCTGCGGGCTGCCATAGCTGCCTTAGCTGCCTAGCCCGCATGCAACAACACCAATCACAACAAAAAAAAACAACAACAACGCCCGCATTGGTTGACGTTTCGTCTTCTTGGCCGCGCTTAGAACGCAACTCTCTTTCTTCTCTTACTTCAACATCTACTTCTAATATGCCACACATAAATTCTATTCTGTTCAACAAATTAAATTTTAAAGTTCAGACCAAAAGTTGCCCTGCAAAAAGCAGAACAAGAACAACAACCAAACAGCAGCAGCAGCAACAACAACAACTATGTCAGGCACTTGGCAACATTGCCAACTAGCAGCGACAACATTCCAGCTACCTTCACTACCCGCTGTCCCCAAAAACCACCCCGCATCCCTCTCCCCCTTGCCTGGCTCATACGCGCTAGTCATCAAGTTCGTAACTAGCTGCAGCTACAAGTTGCCGTTTCTAATACAAAACTGTCGCTTGTGGCCGTGAGAGCCGCAAAACTGCACTCTGCAAGCTCTGTATGATGCTGGCTTGGACTCTGGCCAATAGCGAAAAGCCAAGCAACAAAAAAATATACATTGCATTGCATTTTAGTATTGCTTATTGCGACGTTGACTGCACTATGAAATCATATATTGTATATAGACAAAAAATGTGTATATGAAAGAGCCATACAACAAAAATGTTGCTGTCATGTTAAGGTAAATAAAAAGACAGCTCACAACGAACTATTCATTACCCTGTAACTGGATAACTAATTAAACACAATCATAAAGCACTATGTTGTTTGATTTTTACGACTGACATAAGCAATAAAAGTCATTAAATATTGACAAATTCATTTTGTTTTAATTATCGTAAGCTCTCGTATCATACGCAAAATCTATCAAGGGACAGTTGTAGTAAGAAAATTAGGAAACTATGATATATACAGAGAATATTTCCTATATTATTATAAAGCAATATAATTTTTGTTTCTATTTAAGGTTTTCAACGAATATTTCATATTATTTTAAAGAAAAAATTATGTTTTAGGTAAGTTAATATCATTTTGATTATGCGGCATTAGTTTTCCAAAATATTATTGGTTAATTGTTAGTTTTACCCGTTAAATACACAAATTTCTTGTTTAAAAAGTTCTTCATATCTCATAATTTATTAATAATATCTATAGGTTGTTACGTAGGTATTTAAGAGCATACTTAATGGCTTAGTTGTTTATTTAATGAATTAATTTAATATTTTATTTTACTTCTCGTGAAATCATTTATCTTTATTTCCTTATATTTTTTTTTTGTTATTGACTTTGGATCTCAATTCATGCTTTTTATATTATACATTGCTTTTGACCCCTTACATTGAAAGAATGTAAACATATGTTTTCAAAATATAAAATTTATGTTTATCGGTATGAATAAGATAAGGTAAGATTTCAGTATATCATAATAAAATTCCTTTCTTTAGCTGCCTTACACTGAAATTGAAACATAATAATATCTTGTAAGAAAATATTGCAAATATACAACATAAAAATTTTTGAAATAAGTATAGAAGATAAAAATTACAATCATCATATAAAAATTAAAATTTTTGTTACTTGATTTTAATAGAATTATAATACAAATAAATAGAAACTTTTAATAAAAGAAATTATTTTGCGAATACAATCCGTATGCCATAGTTAATATACCCGATTAAAAATATATATATTTATATATGTATTTTAAAAATATTGTTGTTGGAAATCTCATGAAATCGACTCTCGGGCAGCTTTTCCATGTCTGTGGCGGCAGCCTCGTTGACGATGTCGTCGGCTGCTTTTTGGCTTGAAAGCATTTTGGTTTTGATTGCCAGTGTGCAGAGAGGAGAGAAGAGGAGTAGCGAGCAGAGGTGGAAGATTGGGTATTGCTTTGATTGAGGCTGCGGGCCATGGTTGACTGGACCGGAATGGACTGGGCCAACTTGGCCGGCTGCTAGCTACTTGGTTGGTTGCTTGGTTGGTCGGTTGGTTGGTTGGTCGGTTGGCTAGCTGAGTTGTCATTGCAATGCGCATATATGTTGACATTTTTGTATGAAAATACTTTAAATTGTTGGTAAATGCATAAAATGGCTGTGCCAGGCGGCGTTGGCGGGTGGCGGTGCCGGCCAAATGGCCTATGATATTTCTTGTGCAGCGTTCAAGTTTGCCGCTCAAGTCTTTTGTTTAAGCATGGACATTGGGAAAGCGGCCAAATGGCAGGCGGAACAGTTGACGGGAACATTTTGACGTTGGCATGGAAAGGAAAGTGCTTTTTGCTTATGCCCATGCACAAATGTCATAATGTATTGTCGAATCCATTTGACAGATATCAAATTAACAATTTATTAACATTTAACCTTATGTAGCAAACCAAAAATTAAAGCCACATGTTTTCCGTATTGTCATTGGGCTACAAAAGCAACGAAAGCAACAACAACAGTGTATAAAGCGCAACAAAGCAACATTTGGCAAACACATGTTAATACTTAAACATATTGTAGGAAAGGGGAAAATGGCTGGAAAACTCTGTGCAGTGTCATTAATGTTTTATTGCAATGCAAAATGAATTGGCAATAATCATATCCGTTGCAGGCTTCCAGCTCCCAAATGACCCATAATGAGATACTAACTAGCATTGGTGGCTGCGTTAATGTTTATAACACATGAGAATAAATATTCGAGTGTGTGTGTGTTTGGTGTGTGTGCTTGTGTGTGTGTATTAGTTATGAAAGCAAAAAGCGACAATATCAACATACAGCCATGCAGCATGTTACTTATAATGGGCGTCTATGCAGATCAACCAGTTGCTGCCTGTTCCTGACTTCCTTTACGTATAATTTGCATGCAAAATTGCCAAGCAGGCCACAGAGAGCTTGTTTAACTGTGTGTGTGTGAGAGTTGGTGTGTTGGTCTGTGTGAGGGAGCGAACGAGTTATGGGCAATGTGGTGCACATATAGAAACCACAGCAGCAGCAACAGCAACAGCAGAGAAAGAAAAATAACCACAAAAACAACAACAATAAATATAGCTTTGAAGGTGTGATTTTAATGTGACAAGTTTGCAACTGGTTTGAGTTTGAGCCAACTGACGCTGTGGGGCACAAAGATGCGTGTAATAATTTACCAACTTAAGGAGCAGATACAATATCCAATTGCCAACAATTCTAGTATTTTTTTTACAACTTTTCGAACAAGCAACACAATAACAAAAACACATAAAAAAAATTAAGTTAAACTATATCTTTTTGCATTTGCTGAAGCCATACAAAAACCAGGCAAGGTGAGCGAGCAAACGTTTGAGAGACAAAGAGAGAGAGAGAGAAAACCTGAATTTGAATTGCAATTTAATAAATAGCAGTTGCTACCTTTTTTCTTAAACACGTCACTCGTTTAGTTTTCATTTATGCATCCGCACATCTTTTCATTATTTGGCAGTTTTTGCGGCTTCATTTAAATTACCTTTAAACACATATGTATATATAGATATATTTTATATGCATTCGTTTTGTGTATGCGTGTATGTATTTATTTATTTATTTAATTTCCTTTTGCTATTCCATTTCACACAACTTTTCTCTACTTTATTTTTATTGCAAGCTGCGCTTGTATCGGTGCACTAACACATACACAAACACATGCACACGTACTTATATGTGTGTGTGTGTGCTGATCTTTCACTGTGGCTCTTTTACTTTGCTTTATGTTATCTTTTACTTTATTTTTTTCGTTGATTTTTGCTGCCTTTGCTTCGAGCACACCACTACACAAACGCACTAATACACACACACGCGCAAGCAAGCAAGCAAGCAGGCAGGCAGGCAGGCAGGCACGCAACGTAATGCGGCGCCTCAAGATTCAGTTTC
Organism: Scaptomyza caliginosa; assembly: GCA_035044725.1. Taxonomy (NCBI): domain Eukaryota; kingdom Metazoa; phylum Arthropoda; class Insecta; order Diptera; family Drosophilidae; genus Scaptomyza; species Scaptomyza caliginosa. The sequence continues at coordinate 498,843 of JAWNNR010000460.1, forward strand.
ATCCGCTACGACCACTGGACGAATTACAGCGCACGGCAACAGGTAAATGGCAACTGAGGCCACTGAGTTCTGCCCATTCCTCTTTCGGCTGTGACCATGCTCAACATGCTGTATGTGTTTGCTCTCTGCTCTCTGTGGTTGAGAGAACGCTCTCTTTGGCTCTTCGGGTTTTGGCTTTGTCTCTTTATTGGACAGCATTGCCAGTGCAAATAAAAGACTTAGGCCACAAACTTGCGGAATTTAAAAATTAATTGTTTCATTTATTGAAAGTATGTGTTGAGCGTTTAAAAATTGGATGGCCTAAACTTTTGACAATTTTTTAATCCAAATTTATTGAAGTTATAAATAACTTTAGTATATTGTTTAAACAATATTTAAGCTTTAATAATTATAATTTATTTTTGAAAATCCTTAATATTCAAATAAAGTTTACACTCAAATTCATGTGTGCAATATTTTCCACAGCCTTCGTTCTAAGCTTTCTGGAAACTTCCCACAGCTGCGGCTCCTTTAAGTGAAAATGGGACGAGAGCTGTTGGTTGGTGAAAATTGTGTGCTACTTTTGCAATGGTCACACGTTTCTGGTGCTGACCATTCCAATGGCCAAGACATTTCACCATAGCATAGCATAAATATGCCTACAGGCCACTTACTTAAAGAGAAGCGCTTACGAACGAGAGGCAGAGAGAGAGAAAGAGAGAGGGAGAGATAAGAGCGTGATTATGGCGAGTGTGAAAAGATACTCATAAAAGTTATTGTATTTGTATTCGATACAAAGAAACAGCAATAGTCAACAAAAAAAAAATAATACAAGGCTAAAGAGCACGCACCAATATGTAAATGTGTGTGTGTGTGAGAGAGAGAGAGAGAGAGAGCGCAGCGATTTGGATTACATGCGAGCATGCTCAACGTACGCCTCTCCTCTACCCACCCGATCGATCTTTGCCAGTTTTGCCTTTGCCTCTTTTGTTTGCAATGGAATTTCTTTCTTTTCATAAACATGTTTCGAGCGCAGTTTCAACGCTGCCGCTGTTGTTGTTGTTGCTGTTTTTGTTGCTGTTGTTGTTGGTGTTTTTGTGGGCTTATTACAGCATTTATGAAGCAGGCGGGCAGCTTGGCCAGCATTTGTTGTTGAAGGAGCCAACACACATACAAACAAACACACACAGATACAGAAGACCATGCACGCACATAAGCCAAAGTGGCATTAAACAAGTTCAACGCTGGTTTCGGTCTGCAACCGCAGCTTTGACTCTGTCTCTCACTCTCTATCCCTGTCTTTTGGCTCTGGCTTCTTGAATGACTGCGGCGCAGGAATGCAGTGTTGTAAATACTTGCAGCGACGACAACGACGACGACGACGACGACGGCGATGACGACGTTGAACATTGTTGGCTTTGGCTTGGACAAAGCAGAAGCAGAATCAGAGCAAGTCACCAAGTCAGAGTCAGAGTCAGAGTCAAGCCAAGGCAGCAACAGCAGCAGCAGCAGCCGAAGAGATCGCGACAACGATCAGAGGCATTGGAATACAGAGCCACAGAGCCATGGCCAAGACAACAACGGCAGCAGCGGCAGCAATGAAAATTGCTGAGAGCGCCCCGAGGGCTTCCACTTGGAGTTGGACTGAACTGAACTGGACTGGGCTGGACTGGACTGGGATCTGACCAGGTCTTGAGTCCGGGCCCGTTTGCCTTTTTCTTTCCAACAACATTGACCACGATCGATAACACTTACACACACTCACACACACATACTAACACACTCGAGCACACATGAGTGCCTCACATTGCTAGTCACTGTTTATGTTTATGAATTGTATATTGCATGAGATATTTTCACATCGGGGTTACGGGGTGTACGAATGGAATTATGCGTTTATCTTAGAGGGTTTCTGATACTTTACTAGAACCCGGCATTGTGGTCTTGGTAATTAAATCGCAAGAAGCTGATAATGTTGCAAGCGACCGAGCAAGCAAGCACTCGGGCAACAGCAAAAGGGTTTTTCTTTGCACTCCACACTCACTCACAATTACAGCCCCAAATATGCCCTCTAGGAAATTATTCATGATAACAGAGATTGCATTGATTGATTGTGCGCGCACACAACAACAATAACAACAACAACTCGACGTCGTCTTTGGCCTCTGTTGTAGCTGGTTCGGTTGCAGTTGCCCCTTGGTTGCAATGGTTGCTGTGGTTGTAGTAGCTGCCTTCGGAGCCTGAGTTATTTGAGCTATTAAATGTCTGTGATTTGCTCATAAGTTACTCTTGCGATCTCTAGATCAATTGCTGGCAGCCCAATTCCGATACAGATTCTGCCATTTGCTTGCCATTGCCATTGTACTTACTTTTAAAGTCAAAGTTCTTAACCAACAACCGAATAATATACATATATACACCATTTGACCTTGTCAAATATGTTTATTCAACTTCTACTTAAGCTTCAGAATGCAAGTCGTTAACTGAGTCATAAACATAAATCCGGTTGAAGGCACTAATTTGCTAGCGTTTAGCAACGGATTGTCAATATTCTGATTATACAATTGAAAGCAAGTCCAACTGTCAATGGCAACATTGACGACTATTTATAAGCCCCAAAAATATGCATTGCTCCTGTTTTTCTTTACTTACCGAAGCTGAAAACGTTTTTGGCCCCGTTTTGTGTTGAGTTGAACAACCGTTGGAGGAAAGATTGGGGGGAAAAAGGGAGAGTAGATACAACCAAATATTGGCACAAAATGTCGGAAGCGTGCTTTCAATACATTGATGGCGACAAACGTCGTCCATTTCAGCTATCGATCAAACAGACGCACCGCGAAATTGCCAAAGCAGTGGCGTCTACAGTGCGAGGGGTCTACGGATGGCACCCTTTGCCAAGGGTTGCTGCATGCCACTGGGCACAGTTGCATACGTTAGCATTATGCTGTGGAATTTTGTGCTGGATGGGCACGTCATGGCACCAAACACATTAAAAGCACACTAAACTACATATATATGCATGAATACAAACCCACACAAACAGCTCAGCCGGAAAAGTTTCTGTGGGGGGAGTTCCCGGTGTTGTTAAAACCGAGTCTATAAAAGCTTTGAGTTGCGAACGCAGACGTTTCAGTTAAACTTCAACGCGTTCCGTCGTCCTGTCGTCCCGTCGCATACTGGTTATGTCTTCACGTCGCGTCTTAACCGCATCCTGACGCTTGCTCAAAGAAACAATTAAAACATAACCGCTTAAACGGAAGGAAGTGCATACCACAAGTGCTTTAACCCCTCCCCACAACCCCTGCTCTCAGATCCTTGCATGCCAGTCAAATTGCACACAACACAAATCGCAAGCAACGAAAGTTTTTCAAGACTCGCCCCACTTAAGAACTAGTTGTTGTTGCTTATTTTTTACCCTCTGTAACCCAATGTTGGCCTCGCCGCCCTTTGTGTAAAATGAAAACTGAAAATTTCCTCAAGTACGGCGCTCCTTTGTACAACTTGAAAAGTACTCGCGCTCATTCACAGGCCCAACCGCAGACTGTCGGCAACAGCAATCCAAATAACAACTTGACATCGCTGCTGACAGTTGAGAATTTGCGTAATCTGTCGCATAGCCGACCCTCCGGCTACTCCGACAGGGAGAGCATCTGCAGCGTCAGCAGTGCAGGCGGACGGATTAAGAGGCGTTCGAGGTAGGTCAAGGTTGATCAGAATTTAACCGATTTATTTTTGAACCTTTTTCAATTTATAAAAGTGAAAGAAAACAAAATCATATCATAGAAAAATAAAATCTTTTAATTTGTTTAAAATTTATGAAGTAATCTTCGCACGAAGTTTATGTCTCAGATTTATTTGTTAAATAGTTTATTAGGTATAAATTCAAAATCTAAATTTAAATGCAGCTTCTTATCAAACAAAGTTTTATAAAAACCAATTGAATGCATGCATTTTGAAATCAAATTGGTTTTTTAAGAAAATTTGTAATTGTACATTTTATGGACAGTATGGACGCTCCTTTAACTAATACTCATAAATAAGTTTAAAAAATTATCAAAAATCTTTTTAAAGCTGTTTTGGTACATCTTAATAAGACACTCAATAATATTCTGATTTCTTTTTCTGATTTTTCTATCTATATCACAGCTTAAATGTTTAATATATAATATATTTAAAATATAATATATAACATATTTAAAATTTTCAGCTTAAATATATTTAAATTGATTGATTGAGTGATGATAATTATATAAAATAGATTATTTACCAGCCAAATCAAGAATGAAGTGCAAATAAAAGATTTGTGTGTACCTTATATTGCCTGAAAAGCAAAGATTTTTCAACAACCCTATAAATTGTAATAACCAAAGAGAGCGGCGTTACTTCGATTATTGAATACTCTTTCTTTTTAAACTTACTTTAAAACAAGGCTATGAGGAAAAATGCTTAGCTTGAAGCAAAATTTGTATGCACAGAACAAAATTAGTTTCTTAAACGATTATTGATTAAAATTTAAATATTTCAGGACGTTTATTTTCTTTCTTTATACAAATATTTTTATCTAAAATCCATTAACACTAAACGGTTATTTTAATATAATTATTCCTGTTGCAATAAAGTAAAAAGCGTTACACATTTGATAACAAAATAAAAATACCCTCTGCAAGAACATGACAGGAAAAAAAACTATGCACGTCCACTGAACCATGACGCATGTACACATGGTCAAAAGTATAGAATTGCTTGTGTGTTTGTGTGTTCTTTCTCAACAGGGTTAAAGGACCTGAACACATTTGTATTTTGGCCAAATCGTTGTCCAGGCAACCAGGCTATAGCCCGTGGCACAAGTACGGCAATTGTCACCCCAATGAGGAAAATTTGACAAGCAGCCTCAGTTTCTGGCCAACTCGCGCACAATGCGCTCTTCTAGGGATACATTTTTATTTTAACTTGCCAAAATCGATAAAAAAAAAACGTGTAGGATGTGATCTTTAATAGATTTTAAGTGCTGAACTCTCGCATTTTGCTTCGTTCGTCCCATTTTGATTTGATTTAGAAACTTCTCAATGAAGTCCTCGAAGGGCATCAGCAAGAAGAGCAAGACCATGGATTATACCAACTATGCCTATAATGAGGCAGTGGGCCGTTTAAAAGTTATGCTGGCCGATAACTCCTATACGGGCATGTCCAAAATGGTCAATAGTTCATCGTCCTATTTGCGTAACTTCAACGAGGACTCTGGTGATAATTTCTCCGATAATTTATCGGTAGGTATTAACGAATCTCACTTTCTCCTCATATTAACCTAATTGTTGGTGTTGTTCCTTTAGGTCATTGAACGGCCTGTCTTCTCGGATATTTCCAAGTATCTGTCGCCTAGTCAGAAGTCACGCATTAGCTCCTATCGTCCCAAGAAGAGCTATACTTCGGGTTATCTCTCTGCTTCCAAGGAGAATCTGGCCACCAATCCTTCCACGCTCTATACCAGCAGTGTGCCAGTTGCTCCTCTGCCCACGGATAGCGTGCAAGCACCGGTGGAGATTTTCAGCTTCATCGAGAAGCAAGAGGATTACATTGAACAGTTGGAGAAGGAGTCCAAGTACTGTCGCAACGAATTGACCAACTTGCTCGGCAAGGTCAAGGATGTTATCAACGAGAACGAGCATCTAACGGAGAATGCTCGAAGTGAGTTGGCAGCTTTGGGCGTTGGTGGTAGTGGTAGCGCTGGTGGAGGTGGTGGTGGAACCTCCAAGCCAATGGTGCAGACCACCACTAGTCCATCCTCGGACAGTGATGAGCATTTGTTGTACTCAGGTCGCAAGACTCCTACCACGCCTCGCAAGAGCAATCTGAAGGTGCAATCGCCACGCTATGCCAGTGCACCCAATATTGTGTACGAGGCAAGGATCAGTGAACTGGAGGCGGAGCTAATGCAGGCCAACATCGATCTAAAGCGTGTTCGAACGGAGAATGAGGAGCTAAAGCGAAAACACGCCAACACCGATCCCCTTAGTGCTGTAGCCATTTTGGGTAGTGTCAATTGCGAGACGCATCGCAAGCAGCTGGAACTGTTGCAACAGGAGAAGGGTGCCCTCGAGGAGTCAGTGCGGCAGTTGCAACGCATGCTCGACGAAGCCAAGTCCTTGAATCATAATAGCGCCAATAACTCCAAGCGTTATATAAGTGATTTGGTTCAAATGGAACGCTCTCAAGCTGAGGTAAGTTTGATTTTGCAGATCATTGAAACTAACCAACTTCGGGTAAAGAATATACGCATTATTCAGTTTCTCGTTTCCTATGTTTCCTTAATTTCACACCCTTATTTTACTAAGCAAGATTTTATCTAAAAAGTTAAAAATGTTAATAACATTAGCTTAAAAGTTGCAGGTGTCTGTTTATATCTCACCTTCTGTTAACCTTCTGTTATACTTCTGTTAGCAATAATAAGCAATCATCAAATCTCATTTAGCCTAAGATTTTATCAGTATATACTGGCAACACATAATACCACAATCCGTAAACTTCTTACAGCTGGAAGTACGTCATCTTCGTGATGAACTGGACCGTCAGCACGAGCGTGTTCGGGAACTTCAACATGAGATGGCTCGCCGCTTGGCCGATGAGCGAGCCACCGCTGAGAGGCGTTACAATAGCCAAGTGGATCAGCTGGGCGGAGATCTGAGTAGCCAGTGGGAGCAGGTAGCCAAGCTGCAGTTGGAGCTGGAGCGGCAAAAGCGTTACGAAACCGATCTTAAACGTGATGTGGCCAGTCGCAATTCGCAAATTGAGGAGCTAAAGATGGAGTTGCGCGGAAATCGCACAACTTTCCTGGCAGACATGGCACAGGCCAATGCGGAGAAACAATCGCTGGAGCAGGAGATAACATCGCTTCGCCTGCAATTGGATCGTGCTGCACGTGAGGCCAAAACGGAGGCAGCTCGTCTGAATGCAGAGATTAACTCGCTGCGTCAGCGTTTGGATCGTGGAGATGCTGATATCTTACACTCGAAGCGAGAAGTTTTACGTTTAAATGATGAAATTGCTAATCTGGAAAAGGAGGTATTATAATCATATTAGTCCTAATTGTTATACTTACTACTAAAACCCCTAATGGTTTCTTACAGTTGGCTTACGGTGAGCTGAAAAATGAAATACGACCCACCAAAAAAGATTTGGATAAACGAATTTCAGAGATGCAGGATAAGCATGGTATGTTCGACGTAGAATCTTGTACTTAATTAATAATCACTTTAACACACCAATTTATCAATAACTTCAACTTTTTTCAAGCACCCAATTATTTCTTTGTTTTTTCATCCAAATCTTTTCACTTTCTCTAAACTCTGGTTAAGCTATTGATTTTCATATTGTGTGCGTGTGTGTCCCAAAAGAAAATTCGAAACAACTGGTTCTTAATCCATTATCCTACCTAAGATTAATTCGATGAAAAACATAACGAATGCAAAACGTCAATAGTTTATCCATGAGTTTGTCTTGTAGCTCCGTTGCCTTTTCAACATGATACTAATATATAATCACAACTGCATCCACTTCTAATAATACCTCACATCATATTCTGTCTGTCTGTCTACTTTCTGTAGCGGAAACGGTTAATGAGCTCGAAGAAATGATAACGTCTCAGAAGCAGCTCATGGATAAACTGACGAATGAGTGTAAAACGTTAACTGGCAAATTAGAGGATACGACCTATAAGCACAAGTAATTATTAACAGCATTTTTCAATTACAAACTTTTGGTAAATCCTAGGCACAACACAGCAGTAACTAGAAACTCTCCAATTGTTATTCGATCTAGTTGTAGTTTCACCTCTTTTTAAGTGCAACTCAAAGCTATAAAATATTCATGCAGCATTTATAAATATATATGTGATAAATTCAACACAACGCAATATGAAATATCATGGCCAGCCTCAATCAATTGTTTTGATAATACCTTTTTGGCCAACACGCAGTGCAATTTAAGTTTATATACAATATATATAGTTTGAAATTCGTTGTTAACCACAAACCAAAAAACAAAAACAAAACAACTTTACGAGCTTTTCACACTGGATTAACACGCTGTACTTCTTCAAACCCTTCCCCTTCCCATTATTTGTGCTGCCTGCATGCCTGCCTGCAAATTTGTTAAATATAGAACCAGTGTGCGATTATGCGATGCCAACAATAACAGCAACAACAACAGAAACAACTACAGCAGCAGCAGCAGCAATAAACGCGCCTATGGCTATACAAACGATGCCAATAACAACAACAAGAACAGCAACAACAGCAACATCGGCATTAAACGAAAACGCAAACGCGTACACTTTGCTGCCTGATTTGGATATGCTAGATAATGAAGCTGATGTTGCTGATAGTGTTGCTGCCGCCGATGTTGTCGATGTTGTCGATGACAATAGCGATGAGATACTGCAGAACATAATCAAAAGCAATGCACGTTTGGCCGAGGAATTGGCCAAAATGCCACCATTGCCAAAACTATCAAGCTACAAGAAGCACAGAGCCAACAGCCATAGAACAGAGACAGCAGCGGCAGCAGCAACAGAAACCACATCAGCAACACCAACAACAAGCACAACAATGGGCGCCCGTACTAAATGTTTTTGCCCCAGTTTTATGAGACACAAGCACGAGCATGAATACATATATACGCGGCCAGCAATGCGACATCGTGAGGCAAACACAACGACATGTTGCAGCAGCAACAATCGTAATCGCAGCAGCAGCAAACAAACAACAGCAGCAACATTAGCGCGTACACAAACCACGCACAGCAAGAGCATGCATTGTCACAAGCATGAACATACCCTAGACACACACCACGAACAACATAATCGCACTGCACCACCACAACCACAACCACCACCACCATCAGCAACAACAACAACATTAAATTGCTGTCATCCATGCAAAACGGAACTGTTGCCTTGGTTGCAACAGCATCTGGTTTTGAATCAGACCATCAGCAGCAGCAGCAGCCGAAGTGCCAATAGCTCTCAGCCCCCGTGTCAAACAACGCATTTGACGGTGGACGCTGAGACAACAGCAACAACATCGACAACAGCAGCAGCAGCAGCAGCAGCAGCAACAACATGCAAAGGTCGCAACAGCAATGCATTGAATGCCAGCATTAAACCAAAACACTATTTTGAGCAACTGTTGCAGCGCGATGGCTGCCACAAGAAGCCACGCCCACCAGTCAAAGTGGATGTCAATGTGCGTCTGGTGCCCAAACAGTCAAAGCCAAAAATCAATACACTAAATGAGACATTCGTGAAGGAAGTAGATGCAGTGGCTCATGCCCTAAACGAGACGTTTGTAAAGGAAACGACGCCAGAATTGGCACAAATTGATGAGCAGCTGGCAAAACTTGAGGATGTGCCTGATGATGATGATGATGACGATGACGAGGAGCAGGAGCAGGCCACTAAACTTTGATAATGTTAATAAACCGAAACTATTAAGCAATTAGTTAAAAAACTTTCATAGAACAACACAAAAAATTCTTGTAAGCTTTATTAAATATGGTAAACTATGCTAGAAGAATTCATAAAATTCGAATGATTTGCTTTATTTTACAGTTAGTAAGAGTCAATATTGCATGTTTATTTTCGAGTTATTATGCTAATCATAGTTATCATTATAGTCAATCTAACTGCTGCTAGGTTCAACTTATAGTTTTCCTATCGTAAATTACCTGAATACTATGTTTGGAACAGACTTGAGTTGATTCAAATTAATGATATTAAGTTTTAATAATTTTGATAATAGCTTATAAGGACCCAAGGATAGCGCAATCCAGGTTACTGATCGGAATATTGTTTTATTCCTTTTGTTATAAAATTTCATTTAAACTTCAATTGGTTATCTTAATACTTCACAGTCAAGATAAACAGCAACTACGTGATACAAATGAACAGCTTATGACGCGTCTGAGGCAAATTTGGTCAAAATACAAGTCACAATTAGTTCACAATGGCAATAGCGTTAATGAGATTAGCTCTGAAGATGCAACCGCAAACGATGATCGCATTTTCTCACCTCAAATGCACAAATTAGAGACCTTACAGGTAATTATTAATGAAGAATTTGTATTTGACTAACAATCTTTTCGTTCTTTCCTTCTCTCTCTTTCTTTTTGTCTCTTTCTCTCTCTCTCTCTCTCTCTCTCTCTCTCGCTTTCTCTTCTTCCTTCTCATGACTGTCATCTTAGAGAGGAAATATCTGCTTTACAATCGAATCTAGAGTATTTGTCTAATCGCATGTTAAGCAATGAAGAGCATATGAGTAAATTAGATACCACACCACATGATTATACTAGCTTAGGTGCCGGCAAAGGTAAATCTGAAACTAATAACCACTAAATGAAATCAGAAACATATTAACTTACATCCATACATTTGTAGATATACAAAAAACACAACTTGTTATCATATAATGCGATGTAGGAAATGTTTGCTTTAAACTATTATCTTTGAATCCTTCTTAATGGATAAAAATTTAATAAAAGACCCAATGTTTTTAAGGTTTATTTTTTTTTACTTTGGAAAGTTAAGATATTCAAGCTTTATCAAGTTTCTAAGAGTTGATTTTAACTTACTGTATAGTTAGTTTTGCGTTATTTAAACAAAAAGATTTATTTTCCTTGCTTGGTTTTATAAGAAATAAATATTAATAATTACCATCAAAAGCTTAGGCAATTTTCGTCTGTTTCCTCTAACGTTAACGACTAAAGTCTTAAAATATTAGGAAAAAAGGTTTGCTTTTATTGTGAACAACCTCTTTCATTCCCGATACACACATGTAAAGAAAACAATTTAGGCTTGAGTTTTAGTTTAAGAATAAGAATAAGAATAAGTTTGCTTACATGATGATTTAAAGGTTTGTGTACTGTGTATTGCCTTCATTGACACATCATAGCATTTGAGCCTGGCCCAGAGACACTGGCTGTGATAGCAACAAGCGATTCGGCAGAAGCTACAGCCATTCAAGCTTAGCTTTCAAAACATACAACAAAACAATCAAAACGCTAACAACAACAACATTAACTCATAATTCTAGCATTGAATTGGCTTGAAAATAACACTAATCAAAATTTCTGTAACTACTACAGCCGCATACGATTACCAGCCGTCCACATATGGCACAGCAATTGAACCCATACAAAGCACCCCACAACAAGAACACAACAACGCTGTCGACGACTACGGCTACAATCCAGAAACAACAGCAGCAACAGCAGCAACCGGAGCAGCAGCAGCAGGAACAGCAGCAATCGAGAACAGCAACACAATTGCTGGAGGAACTGCAGCAGCGCGCAAGAGCAGCATCAGCAATGGAAACAACAGCAGCATGCCCAGCTATGGACTCAACGATAACGATGACGAAAATCTCAAGGACAACCTTGGCATGGGCGAAAAGCAGCAGCAGCAACAGCAGCAACAAGAGCTGGAACAACAGCAAAGGGATCGACAACGCGAAAGGGAACGTGAGGAACGAGATCGGGAGCTGCAACAGTTGCGTGAGCAGCGAGAGAAACGCGAAAGGGAACGCGAGCAGACGGAGCAGCAGCAATCAAGACGCTATAGCAATGCAGAGCCAGAGCAACAGCAGCAGCAACAACAACCAATTGCTGATAGCAGCATCTCAAATGCTGGCAGCGCCAATCTTGCCGCCTACAACACGGACTACAGTGCCTACGATCAGCAGCAGTACGATGCAAGTGCCTACGACCCAAACGCCTACTCCCAGCAATCCTATGGAGATGCCCAGCAGTACGGCTATGATGCAAATGCCGGCTATGATTACAGTGCCGCGGACTATGCACAGTCCGGATATCAGTATGATGCCGCGCCAGAAACAGCCGCAACCAACCAGCAACAGCAACAGCAACAACAACAACAACAGCCACAATATCAGCCAACGGGTGGAGCTGCAACGGAATACAATCGATCGCCACCACCGACGACGACGACGCCGGCAATTGCAACATCCCCAACAACAGCAACACCAGCCGCAGCAGCAGCAACAGTTGCTCCTTTGTCCGTCGTCAACCCAACAGCGAGCCGCCCACAATCGCGCCCGAGCAGCGGAGCTGTGGGGCCAGCAACTGCAGGCAGCAGCAGCCGATCCAATCTGCCACAACAGTCTGCCCCGACAGTTGCCGGCAAGAAGTAGTTGGAGTCCCGAGTCCAATGATCAAACACCCCTTGATCCGTTGCAGCTAGATTTTGGCATAAGCAGTCCCAGCCTGATGCGTTCCAGCGATGCCTCCAACGATGAATCCTGCACCGACCTAAGTGAAACATATGTCCTGGCCGTGGGTGATTCAGATGCCAGCCTATCCCCCGCACACACCACCATTATAACAGTGAGAAGAGCAAGTGCACCAGCTGTGGTGCACAATCTCAACGAGACAATTGTTATTCAAGCCAGGCAGCCAGAGGTTTAGGATTAGAATCGGGCGCAGGATAATCATTAAGCGTGTAGTCGTAAGCACAAGTTTTCCAGTTGCTAGTCCGATAAAATCCATTAGGGAGCGAGACTTTCATCAATTACAATTATTATTCTACTCATATGTTTCGGATTGAATTTTTAGTAAAACAAACAATATTTGATATTAACCTTTTTGTAATTAAACAACCTTTTTCAAATATGCAAATATAAACTCAAACACAATTCATATAACTAACTATCTAAGCACTTACCGAGTTTTATTTAGTGGAATTAATATTTTTCTTATTAACTTTATTACAAGAAAATACTAAAAACATTTTCAATCCGCTATGAAAGATCTATAAATATCATTTTGCAATATTTATTATTATTATTTTATATTATATTATATATTATTTTTCAGGCGAGCAGGGTTTTTATAGCGTTGATACATACATATCGTAAATTTTATATTAGATTATACGTATTATTATTATTATTGTTAGTTTCAAAGTGCTTTTTGTTCGTTTTGGTTAGTACTAATTGCTTCTATCTAAATGAACATTAGAGGTCAAAAGACTTTCTCGCAATCAATCAAAAACATAAACATAAACGCTATGACTAATTAACAATTGGGTGATACTGTAACAGCAAACGTCTTAATACCATGCAAAGCTGTCAAAAACGTTAAACCTGAGCTAAGTTTGGCTGAGTGACAGGGCCAGAAATTGACATTGGCACGCACTTGAGCCGTCAGTAGGCCCTAAATACACACACACCATTACTTTTACAACCATATACGCATCATATCTATGGACGGCTGGCCGATTTGATATGGTGAGAAAAGTTACAATTTATAAATACAAGAATAGATCCTTCCAAAAACTACTTTGTAAACCTTTTAGATACACATTTCGCTAGGAATTCTGATTAAAAACTATGACTTTCTGAATTTGAGAACTCTTAATCCAGACCTCATTGACTATAAATATTAAATAGAACTTACACTTAAGCATTGTGTAATTCAACATAACTGGAGGCTATCAATCGCTTGCCCTTCCAATCCCATACGTGCGACACAATTGAAAGCCTAGCTGTACCCAGTTGTATTTCACATGGCTTCTTCTCTGGTGTGGCCAAGAAGCATACGGTGAATAAACTCATCTCCAGCTCAGGTGAAGTGCCTACTAAGAAGCCATTGAATGGCTTTTGTATTCCATAGAATGTCATACGGAAAGCCAGTGCAAATTGTAGGTGCTAAAAATGAATTGAAATTATTAAGAAACAACTTTGACTCATTAATTTCAGTACAAACCCTGCCCGTGTCCACTCGATTCATCCAGCCTTTGTAGTCTGCATGACCCTGCTGCTCCTGCTCGGCAAAGTACAACCAATTGTGCATACCAAGCACCTTTTGATCCCGCAGCTCAGCCATAAATACATGCTCAAAACTGGAACTGCCCACAATGCCTTTGCCTCGGGAATATGGTGTGAACCAGAGCTCGCGAAGTAATTTTAATTGTTCATCATAATCGCCACTGACGATACCTTTAATAAGAGAAAAAGGTTTATAAATTAGCCATATATCATTTCTTAAGTCTTAACAAGCAAAAGCTAAGCAGAAAATATATACATATGTACTTGTATAATGCAAAAGTTTACGAACAAGGATGTTTACGTCTAGCATTTTATAGATGAAAAGATTACAATTGATGAAAATATCTATAAACAAAGTATTGCATATCCGCAAGTATAAAAATAAATACGTATACATATAGCTCGCTTTCCTGAATTACTATTGTATAAATAATCAAAATGTTCAGACAATTTTTAATCAATAAGTCGAATCTACACATGCATTTGTGGTATTCCCTTTTATAAATAGTATTAAATGACATTATGCTCACCTCTTTTAACCAGAAATCGCATTGAGAGTTTCATGACACGTGAATTCATAACGGCACGTAAGAATTCCAATTGCTCCTGTTCATGTTCGGGAGTTACCTGATCCGGCACTGCCACATCCAATTCATAGTTATTAAAGAGGCGCTGCAAGAGAGCCGTTGTGGAGTTGCCATCTTTGACCAATAAATCGTTGTGCAGCTCAAACAAACTGGCAAAATCAACAGTTATCGTATGTATATGGATTATACACATATTTACTTATTCAGCTACTTACGGTTGGGGTGCCTTATCATCGTGAGCGCCCGATTTTGTTGTGCCCTGAAGGTTAACCTTGTAGAGGTACGGATTAGTTACTGCTTCTTCAGCAAAGAGCGCTTGTGATAAATTGAGCACATCGTCCGGCGTTTTGGGCAACGGTTTGCTGTGAAAATACTCTATAAAAAGAGGTAAATTTATGTGTTTGTGGTCAGAGTGTGTGTGTGTGTGTGTGTGTATGCGTGTTAATACGCACCATAGAAATGCCAACTCAAAATGCCAATGGTGATCAACAGTCCGATGATTACAAATCTTTTAACTTTCTGGCATTTTTCACTATCACATTTGTTGCTAATGCTGCTTGTTTGGTTCTGTTGCTGTTCCAGGTCCATTATTATCTAATAACATTTGTTTTTCCACAATTTATATATTTTCTTTGTTTTGATTTCTCTCCGCAGATTCGCTATTATCTTGCTATCTCAACGCGCCGACATCAACTGTCAAAAACTGGCCACTGAGAGTTGCGATCTGACTCTCGCGCTGAATATGACTGAATTTCGTTTGCACACACTGCTCCCATATCCAAAACTCTTCTCCCTCTCACACAGCGTGCCTCTTCTATTCAGCGCGCTCACGCTCTCTGGGGAGCATCCATCTGTCAGTTGTGTGTTTTGTTTAGTATTTTGCTCATTTCATTTGCATTTCGCTTCTGTTTGTGCGCTGTGGTTTTTTTTTTATTTTTTATCTCTTCTGCATTTGGAACATTATTGTTAATTTCAACAAAAGGTAATAAAGCTTAACTAATAACATGTGGTAAGATATCTGCCACTACACCTGGACAGCCAAACAGCACTATTATTTTTATTATTATTACTAATGTTATTATTACTGCACTTTTCATTCCACATATGAACACATGCATGTATGTGTGTATGTAGTGTATGTATTTGTACATATTTGCCATGTGCTATAAAATTCCAGCTAGGCAACGGCATGTCCAGGCCAAACAAATAATTCAAGCCTAATAAATATTCGAAATGTTTACTTAAGCTCGCAACTTTACTTAGTACTCGCATGTATGTATGTATGTATGTATGTTCAATTCTAAATATTCATACATACTAACTGTAGTGTATGTTAGAATTCCTGAATGGCCAACGTGACTGGCATCGAGTATTAAAAGGCATTAGATATTAAAACTCAAACAAAGTCTGCTGTTTATGAAATGGACTCTACAATTTGCCTGTTTTAGAGTAAATTTTGATTAGTATTTGTGTCTCGACTGGTTTATAATGACCGCCAATTTTGGCATAAACAATTGTCTCCATAAACCAAAGGAAATGGTGACAATGACGAGACAATAGGTTCATATTGTCAATCACAAAATACAACAATAACAAACAAAAAAAAAGTATATAAAATTTTGTTTGATTACTGAATTAATTATTCTGACGATTGCCATAATATATTCTTTGCATGTTAATTGAATTGGTCGAATAATTAGCAACAATGAAAGAGTCGAAAATGTATTCTTTATTCTATTATTGTGACCAAATACGCTTTGCTGTTATTTAACACTATTCATAACACTAGTTAATGTGGATTATAAGACTTTTATTATTTGTATAAGAAAGGAATTTAATCAATGAAATTGTATAAACTTTTTACTATAGCTAATTGTGAATAGTCTGTGAATAAATGTTATATTTGAGATCATCGAAGGATTGACGGAAGATTTAATTTAAATGTTATTAGTTATAAAGCAAGATAATAAACTAGACTAGATAGTGTAAACACATTAATTTGAGTCAACAAATTGTCAACTTTTTATGTGTGAGAACCAATTTAGAAAACATGCAAGAAATACATTACAATATTTGTTTGTTTGTATGTATATAAGTTCGTGATAGTCAAAAATAATCTAAAAGTTAGTAAACTAAATGTGAATTAAAAGGTGCAAAGTTAGAGTGAAAGCATTGATTATTATATTTAACAAAAAAAATTATTTAAATTTGTCTATCAGAGAAAAGAATAGAATAAAGTTTGAATTAACACACAATTCGGCTCCTTGACCTTTGGCTTTGCAACTATTGACACTGTTAATAGAAATATACAAATATGTTATGTATGTAAATGAGTATAAGTACAAACTACTACTACTACAATGACGCGATCAATTCGAAGACAAAGAGAGAGAGAGAGAGAGCAAGTAGAGTATAACTTTCCATTTTAATACACGCAATAAGTTCTTAGTCCAACGAAATGTTTGATTGTATTCTAATACCTGGGTGGGTGCGATAACCCCCCGCGCACCCAATGTTAATGATTAGCAGAGTCGACGTCGACAGCGCTGTTTCTTCTTCTTCTTTAATATTTCACTTATATTTTTTGTTTTTGTTTGTTTGTTTTGTTTGCGTTTGCAGCGGCAAAAAGCTTAAATAGCCGCGCGTGTCATCGATGCTGTTCAGTTTGAATTATAACGGCGTTGAGTGTGGTTTTTGCCACGGTGAAACAAATAGTGAGTTGTGTTGATAACGTTTGTAGTAGTATATAGGAACTGGAATATTGATATATTATCTATTTGTTTACACACATAGTTCTGAGTGCATTTGGCTTATAACTACATATATAAGTATGAAAAGTGTTAAGTGCTGTGATTATAATCGATTTAGTTCATTTTGTTTGCCACTTTATTTTGCTTAATAGTTTTGTTGTTGCTAATTATCGATAAGCTATTGGCGTACTTTTTCTATATGCACGTCAATGCGCTGATAACACATAGAAAGTCAAGAAAACACTAACATGAGATAAGTGAGCTTTCAATAATGCTGTTGCAAATAAGACACTTTTACAGAGACTACATGATTGTGGAACGTAAAATGAATGGAAATGCATTGTACAAGACACACGTGTTTACTGTTCTAAACGCAGTTAAATTCGTTTCTTTAATGAATGTGATTTTAAAATCCGAAAAGCGCCAAAGCTTCACACCAAGCCATTTCTTTAAGAGAGAGAGAGAGAGAGAGGGCTGTCTCTCACAAAAGTTATCCTTCTACAGGTGGCCACACTCAGCAACTGTGTAGTAGGCCCGAGTGCTGTTCGTGCTGCTGCATTTAGCATACTCACACTCTGCATGACATGCATACTCAATCGGCAACGAAGCAAATGTGCGTATAAGACGCAGTTAGAAACCTAACAGGGCACAAGTCAAAGTCAAAGTAAGTCCCCCGTTAGCGACGACACTGTGCAGTCGCGCTCTCTCACCACTCGGCTCGCTTTACGTTTGCACGTTTTTGGCGCGCACACAACACAAGCGTGCAAAAGTTTATTTGCCGGCAGAGAGCGACGTTTGCTTACGCTGGGCTACGAATGATTGTGTCGCCGTGCTCAGGTCTCTGTCTCAGGTCTCACTCAGTCTCAGTGTCTGATTTGAACGCAACGCGTGCGGTTCGACGATAGTAACGCCGACGGCAGGCAACGAACTCACAATAAATATCAAAAAAGAAAGAAAGACAAAAAAAAAAGAACAAATAAACAATTTAAACTAAAGCGAAATACTAAAGGCGGCGTAACGCCAACGAAAGTGCTTAGCAAAACACCGCTTGCGGAATTATGAAAGAATAGGGTGCGATTATTCAAAAACGTTTTAACTGTTAATTCAACTGCGAAATGAGCAAATTGTAGTTTTGTTTTGTTTGCTTTGTTCCATTATTCTTTCGCGAGAATTCTTTAAATGTGCCGCGCTTGCTCAACAGGCTACAGCTGACTTAAAGTTGTCTGTTTCATTCTTTTCGTTTGCCTTTTCTTGTTATTGTTTTCGCTCTGTCGCACAAAAGCATGCTTTAAATTTATGGATTTCTCGGTTGTCCTTGCGAACAAGTGTTGTTTCGTTGTTGTTGTTGTTGTATTTGCTATTGCTATTGCTGCTGCTGTTCCTTGTTGTTCTTGTCATTATCGTTAATGTTTCCGATGAGCATATGCCTGTACCTGTATGTGTGTGTGTGCGAATTAAGCAGCCAAGCTTTAAATTTAAATGTCTTCAGGCATTTCGAACATGGCTTCGTTAAAATCACATTTGACTCAATTTAGCCAAACAGGTAAAAGCTTTTAACGCTCTATTTACTTGATTTGATTTGCTTTGCATTCAATCGAAAAGTTTTGAGCTGTCAGCAGTAAGAGATTAAGACTTTGTTGTTTTTTTTCTCCAGGTCGTGAGTTATTAAAGGTTATTTTCTTAATATATTTAACAGCTGATGTTTGTTTTCTGTTATCTTGTTAAAGTTTTTGAGGGTTTTTGCAATGCAAATATATTTATTTATTGTGCTTTTTGTTTCGTTAAGTATCGTTAAGAAATTTCCGATATTTTTTAATTGTAAACATAAAAACAAAGTTTAATTGACTTGAGTAAAAGAGATTATTGCTTATTATATAAAGTTTTCTAAATAACATTTGCCAAATATAAGTAATTGACAGCTAAAATCACCTGGCAACAGTTGCTTAAGTTTTAAATTTGCTTTAATATATTAAGTAAATACTGTTTTTGTATTTGTTTCCTTATGGAAAATTGCAATGCTCAAACGACATTTGAGTGACAGCATACACACACACACACACATACACACACACATACGTACATGCTAACTCAAGGCTAGAGCGGCACTTTAGCAACACCTGAATGATTGGTTGGGTTTAATATCGAAAAGGAAGGCGTTGTGGGGAGAGGATTGAAAGGAAGGATGTGCGGGTCAGGTTGTGGGCTGTCATGCCTGACGGCTGCCTCAGTTGCCTGCGTCTCGCTGTCTAGTAGCTGTCCATCAAGTTGCCTTAATTTAATTAAGCGCTCAATGTCCTTACAGACGACGACGACGACGACTACTCACAAATACATACTCAAATACACGCAAGGCAAGAGCAAAGTGAGGCAACGCTTGATTTGTTGCTGCCTTTTTTACTCTTGACTGCAGCACACTAACACACACACACACACACACACATACATCTATACCTCTATACATGTTTGTATATTTATGTGTAGTGGGGCACAGGCCTGTAACGACATCAACCACAAAAGCCACGGGACATTTTGGCATGAAGGATATTATGTATGTTTGTATATACAATGCTAGCTGCTGCTGCTTCTTCTTCTTGTTGTTGTTGTTGTAGATGATGATGATGATGGTTGTGCCTGAAGGGGCATCAAGACAAGGTTACCCAGAGATGGCACATTAAGTTATTACCCTGGACACGAAATAAGTTAATAAAGGGTTTTTTTTTATATATATATTTATATGGTTAATGGAAAAAAAGAACTATTATTGAATTGCTTCAAAGTTTTTGGTTTTTTGTGAATTAAACGTTGACAATATAACTTAAAAATGTGTAGTTACAGAAATTGTTTATAAAGTTGTTATTAATAGCCAAAATATTACTCCTAAAATGTTTTTAATAAGTTTTGAAGCTTGTTTGATATGTATTATAATTAATTGAGTTGTATAATTTGCTAAAATTGGTTTTCATTTCAACCATTATTCAAAAAAAATTATTAATTCAACTGTTTTTAAAGGGTATTTTGTGAGTTTATGTTGAAAAGTTTGCAGCATTTTTATACTTGTGTCGTAGTTTGAACGCTGTGTTTTATCCATTTCAATTCCTGTGCACGTTGCGGCAACAACAACACTAACAACAACAACAACACTAACAACAACAACAACACTAACAACAACAACTATAACAACAAGAAACATGATGGCCACCTGCTGCGGCTGCACTTGAGTTCATTTTACTGTTATGCTATCTGTTTGTTATTTTTCCCCACGATGTCACTCTGTCTCTCTCTATCTTTCTGTCTGTGTGTTAGTGTGTGTGTGTGTGTGTGTGTGTGTGTGTGTGTGTGTGTGTTGCCTGCGGTTGGTCTGTCAGCTTGTAAATTTTTAATAAACTTTCAGTTCACTTTTGCTGTTGCTGTTTTGAATTTTTCTTTGCACTTCTTTGTTGTTTGTTGCTTAAGTGCTTTTGTCATTAAATCAAATGCAAAAACAAAAATAAAATACAAAAAAGAGGGCATATTCCATCTGCTATGCAAAATAATTTCGTTTCAAATCAAATTCTCATTAAATATGAATTTGTGGCACTTTTCATTTGGCCACAAACAAAAATCTTCTTAAATATTTACGAGCTGCTAGAATTAAATATTAATTTTTGTTTTCTTATCATTATGGAAATTATTTCATCCACATGTTCAGCTTAATCTTCTTATAAATTTGTTGTTATTTTTTGTTTTTTTTTAAGTAGTATATTTAGTATATTTATTCTTTTCGCTTGCTGTTTACATTTCCGTTTTCCGCATTTTGAGCCCATTATCAGTCAGCTTTCTTTGTCAATCTCTATTCACGGCGAGCACATGCGAATTGAGTGAGTGACTGAGTGCTACACACACTCTTACACACACACACACACACACACAGATATAAAGCAAATCAAGTGCCTCCATAATTTATGTAAACGAGAGCAGAGCGAACCGCACGAATTACTTATTGGGATGAGCAGGCAATAAAAGAGAAAAAATTAGAGCTGCACGCTTTGAGGCTGCTAAAAAAGTCAAAAGCTTACAGAAATTATTATTGTACAATTGGGTATTGTATTGCAGAATATTTCCTCGACCCTAGAGGCTTAGAAACATAAGTAAAGGATTAAGATAATACTCGAATTACTTTGAAATCAACTTTCTTATATGTAAACTGTTATGTTTATTAATCGTGCTGCATATCGTGCTTCTTGGCTGTCACGCGCTCATCTCTAGCTAAGATTATTATGATGTTATTGTGTGGCTGATTACCACCGCAATGTTATTAGGGTTGGGGTAGTGGGGGTTGCCACCTGAGCGCTCAGTCGATTGACATGTGAACGTTAATTTGTGCTTGAATGGTATTGTTGTGGTTGTTGTTGTTGTTTTTGTTATTTGGTTACTGTCGGGACAAAGGCATTGACTTTTAGCACGTGGTGTGTGCATATTTATATAACCCACAACTGTTTGTGGTTGGCATTATTGTTGTTTTGATTTTCAATTGTTGTCAGCTCAGCTCAGCTCAGCTTTTAGCTTTTAGCTCTCAGCTCTCGAGCGTTCTCATTGTTTGCCGGGCTCAACAATGCGAATAGCAAACTGACAATTGCAATGTAAAGCTGTCAATCTCAATTGTTAAAGAGTGGAAGAGAGAGTGAGAGAGTAACAAAGAACGATAATAATTTCGATATTTTCGATATGTCTGTTTCGATTTGTTGTTTCTGCAGCTTTAAACCAAAGAATCGAGGCTACAATTTGCAGAGCAGCAGCAGCAGCAGTGAAGAATTTTAGCCGAAAACATGAACAGCGATGAAGTGCAAATGATCAAAAAGACCTGGGAAATCCCCGTGGCGACACCAACAGATTCGGGCGCTGCAATCTTGACAGCCTTCTTCAATCGACATCCGTCCTCTCTGAAAAAGTTCCCATTCAGCGATGTGCCCCTGGACGAGTTGCCAGTAAGCAAGAAATTGATTTCAAAACACTTCAACGTTAACTACCAAAAACTTTTGGTATTTTTGAATTCCAGAGCAATTCACGTTTTCGGGCACATGCCAGCCGCATAATTCGAGTGTTTGACGATTCGATTCGGGTGCTCGGCGAGGATGGTGATCAGGAGAAGCTGGAAGAAATCTGGACCAAGGTGGCTGTCAATCACATACCACGTCAAATATCTAAGGAGTCTTACAACGTAAACGAGACAAACGACACATTTAGAGAACATTTTTTTGATATTTGTTTTACGCTTACCTTTTGCAGAACCTCAAGGAAGTTATTCTGGAAGTGCTCACCGCTGCCTGCAGTCTAAACGAGAGTCAAGTGGAAAGTTGGACTAAGCTGGTCAATCATGTCTATGAGATCATATTCAAGGCCATCAACGATGACGGCGATGCCATCTAGACACAAGATAGATAAAGGATAGCTGGACAAGAGGGAGAGAGCGTAGCATGCAGCTCGTAATGCAGGGCACGGCTTATGTAGCTTTAAGTAAATGATTAATGATAAATGTTAGCTACTTTCATTTTGTATTTATGAGTACAAGTCCAACAACAGACACAAAGACACACAGACAAACACGCACAGTGAACACACACACACACACACACTCGCACATTGCTCTGTAAAGCTTTAACCCATTGTCAGCCTTAAGCACTTAATAATAATGCAAATAAAGTGAAAAGGTCGCTTGTAGCCATTAAAACTGCAACTTGCATCTGTTTCAACTGGGTGTAAAAAGGATAATAGAGTTAATATGAGCTTTTGTCAAATGAACTAACCTTAATAGTTAAATTTTAATATATGTACTTTGTGTAATGCTATTTGATTTTATTGAAAATCATTTCAAAATTAAGGCAACATCTGATTAAATATTTAGTCTCAATGAAGATAAATATTTATGTACTCGAAATAATTTGTATGTTGTCGACAATCCAATCTTAATTAATGTTTTCCTACTATTAAGCACTAGACTCTATTTTTATCAGCTCATCAGCTTAATAGCTTTAATGTTACTTACCTTATGCGGTCACTAAACTTATAGCAACAGATCGAGTTAAAAGGCTTTACATATTTTTAGGTTTGCTATGAAGGATAATTCAAGCATTACAATTGTAAAACTCTTACTATTTAAATTCACATTACAACTAAGTGTTTGCTACACTTAAGAACCATTTCCTATTTCCTGTCACACACACACACACACACACACTCCCCAAGGCATAAGCAGGCATGTTTAAACACTCTAAGCTTCTGCCTCAAACACAAAAAACAAACAAAAAATCTAGACAGAAAAAACAGCAAGGATGCATTTGAAACGGCACTCAGCTGCTATTGCGGACTGCTATTGCTAAAATGGTACACATTGCGTGTATTCTAAGCATCAGTAGGAGCATCAGTTGCTAAAGACCACAAGTGTGCACTTGGCGTATGTGTAATGTGAAAATAAGTGCATCGCGTATACGATGTGTAAGCTTGCAATCGTATGGAGCCCATTGTTGGCAATAAATTACTTATTTCACATATCAACTCATCTATCATTTTTTCTTATGTTATGTTAGCTGGCCAAAGATCTTGTTTTTGTTTCAGTTTTTTTTTGGCTTGCATAGAGTATAAAGTATATTGAATTATTTTTTTAATACTATTATTAATGCATTTAAACCGTTTCTTTAAAATTACTCAGAGATTTCTTACCCTTTAGTTATGTTTTTTTTTAAGAAATATAATTAACTATTTCCTTCAATTAAATTGACCTTAAAATAGCCATTACAACTATTAAGAAAAAGACCTTCGTTTTTTATTATTCAAATGCCAAGTACCGGTTAAAACAAATATTTATTGTACGCCCACAAACATGATAACCTGGTGGGGGGGCGTTTTTGTTGCTGGCTTAACTTAAACCTATCAGAGTCAAGCACTCTGTAACAGAAACATTAACAGCGTGATAACAGCAACAGAGTGAGGTCTGTTAAAGGCATGCTTATTAACAGCATGTCCTAAACATTGCCTAACTTTGAGCTGTTATCGGAAGCTTTCTTATCACTAACATTGGCCATTGTTGAAACCATTTGAAGGTGCTGGAAATGTCGGCAAGCTCATCCATACTTGGCCAACAATAGTCGAAATATAACTGTTTGACAGAAAGCGCGCGTTTCGTTTCAATTTTTGCAGCGGAACGTGAACTGAAAAGTTGTCAATAAAACAAAAAAAAAAAGAAAAATAAAATGCAACGTAAAAATAATTTTGCAAACCTTAGATTGTGTGTGCTATGATATCAGTGTTTTATTTTTTTTTTCATGAACTCTTGAGCTACAGGCACAAGAAGTTATTTACAAATCAACTGCAGATTGTTGAATCATTACTAAAAATAGTTGATTGCCTGTGAAGATAATAAAAGTGCAATCAATTCCAATGCCTCAACATAATAAAACGAGTATAACTCAAATTTGATTTAATTGAACAAAATTGATGAAAATCTTGATAAGCTTAAAGCTTGACCACAAACAGCAATTAGCTTTGAGCCGGAAACGGTAAGTTCCGGTCAGAATGCAGCCAAAGGCTAAAAGAACGTCAATCAATTCCCAACATTGAAATTTATGATGATTGTGAATTTATGTGAATCGAAAACAATTTGAATATTCTCTAGATACATGTCGAGTCATTGCGCAACAATCAAACCAAAGATCAAAAGAGGCTAAGACCAAACAAGATTGTTCTTTCTATTTTCTGCATATTAGCCCCTGCGGTTAGCAAAAAGCTAAATTGCATTCACAAAGTGTGTTGTCGGATGGCGGATGAGTGCAAGTAGCAGCAAAGCAAATGGATTTTATATTAATTTTGCATATCATTTGTGCCTTGACATTGGGGACAGATTCTTAACAGCTTAACGCAGCCAAGTGTAAGGCATACTAAACGTATTAATTTGATTTAAATCTATTTTCAATTAATTTTTAGTTTACGTGTTGTTCTGAAATGTTGTTGATTTATATAATATTCGATAAGAGGAAGAGTACAAGTACAAAATCAAGAAGAGGTTGCTGCAGCAAACATAAATAAGCTATTCGTTAAACGTTATTAACTTTTGTTGCTGTCACGTCAAACGAGTTTCAAGAACATTATCAATTTCTCTACAGTCTGTTTTTAACTCCTTCCATTGACTCTTTGCTGTTGAGTGCTTTTGTCTGTATTCAGAATCGCTTTAAGCACTCAACATAAAATAACTTGAGAACCTTTCTCGCATTAAAAATCAGCTTATCTGCCACAAACCTGTACACGTACAGCATTCAATTTTAACTTATTTCGACAGCCTCGAAGAGTGTGCACTTTGCGTATACGCAATGTTCGTAACTGTCAACCATTTTGATACTTGATTTCTTTCCTGTAAAAGCTATTGCTCTTCTCGATTTGTACATTTGTACCGCGACAAACAGCAAACAAAACATGATGGTAGCTAACTCAAATAAACAACAAATATTTGGCAACTCAAGCCAACTGAATGCAATAGCAATTTCGAGGGTTTAAGTTGTTGCGAATCGTAATTTACTCAAAGTCACGCATACTTATCTGGGTAAACATATGTAACATATGTGAAAAACTGCGGTAACCTGAAAGCCAATTTGTATGCACCAGACGGGGTATTTTATGTACATATTAAATGACGGTGTTGCGAATGTTATTTGCCACAAGCAATACGAAAATTGCTTTTATTCTTTAATTTAATGTTGTTTCCAGTCAACGATTTTATGTCCGCTTGCTAAGATTTCTATACCCTAAGCCAATGCAAAGGAGAAGAGGGTTTAATGGTGTTGTGCAAGTGTACGTCTTTTTAAGCCGTGTTTTTTATACACTATTCTAAACTGCAAATATCTCGAAAGTTTGGTAGAAACTTTAGAAATTCTTTCTCTTTTTTTTTCTTATTTTCACCTTATTTACAATGTATGTCTTTAGTACCCTGAACAAGCAAGGCATCCATAAAATCAGTTATTTAAGTTTTGTTTGTGGTTGTTGGTTTTTTGCATTTAATGTATTAAAAGACCACAGACTTATAAGCTTTAAAATTCTTGGAGCAATTCCCACAGCATTTTATGGCAAAAGCTTTATAGGCATGTGTAAAAAAGTATTTAACTTTTATTTGATGTTTTATTAATGTTTAAACTATCAAATTGTTGGACAAAAACTTTTTCATAATATTATAAATTTTTTTGACACTCGCTTTTTATTAAAGCGCTTTTAGATTGAAGGTCGTACAATGTGAACAAAATTCACTTAACAAACTAAAACTTTTATTTAATGTGCCATTAGATAATATGCGTTGAAATAGGGTAATCAATTTGGGTCTAGTTTTTAGCAATAAACTGGCTGCTTGATATCTGCACATTGTAATTTATGGCTTGGTAACTGTGTCTATATTTATAGTTAAAGTTTAGCATGCATTAAAAATGCATAAATAATTTATATTTAGTTGCGGGCAAAAGCCAGGCAGTTAAATGTATTTACTGCTATAATGAATGGACATTTAAGTTGCATGCAAATTATTAGATTTAAAAACGATTTATTAGAATAAAAACAGAACGGAGGCAAAGTTAACAAAATCGTTTGATATACAAGTTGCCAGCCAATGCCGATTCTTTCAAGCTTGATATCTTTAAGTTTACCCAGTTGAAATCGCACACAATTTGTGAACATATTGTAATCTTATCAATTGACGAAGCTCCTTGATTGCTAACTAAAAATAAATAAGTACCTATAAATAGTACAAGTTGAATTGTAGACGCATTGTCTTGACAATTTTTAACTAGATTTCGCAAAATTTCTTATCGAATCGACTGCAAATGGCTTGGAGAAGGCTTTGTCTAGATTGCTCAATTTAAGAAGTTCACGTTCCACTTGACTGAAACAAGTTGACTTTTAAGCCAAATTAACTTGTGCTTATAACTGCGACCTTATGCTTAAACAGATCCTTTGACTTATTTAAGTATTCAACTGTAATATTCGCATTTCTTTTTCATACATTTGCCCTTAAAGTTAAGTGCTTCAATCAATCGAACACTATGAGTAAGTTCAACACACGTTAAGTACATGATATTTGTTAAACATGTGCACATGTGTTGGGGTGTCTGAGTACAAGCTGCAGGCTTAATATATACTATACATGTGTACATATGTGCATATGTAGCTGTATAGCCATGAGTAAACATGATTGATTCGCACGAGGTGTAGTTGTTGGCCAAAAGCAAAGTGGCCCGATTGGGGAACTGTCACCTTTGCCGATCTAAATCAATCAGCACTACGCACTATAAATAAATTGACGCTTGCCAACTGATTAGCTTTTTGATGTTCCAGTCAATTGGCTGATTATTGATCACTCGTTATTCATTTATTTTGCAACAGCTCAACGACTATTTATAGCTGCTACCATTTTATTTTTTATAACGCCTTGTCTGCTGCTTGCCAAGTAGGTTAGGCTATCAGCAAATTAAACGAGAACAAAACTCAATTATAGACTTGATAATAGGCAATATGCAATTGCGAATTTCTAGGAAATAAAAAACTTAAGAATCTACGATCTTCATTAAGTCAATGAATGAATATATTTTTGGAGTTAAAACAATTTTTAATTCATAAAAGTAAGTTATCTAACTGAGAAATAGATAAGTGGTTAAAAAACAAACCGCATTCGTTTCCAGTAAGGAATATCGTAAGAGATACAAAAAATACATATAATCTTATCATTTGAACCTGTAAAGAGGTCAAAACTCCACTACCTAATGCTTTTGATTTATTTAAATTTTCATCTTCTACTCACACCTTC
Source organism: Scaptomyza caliginosa (assembly GCA_035044725.1). NCBI lineage: Eukaryota > Metazoa > Arthropoda > Insecta > Diptera > Drosophilidae > Scaptomyza > Scaptomyza caliginosa. The sequence continues at coordinate 526,807 of JAWNNR010000460.1, forward strand.
TTAACTTAATCTTTCTTATACGTTTATTTTGTAAAATTTTTTTTTTGCGTAAGTATATCACAGAGCTAACTTTGTTCAATATGATTGATGTTGTGTTTCTTACTTTCATATTGCAAATAGTTTGACATTTTGTCTTATCATAATGAGGGCTTTTCAAGCATTCAACTATTGTGTTGATATATATATATATAAACACAAGCACATGACCCAAACGATTTGATATTTGCCAACGTGTGGCATTTCGTTTTCTAGATTGCAAATTGCCTTCTGCGCAACGCTATTGGCACTGTCAAATGCTTGTGATGAATTCTTATTAATTACAACAAGCTATGACGCTTCTATCAGTTATTCCAACCTTCAATGCCTCTGGCGCCTACACACACACTCTGTTGGATTGTGATAAGGTAACTGCTTCAGTCCAACCTTATTAATAGTTATGTGTTTACGTCTATTGGCCTTATTTTGTTTGCATAGTTTTCTAGAGAAAATTCCAAGACACAAGTTCAGTGTCTGGTGCGTGTCTTTAGGACTGGGTGATTGTCTGACGCCACAATCAGCAATTGTATAAGAAATTGTTATAAGAAAAACTGCTATGAATTACCAGAAGCAGTAGCTGAAAAAAAGCGACCACCAAATGCTTAAAAAGAGTTAAGAGTTCAAGTTTGTTTGACAAACAAAGATTAACATGCGTTTGTCAGGTTTCTTTAGTTGTTTTGAAAATAAAAAGAAATTATGAGTTTTCTTGCTGCCTTGATAAGATAAGAGAAATCAATGTTAACTATTAAAAGTTTGCTGTTTGGGGGCTTGTTATGCTGTTTTATGTACAAAATACTGAATTGGTGAAAATGGAATAGAAAATCGTATTTCCATTGTGTGTACTCCAACAGTGCGATCTTATCAGCAGGTTTGGTTTGTGTCAATAGTTTTGCTGGAATTAAACCACTTTTATCTTGTTGAGAGGTTTCCATAGCTAAAAAAAAAAACAAAAACATTTCCAATGTGAGTCATGTGTTAATGTATTAAGGGTCCATAAAACTCAATACGTCAGCCCAAAAGTTCACTTGTGTACAGTATGAACTGTTTACGGCCATCGTAAATGATAATTGAAGTGGCACTGTAACAATTTCCAGCATTTTGTTGAAGCGATATTGATCGAATATTGCCTGGAAGCTTTAATAATAGACTTAAGAGCTATTTGCTTTAATTAAATGCTGCATTTATTTAAAACAAAAAAAGTTCAACCAACGATAAGTTAAAGTCAATGTCGTTTATGATAAACAAATTTCAATTGTTTAGCTTGTTTTGATTGTAGAGTTTTTGATTTTTTTATGGCACTAGATTTTGAGTGCTGCTAATGCTGGCTTCAATAAAATAGAGAAATAATTAGTTGGCAAGTATCGCTTGAGCTTTTATTTAAGTACCAATAACATGAGAGATAAAAAAACAAGTCCGGTCATAAAGATAATGTAGCCAATTGCCTTGAGTAATATGGTAGCCCAACCAAATATGAATCAACTTGAGTGGGAAGCGTTTCGAATAAGTTTTGTCATAAATATTGTCAAAATAAACACCTGAGTAATGCTAGTTCGAACTAAAATACAAATATGTAGATATGAATTGTAGATTAAACAAACTAATTATTATTTCTATATATTAACTCTTTCTGCAGCAACATGCAGCAACTAAAAGCTAAGCATATAATGCAATTCAATTAACTGCAAACAAACTAATCAAAGTGCAAAAGCAAAAAAATACTGATTAAACAGAAAAATAAAAAAAAAAGACTAAAGAAAACTAATGCCTAGGCAATTAGTGCTACAAAATGTCACAACAAAGAGCAGCAAATCACTTAAAACTATTAGGAATGTGCGGCATTGGCAACAATCAATCATAAATCCTGCAAGTATGAGGCACAAACTCTTCTTCTTGCTGTGGTGCTGTTTGGCTTGCTGTGGCAGCTCTTTGGCCAAGTGCCGCGATGAGCCAGCTCGTCAATGCGAGGCCATCTGCAATGCGAGTGGCAGAAATTGTTCCATTCGCGCCCTCGTCCTGCTGCCCAATGATGACGGCTACGAGGCGTCACTGCAACGTGTCTTGCCCATCTTAAAGGTGGCCGAACAGCAGATACATGCCACGGCGCTGATACCGCCATACATTGATTTCGAGTGGCTGGCCAATGACATCAAGTGCGATGCCTCTCTGGGCGTTATTCGAGCCATGGACGGCATCATTAAGCAGTGTGCCCAGGTCATTTTCGGACCCGTCTGTGACTATTCGCTGGGTGAGTAAGAAAATCAGTTGTGCCAAAAGTTTGTTGGAAAACTATTTTTTAAACGATTTGACACAATTTAAGTGCTAAGTAATCTATTTCTTTTTCAGCTGCTGTCAGTCGCATTACGAAATATTTCAATAGTGAGGGCACACCTCTTATAACTGTTGGCGGCTCCACCTATGACTTTGAGCAAAAGAAAACCGATTGTGGAGATGAGTTTTATATGCTGCTACGAACGGGAATGTTGAGCTTTGAGTCCATCTCCGAACTAACGATAAATGTGATGAAAAAGTTAGTTTGCCTTTATAACTATGCTCAAGTTTTGCGACAATTGTTTCATTTATTACTTGCTACTAGGCACAACTGGTCTCATTCAATATTCTACTATGAGCGCGATGGTCAACGTAGTGTGGCTGGTATGCACACCTGTTTCCTTATGATGAAGTCCCTTGGCAAGCAGATGCGTAATGAGAATATGACATTTGCTCAATATCCGCTTGAGCCGAATAATACAAATCGAACGGAGGAAATGCGACGTGAAATTGGCAACAAACATTCAAGTAAGTTAACAGAATATTATTGCACTAACAGCTAACAGAACACTGTTAACAAATGTTTCACCAACGCTTTGTAGATTAGTTAGGACAACAACCAACTGCGCTTTGGTTAGTGTCTAAGAATTTCTCTGTTAAAAGTATTGCGCTAAACAAGTAGGTAAAACGGTTAAAATTATAGATTTTTGAAATTCTCAGTGGTGTTTTAACAATTTAAATTTGTCAGGAACCTTGAAGCGTGTGTATAATAATAATTGGTAAAAAAATGTTTACATATTTAGTCACATTACACTTGCTTAAAGTTTGGCCAATTCCTAACGCTAAAAGTCTACTTGAAACTCTCCAAACAACCTTTATTCAAAATATAAACAAAAGCCACCCATGTACAGCCCACAATAAGCTTCCTGAAGCGTTTTTCGAACGTGAATTAGAAACACCAACACAACGTGCCAAAAGCCGGTTGCATGTGTATATGTGTGTGTACAGAACAACACTTTCGATTTCGAAAAGCAATCGCATTTTGAGCTACATGCCAGAACCCGCTGATAAACCGTAAAGTGTTGACCTGCCTCGTACTAAACGGACGAAACAGTTCATTTTAAAGTGAAATTAAGAAAGTTTTACGTATGGCTGGATAATTAATTACTAAAAAAGTGTCTTAAAAATAAATACACTAAAATAACGAGAAAAAAACTTGATAACAAAAAATAAAATCCTAGAATGTGAAACCATTTAATGTTCCAACCAACTTCGACAGGACAAAGCTACGCTTTGATAAATGGTGTCAACAACAAAACCAACACATTTGTTATCCTACTTCCTTGTCATGCTTTATCGCCTGCATGCATTTTGCATTTGTCTAGATTGTAAAACACATTCTTCACATTTCGCATTTCCGTTTTACCTGCCTAAGGGCGTTTAGTAATCCAAAGAGGCTATACCAATACTCCCTGAAAATATATTCATTGTTGTGCACAGAGTGTTGCAATCTTAACTGTTATTTTATGCTGCTTTAGTTTAACGCGTAAACATATAGCAACGGCAACTGGCAACTGCAGTGGTATACTAACTAATGCGTGTTCTACTTTCATTACTCACACAATTAAATCGCTGCAAAT